>VXBP01003486.1:0-313658 GCA_013400115.1 Rhinopomastus cyanomelas | reverse complement strand
AGAAAATGCAGCATTGGTTTTCTTCATTTTAGTTATTTTTTGGTGTTACTATTTTGAAAGCTTACATCTGTGCAGACTTTGGACCTGAATGAGGTCTGAGGGCAGTACTCCATCCTCCTGATGAAGAACAGCAGTGATAGTTCAACATTTCCCAATATTCATTTCTATTTCCCTGCCGTTTATTCACAGTCTATGTGTGGAACACAGTCCCAACTGTTCTACAGTCTGTATAAACAAAACATAGGGGCAGTGGTCCCTACTCTGAAGTCTTGTAGACCAGATATAGAAGAAAGGAAAAAAAGTAGGAGAGTAAATAAAGGAGAGGTGACTGCTGACCTCCTTCAGGTTAACCAGTCAGGTGTGTGACAGAGAAAGAAAGAGAATTGCCACCAAGCCTTCAAAGCAGCAGCTGTAGGGCTGCATTTCTATTCTGATGTGATCATCTGTGTCATATCCCACACACCGCGCAGCAATGTTTTTTCCTGTAACCTCTTCAGAACATTGGCAGCAAAACAGCTAACAGGCCTTCCCAAAATAAATACAGCTCTGACAGAAGCTTTCCTTTGGAAGTCAGTCACTCTGGACATTAGGATGAGCAGTTGCTTCATTGCAGTGTCACTTTCAGGCAGGTTCTAGAAATCTAGATTAGTACCTTTGTATTCCAAGCAGTTCAACAAATTGCAGTATTTGTCTTCCGTAGGTGGCACAGAAATATGTCAGCTCATCCCTTTCATTTGTGACAGGCAGGCCTTGGGTCTGTGTTCTTGTCTGCCCTAGTTAAAGGATGTTATCTATTTTAGTCAACTAAATTTTGTATGCAATCCTTAGATTCCTTGAGAGTCTAAGGAATGAGAAATTTAAATTCTCTCACAGGAACTGAAACAGACCTGTTCAACCACGCTTTGTGGAAAAGTCCTATGACAGAAGATTCTTTCTAGGAAAGAAAGAATAATCATCCAACAACAGGTCTTAAACTTAGACCAGCGGGTCCTATGATCAACAACTTTTCAGGATTGTTCCGAACAATTGTCCAGGCAGAAGTGACAGTAACACTGTTTACACAGTTTATTAGGGTTGGAAGTGGCCTTCAAAGGCCATCGGGTCCAACCCTCCTGCTCAAGCAGGACACAAATTGCTGAAAAGCATAACCACCTAAAAGGCCTAAACCACTCCACAAAACTGCATCCAGATGGGTCTGAAACATCTCCAGAGAGGGGGACTCCACAACCTCCCTGGACAACCCCTTCCAATATTTAATAACCCTGACTGTAAAGAAGTGAGAATAAGGTAAAAATCAGTTTAAATTCTCAGGGATTCAGAAAAGTCACAGAGTAGAACACAGACCTGTGCATGGAAAAGGTTAAAGACAAATCATTCTTTTGCCTAGTGATTATTATTAGCATAGTACTTCCTGCGAGAAAGTGTACCTAGCTGAAGTTGTAAGAGCAGCAGTAGATAAAGCAGAGTGCTCACAACTTAGCAACAGCTTTGAAACTATTGTCAATAAAGCTACAGTTTGAAATAGGGCCAAGTGATAGTACGTGATAATACTGCACAATTGAAGCAGCACTTCAGTATCTAATCTTGGGATTAGAGCAGATCTGGAGGTTCACACTATTGAAACCATGTCAAGGCTGAATTTATAGCTCTCCTTGGCAGATAAAAATAACAGCTAGAGATTATTGGAGGCAAACTTTGATATACTTCACCAAAAAACCACCTATCTTAAAACTGTGGAAACTTTCTTTTTCATCCAAAAAAAAAAGAAAAAAGCATTCTCAGCAGCAGTAGATCTGTTTTTCACTATTCCTGTGTTTGTATGAATGTTTCTAAGGATCCAGCTCCTCTACATTTTGGTCTTTAATACATTTAGCTGAGCAAAAGACCTGGCAACAAACCAAGGCTTTTACCACACACAAGGACTTCATATGTAGGAGACAATCATCACATTCTCCCCATGGACATGCAGACAGTGTAAGCATTAAAGTGAAATATTTTGCATAGACAAATAAATTCTGAAGTCACACAATTCCTTAGTTGTAAGAGTATTTCCTTTTCTACTTAGTTTAAAAAATGTGATGTTGTGCATACACACAAATTATTACACAAACACCAAAAAGAGAAAAGAACAGAAGCCAGGAAAGTTAAAATAAGAAAAGGAAGAAAAAATAACATGCAAAAAAAATGGGGATATGACATATTGGAAAGTGATCTCTTCAATACTGGTTTCCAAGCTGTGCTTAGAAGCTGTCCAGGATGCAGCCAGACAAGATTATATCTGTTGTACTGACCTCTCCCCATCATATTTGGCTAATACTCCAAATATGGCTACTGTTTGTTTTTTAACAGCTCCATACATTTGGCAGAACTTGTTTAGAGACCTTTGTTCCTTTCATTTCTGTGTTTGCATGGAAATTTCAAAGTCAAAATTATTGCCATCAAACATGGTTCCTTTTTTTAGCCTGACTGACAGACACATCTGCTTCAGCAAGAACAAAACTCAACTCTATTAAATCCGTAATCCTTCCATATGACATTGTCACATAACACAGATGTCCTTTCATAGGATTTCTGTCAAGGGGCCGGCTTGCCATTCTGCACTGACAGGTAGGAATGGGGATGATCAGCAAAAAGATCAGAGATTACTTCAAATGCTTTTATCAGATATAGCCCAACCTTTATGTGATTTGCCGTGAAGCAAAATTAATTATTGCTCTGCGATAATTGCTTCCATTTATACACACCTAAATGCTACCCAGCTTGGGGAACCAGAGAGATTCCTAAGTGAGCAGACACCTGCTTTTAACTGCTGAATGTCACAAGAATGAAGTCTTCAAAGTAGAGATTTAAACAGAAATTCTTTACATGCTTTTTCCACTTCTGTCTGGCTGGAGCCAGAGTAGCTTTTCTTTTTTTGAAAGGTATTCAAAGAGTCACTAAACATTTGAGTATTTTAAAATAATTCTTAACATCTTTTCCCTATGCTGAATATACAAAATGCATGGTGTTATAAAACAAAGGTTTTACTGCACATGCTTTACATAAATTACCGGCACCTCCACCAGCCACAGGTATCGTGCTGTCAGCACGAGTCTTAACTGTGCACTGCTGCTTCTCTATGGATGATATGGCTACCAATCTGCAGCCTGGTAGCCATAATAATGCATACACCATTGCTCTGAAGGCAAATAACACTGCAGGATAAGGAAATGCCTCAGTTAGGTCTGCTTCCTTGGTGCTCTTGACCCAAAACTGACCACAGTGAAATACATTTTTTTACCAGTCCAATGAGTGTGCTTCCTTAAATAATGAGCTCCCCTCTAGCTCAATTTTTACCATCTATAAGAAGCTCCTTAAAGAAATAACAGCACATTTCCTTATTGTAAAACAGAAAATCTCCAGGCTATTTGAGAAACAATCAGATTTCTACTTCTTTGTCCTTTGGTCTCAGAGTAGAAAGCTTTCCAAAAGGCACTTTCTTTCATTTGCAAGAAATTAAATCCAGGTTTAAACCTTCTCTCCAGCTCACTACTGTTTGCTTTCTCTAGAGGGAAGTTACAGCCGTGCCAGGTCCCTGGGAAGAACTTCAACATGTGTTGGCAATCTTGCAAACTGATTTTAGAGTCCCTCAGATTCAATATTGGGGTATTTATTACCAGCAAGTCTTGCCTGAAGCTCTTTATGGGAGTTTACGTTAAGCCACTGGCACTCTCTTCTAGGGTGAGTTTCCTGTTGTTTATCCCTGATGATGTTTAGAGCAGTGCTAATCCACTTCCTGGGGCATCTCACTGAGATGCAAGTTACATTATTAACAGCTAGTAGTTTTGATCATAATTTCCAACTGGGCCATGCAATTTGGTTCCTGGAATCCCCTGCATAGCTTTTCATTTAGACAAATCACTGCTGGCTGGAGAGAAAAAAGTAAAACCAAAATGGGAGCAAAAAATAAAAATACTTTTCTATAGACAGCATTTTGTACGTGACCCGTGCTCCCAAAACTTTCAGCTAAGTGTAAGCTAGATTTTTTTTTTCCCCTTTTGTTACTTTCTAAACAAGTTGTACAGGTAGCCTGTTGCACACCTTAAGAAACTGAAGTGACCTCGTTTCTGCTCTTGTAACACTAATCTGCGATCAAGTTCTTCCCAGCTAGCATGAAACTATCTTTGTTGAAATCAGTATCAGAGCTACACCAATATCTACCTCCTGGGTATTTATCCTATAGCCTTCACTACTGACATTTCAATCTGTATGGAAAGAAATATATGTACTGTTGCTCATTGCATAAGCTCAAGTTCATACACGCAGCCACTAAGCCTCAAGCCCTCATCTCCATGAGAATCAGACTCAGAATCAAGAGTCACAGAATCCTTATGGTTGGAAGAGTCCTTTAAGATCATCAGGTCCAGCCATTGACCCAGCACTGCCAAGTCATGTCTCTTTTCACCACATCTATATGTCTTTTAAAGACCTCCAGACTCCCTGGGCAGCTTATTCCAATGTTTAACAAAGTTTCTGTACAGAAATTCTTCCTAATATCCCACACAAACCTCTCCTGGTGCAACTTGAGGCTATTTCCTCTTCTCTATTGCTACTTGGGAGACCACCTCTGCACCTCATTACAACCACCATTTAGGTAGTCATAGAGAGGGATAAGGTCTCTGCTCAGCCTCCTCTTCTGCAGATAAAACAACCCACGTTCCCTCAGCCACTCCTCAGAAGACTTGTACTCTAGATCCCTCACCAGCTTCACTGCCCTTTCAGGACATGTTCCAGGTGGACATGCCATGAAACACTATTTATTCATCAACACAAGATTGTAGCAGCAAGTTTCTGTTCCTATAGACAAGAAAAAAATACACCAATTCTCACATTCCTTATATCAGTCATTGTGGGGTCTAACCTACTAGGTCCCATCATTCCTGTTGCCTTTGCTCAAGAAAGTTCTGCGGTCTTTTCCCCTTTGCAAAGCATTTCTTTCTGTGCTTTCAGAATAATGAGTTCACTTATAAAACCAGAAGCATCATTATGTGAAATCAAGAGGAGAAGGCTACGAGATCAGGGTAATTATCCAGCTATGACTGTTCAAAAGGAGTTAACTTTGCCACAGCAAAGGGGATTGAATTTTGAATTTTCCTTTCAAATTCATGGGCTCTGCTGTGAGTGCTATAGCAAAACCAACAAATTTGAGCTTCCCTGAGAGGCCCACATGTAGAAGCACATACAACTGCCCTACCCAGAAAAAGCAGAAATGAGGGCTGAAAAGGGGAGTTTCATATGCATGCCAATTTTTTTACTCGTTAAGTTTCGTTCTTGTGATTGCAAATGGGACAATTTTCCTATTGGCCTTAGGATTATTTCAGTTTGTGACTCAAGTGTGATAGCTCCCAGTTTGTTTAGTATGAATGTTTATAAACATTCTTAACAACATCTTAATATTTCACAGGTTGTGATGGGCCTGGTGAAAGGGAAGTTTAAAAAACAAACCCCAACATATTCCAGCTAGGCTCAAACAGTGAATGCACCCTCACATAACCCGCTGACATTTTCCAGTCACTGCAGAAAGGGCTGTCCCCTCTACGGAAATAATCTAAACACTGATTCTCGTAACTGTCAGAAAAGAACCAGAGATTAGGGGAGGAAAAAAAAGGTCTATAGACCTTTTATCATCAAGAATCCTCTTTTGAAACTGCCAATGTAGAGCTGAAAAAAGATTTGCTTTTTCTGGCAAAAAACAAACATTTGTTGCTGGCTACCATAAAAGCAAGACCAGGCTGTGCCTGTGTCATGGTTATAGGAGAGAGCCTACAGAAGTGGTAGCACTGAAAGGTGGATTGTCTTGTTGCCTTCACCAACATGACAGTAAACATTTGAGATCAACACGTATCCTCCAAGAGGGATTGGAAAAGTTTAGCACCTTTCCATCAGATTTAGCATAAATTGACCGCACAGAATCATCATGGCTCAAAAGGACCTCCAGGATCAAGTCCAAGTAAAGAAGAATAAGTAAACAAAAGTACAAGCATAGCAGTAAGTACAGGCAAACATAAGCAAACATCTTTGGTGTTGAAGCTGGTGCTCAGGAAAGCCTGAATTTAGTAAAACTATGCTAAAACTCTGGAACTGAAAACAACAAACTGCAAGAAGGGCTGAAAGCAGGATTAGCTTTATAGTAATAAGTATACTGGTGTTTAAACTCTTAGCAGAGAATGACACTGGATTTATGGAAATAATAAAGCTAATAAAGGAACTCGGAGCACTCTTACATTGTTTTTATTGCTTCTTTCTCCCTGCACCCCTGGGATAGATCATTGAGCAGGGCTAATACTCGTGCATGGTATCAACTACATTATTCAGTCTCCTATTCAAAAGCAGCATGAATTCCATCTCAAAGGGATCTAAAAAGCAGAAACTGTCTTAGAAATATGTTCATTCAATAATTTTTTGTATTTTCCATAACTCCTCCAGTGCAATATTTGCAGAAACTTCTCTCAAAAATTTTAAGGGTAGAGCATACACCTGTCAAATTTAGGTCAAGCTTCCATATATGAAATTTGAAGTACTCCAGGTAAGCCCAACAAGTATCAGGGAAATTAGGGTGTAACTTCTAGTAAAACTGTGCTTATAAGATTAAAAAATAAAATTAATTAACATTATGGGGTAGGTTTTTGGTTTTTTTTAAACAGGAGGTAATATATACAGGTGGAAGAGCCTTTGCTTATGTTTCTCAGTGACCAGAAGAGGCAATCACACAGGACAATGGAGAACAAGGTCTTGGGGAACAGTGGAACTAAATTCCAAGCCTCGCCCTTGTAGAAAAGGCCTTATTTGGTTTAACTTTTACACGAAGATATTCACCCCATTGAACATTTGAGGGCATCTTACAATTTTAATGGTTCCATAACCAAACAGAGGGGAAAACACTTGTAGGTCAAAATGTTTGTTCTACAGGTGAGGGGAAGTGAACAACACTACAGGATTTTTAAAAAGTATGGGACAGTTACCACATGCAGCAACTAAACACTGGATATATAGGTAGGATCAGAGTTCCTTCACTGAGAAATATGTAAGTGGTTAAAAATGACACTCTTCCAGTTCAGCTGTTTACACTTGTTTTGTTTTACTGTGAAACACCAGGTAGCTGATGTGTCTTGCAGCTATCACTGGTTTTGTGCTTTTAAAAAAAATAAAAAGTAAAATAGAATCTCATTTATTCATAATATGGCTTGAACTGCAAATATTAATTGTGGTGAAGCCCAAAATTAGAGGGCATTCACTTCTAAAGAAAGCAAAAAATAGTAATGATACTAGGTGCCAAGAGATGTTAGGAAAAAAACCCCTGAAGTTGCCAGCAAACAAGTAGAAAAAAGAGAAGATAGATGAGACATCCATCCATATCTTTTGTCTAACCAAAGAGGCTGGAAAAAGTACTATTTGTTAAAACATGGGCTGTAAATGAAGAATAATCAAACACTAAAGATGAATCATGTTCACTTTCACACCTGACACTGCATGACACTACCTTTTTTCTTGAAGTTAGAGAGATTTTAAGAAGAGGTGTCACTTGAAAGTTGAAGTGTTATCAGTCTGTCTGGGAAACATCTGTTTGAAGGAATTGTTCTGCCTCTAAATTTTTGTCTGTTGCTGTCATCAGCTGAAGTCTCATATCTCATCTGCAAGAACTACAAGGCAGCAGAATTATTGAAGCTAGCATGAAAGGATGACGGGAACGCGCCCACCGAGCAATCCATCAGCTGCCTTTTTTAGAAATGTTTACATGTCAAGACTCACTATCTAGTACAGGGGAGTACTGCTGAAAATATCAATGTATATTCTACATCTTGGAAAAGGGAAAAGCATGGAGGATCTAATGTCTCCAAGAGATAGAGCTGGGCACAATGACCTTTCATCTTGAAACTGCAGTTTAAACTGAGTTCACTTAAAGTACTAGAAATGATTGTGTTGTGAAGACGCTTCTATAGCTCACTTGGATATCAGTTCTGCCACCTACCTCCAGCTTTCCAGCACTTCAGCTGGTTAGATAGATCTCACCTAAGCCTGGTACAAAGGAACAGCTAGAAACCTCCACTGCAGGGAAGAGGTAATGTTTGCAAGTCAGCGTGCGAAGACTCATAAATTGCATAATATCAGCGTCATAAATAATCTGATACTTCTGAAGACTGGTATGTCCTCTGAGAAATGCCAAATTCCCTGTTATAAATACATCCAACGGATTCTCAGTTCTTCATTTCTGGACTCCTAACATATTTCCACTGGCTGTTTGAGCTCCCTCATGAATTTCACATGTGTAGCTTGCTGTACACCAACTACTTAACTGAACATTTTCTGGAGGCCATTTAAAAACTGCCTCGGAATAGTTATGAATTACTGATTAAAAGAACAACCAATTAACTTTAAAACTCAGGTGGTAAGTTCCACAGAAAGTTAACATTTGTCAAGCATGAGAACAGCACTCTGCAGGTACCACCTATTCCAAGATCAGAAAAAAGTGAGTACTTTCATTATGCCACCAGAGCACTTCACATTGTCAAGCCTTCTGTAAACATTAACTAATTAAACCTCATCTACTCTTGCCAAATACACTATTGTATTAAGAATTGACCTAAGGTAACCTTAGATGTTAAATAAAGCAACAGTCTACAGAAATTATAAAGAAAAAATATGGAACCAGGGAGCTGGGAGATGTCCAACTCATTGTTTGTTTCACAAACATTTAATCATTGTTAAGATATTAGGCACTGGTCAGTGTGCTGGGGCATCACTGTTGTACCTGAGGTGAGGCTGTCTCACTAAACAGCATTTAACATCCAGGAGGATCTCTGCAGCATGCTATTCCACAAAGATGAATTTGATTTAGTGGCAATGGTCTCTTTGTTAGTGTTTACAGGTTTAAAGAATTATAGAACCCTCTAGATTTCAAAACAATAGGAGATCCTGGAGGATTTGATTTTAAATTCCTGTTTAGTTCTCAAAACATGAATTAATACAACTTTTTGGCTAAGAAATACACAGTGCTAAGTATTTCTTAAACAAATAGTACAATCTGAAAAGTGAAGTGTAACACTGCGGTTAATCCTTTTTGCTCTTGTTTAAATTGTCTTTGAGGAGCAGAACAAGAATCATCTCTGATCTGTAAAAGACAATACATTCTTTTGCACTGTGCAGCATATTAATAACGTATTTTGTTGAAGATTGAGGCTCTATCCTGTCAATGCTTCAAGGCTTCTGGATTCATATGTCACCAAATTAAAACAGTTAGCAATACTTTGTTATTCTACCCCTTTATTCTGCTTTAGTGAGGCCGCATCTAGAATACTGTGTCCAGTTCTGGTCTCCCTAGTTCAAGAGGGATACAGAATTAATTGAGAGAGTTGTATTGAACAACTTGTCCAGAGTTACAAGGATTATTTGGGATCTGGAACAACTGCCTTATGAAGAGAGATTGAGAACATTAGGACCCTTCAGTCTGGACAAAAGGAAGCTACAAGGGTATTTAATCACTGTCTATAAATCCATAAGGTCTGGGTGCCCAGAAGAAAAGCATCCTCTCTTTTCAATGGCATCAGACAGGACAAGGGGTAATGGATGCAAGCCTGAGCACAGGAAGTTTCACTCCAATCTGAGGAAAAACTTTACAGTCAGGGTTATTAAATATTGGAAGGGATTGCCCAGGGAGGTTGTGGAGTGCCCTTCTCTGGAGACATTTCAGACCTGGCTGGATGTGGTTTTGTGGAGTTGATTTAGGCTTTTTAGGTGGTTCTGCTTTTCAGCAATTTGTATCTGGCTTGAGCAGAAGGGTTGGCCCTGACGGCCTTTGACGGCCCCTTCTAACCCTAATAAACTGTGTGTGTAAACATCTGTTTAAATTCCAATGAATTATTTTGCAAGTTTATCTATAGCTTGATATTGGGGGAAGAAAGATTCCTACTAATATGTTATAAAATTGGTCAAAACCACAGTCAAGGGATATCAATGCCTCATACTCAGCATTTTAGAAACATTTCTAGTTTTCGGAAGTTTGAACACTACATATACTGCATAATTAAATCCACTGCATCAGCAATAGTTCAAAGCTAAAATATTTGTGTTTTTTCTTTCTTTTAAAAAAGTTAACTATGGTAAGGCTGAGGAGAATAACAGTCAGCAATGCACCCGCTCCACCTTCTGTGTTTTGTGTGTGCCATTGCATCAACATCACTCACACAGCATCTCCTGAGCAGCAATGTAATAGATAAATGAGCAATAAAAATTAAAATTAACAACTACAGCAAATACTGCAACTGGTAGGTTCAACAAATTAGAGAACGGTATGTTCTGATAACAGGGCTGTTGATATGAGGGCAAAGGACTTTATGACAGTACAGAAGTGCAACATGAACGAGCTGGCTGAACTTTACACAGGCAGATGCCATTAACAGAAACCACTCAGTGATTTTTGCAACAGAAATGTAATGGGATCAATGGTTTCCACATTCATAACTTCAGAAATACTGTATTGATCTTGGTTATCAACTTCCACCCAGTTTGTTTAATGCTACAGCTTACAAACAGTAATTTAGCCTGTAAAGATAATAAGGCTGACATTCTGTCACAGAGAATTTCCATTTTGTTTTCTAGATATTTTTCAAAAGGTCTTCATAGGTTTAGATGCTACACAAACCTTAAAAAGATGCTCCAGACTGAAGTCATTCTGATCAGAATCACAGAATCATTTAGACTGAAAAAGATCTTTAAGATCATTGGGTCAAAGAGTGCTAAACCATGTCCTTCGGCTCCACACCTAGACAACTTTTAAACGTGTCCACACATGTGATGATTCAGCCACCAATCTGGGCAGCCTGTTCCACTGCCTGATGACCCTTTCAATATCTTTACTGGTTCTACTACAGAAAGCTCTCACTTGCCCAGATTTCTCAGTATACTCTGCTTTGCTGTGGATACTTTCCCTCATACATAAAAATTCTTTCTGAAGAAGCTTGCTCCCTGTGAAATCTATAGAAGGAGTACTAATAAAACATAAGTCACAGACAGGAAGCTTGAGTGGCCACCTGCCCTTAAATAAGGAGACAGATGTCCTGTTTGTGCACATCTGGATTTGTGCACAAATGCGGATTCTTCTTCTGCTACAGGCTACAAAACAAGCGAGGGGCACAGCCTCTGTGTTCCTAAAGCATCTGCATGTACGAACTACTTCTTCACTCTGAGAAGTTAGCATTATTTATTAGCAATTACTGTTAGTTACTAATTAATGTTACATGCAGTAGGGACCTAAAAGCTGGAGGAAACACAGAGGGATCATCTCAATGCAAAATAATGGAATAATGTGCAATAAAAAAGGTGAAGAAACGAGGTAAAACGTGTTAGCTGTTTTATACTGTTATATAACAAGAACTGTTATAAGATCCTCAGGTTCCTGATATTATTTCATCCTGCCTCTTCCCAACTCCTTCTTTAACTAGTCCTCAAGTGTAAAAGTTTTAAATATGCAAAGGGTCACTGACACCCCATCAGAACTGGGATCATGTAGAAAAGCAGGGAGATAGTTGTATGAGGAACATTGAAGCCAATGGAGAGACAAGATGGAGAAAGCCAGTGAAGGTAGAATCACTGAATCACTGTAGTTGGAAGGGACCTCAAGAGATCAAGTCCAACCTCTCATATTGTATAAATTTACCACTTCCTCCCCAGTTTTTCCACAAGATGCTTACTCATTCATGCAGGTCTCCTGCTTCCTCTGCTTGCTTTCTTACTCGCATCACCAAGAAGTCCTTCCTTATTTGTTAATATAAGATCCAGCAGTGCACCTCTTCTTGTAAGGTCCTTCACCGCTTGTGTTAGATGGTTATCCTCAATGCACTGTAGGGACCTCCTGGAATGTATGTGCTTTGCAGTGTTACCTTCCCAGCAAGTATCAGGATAGCTAAAATATCCCATGAGGATCAAGGCCTGTGAACCTTAGGCTGCTTTCAGCTGTCTGTAGAAGGCCTCATCAACCTCATCCTGGCCAGGTAGCCTGCAGTGAACACCCACAACAGTGTTGATCTGCCCCTTGGTTCTTACCCATAAGCTCTCAACTGTTTCTTCATCCTCTCCTAGGCAGAGCCTGACACATTCCAGCTGCTCTTTCACATAAAAAGCCACTCCACCTCCCCATCTTGTTGGCCTGTCTTAAATAGCAAACAGCCATCCATGACAGCATTCCAGTCATCCCAGCTCTCCCACCACATCTCAGCAATTGCGATGAGATCATGGCCCTGTGACCGCACACAAACCTCTAGTTCATCCTGCTTGTTCCCTGTACTGCGTGAGTGAGTGTACAGGCATGTCAAAGAGTGAATCAGGCATGCAGGCTCTCCTGGAGGGGAGCTGGAGAAACAGATTGGAGATACTGAAATAAAACAGGCAGAGAGTGCTACAACGCTAAGGAAGAGAGGAATGTAATTGGCAGACAGGAAAAATGTCTGGAATTTTTCTTTTGCATTCTTATTTTAAATATTTTAAATAAAAGGATATTGTGCAATTGCTCACATGTTTGTAATTCACTGTCTGCCACTTGTGTTTTAACATGAGGGGTCAGGTATCAGTCTCCCGCACTTCCTTCATGACCCGGTCTGCATCCTTGAGCACACCACTTCACATGCCTTCATTTCCTTATAGGACATACATCAAAACAGCAGTTTGCAGTGTTTGGTTCTACAGCTATTAATCTACATTTCAGAACTATTAACTACTAAACATGCACTCAACATGTTCAAGGTTACATCCATGTGAAGAACTCATTTAGCATCTCAGCTGAACTCTGCCTAGAAAAAAAAGGAAAAAGGCTCACTGTCCACAAACTGGAAGTTGGACAGGTCTGCATGCACAGGGATTCCTCTGCTCTCTGGTAGTTCAGATGCTGTCTTCTAGTTCAAAAGGTGAATGTCACTACCCTTCCAATCCCTAATGAGTCTATGATTCACAGGGCTATCCCCAGAAAGAAAAGAAAACCAATGCTAAATTGCACATTAGCTGGGTATGTTAGGGAGTGTTTTGTTTGTCTAGACCTTAATAATGGTGACAATAGAGATGAGTGTTAATGGGTAAGAGTCAGGGGGAAGGCCAACAAGCTAGACACAGACCATACAACTAGGATCAAGAGGCAGACTCATATGAATATGAATAAGCAGCTGGGACAACATCTAGCCCTTGTTCTTGTGAGGGACTTCAACCTAAACAGATGTCTGCTGGAAATACAATACAGCAGAGAGGAAACAGTCTAGGAAGCTCCTGGAGTGTGTGGAAGACAAATTCCTGACACAACTGGTGAGTGAGCCAGTGAGGGAAGGCTCCTTGCTACACCTGTCTGTGAATACTTGCAGGTGATGTGATTCAGTGAAGAAGTGATACCTTTGATATGCATTGGAAAAAAAGATGAACCATTGTGTAATGATTAAAAACTTGATCATTACTAGCTCCCTTGAGCCCTCAACACTTATGTCAATTAAACAGAGAACATGAAACAAATATAACTGAGACCAGTCTTTCAGCTTTTAATTATGTTGTTGTATATAGAATCAATAAGACTATTAAACATCAGGTCAGCACATCTCATCAGCCACCCACCATATCAGGAGAGCAAGGCAAAGAGTCATGATTACATTTCCTATCTACCCTGCTTACGTACATTTGTTTCTCACCTTCCAATCAACTTCTGCTCTCCAATGCCTTGTCCTTCTGAAAAGCATTAGAATTCCCTTCTAAAACATCAGTGTAGAAAATCAGATAGTATTGTTATATTAGCTCCGTTCCACTGGCAAGATGTGTTTTTGGACATCCAGAGGTGAAAGGTGACAGAAAAAACTCTTGTTTCTATCTGAGACAGGAGTGGAGAAGACAGAGCAGCTCTTCAATGTATGTTCAACTCTAGAAATTCAAGTCAGCGAAAGCCTTCCTCAGAAGACAGAAGATACTAAGTGACTAAGATAATGACAGAAATCAGAGAGATTTCTTCCACTTCTTCATATAGGGATTTCTCCCTCTTCTTTCATATTAGTTCCTTTAATGCTATTAATGAGCACTGCAGCAGAAATAACTTCATTTGTGGCTGAGAAACCACAAGTGCAGGAGCACTTCTAAGGCTCAGATGCTGCTGGGGAGCTCCTCTGGTGAAAATCCTCCTCTCCCAAACTGGAATGTCTTGGATCAGTTTAATGCAATCTTTATCCCAGGTACTTTGGACTTAACTGCATTTTCAGTAGTTTGAAAAGTTTTGCAAAAGCCACTCTGAACTACTAAGGGGAAAACAATTTAAAAGCACCAACCCTAAAATTAAACTTTCAGCCCCTCAAATTAAAACTTCATAGGTGCCTAGTCTCTGTTTTTATGCTCTCCTAACAGATGGCTAAGAGTGCAAGCTAGCTCAGCATTATTCCAGTTTACAAATAAGGGCCTTGGGGAAGAACAAGGGAACTACAGACCTCTTGTAAGTCTGAAGCAACTACACTGCACCCCTTTGGTGGTGTTCTCTGCAGCAAAGTTCTTTTCTTGTCCTTTCCTCCAACCCTCAAAAAAATGGAATTATATAAATATACACGCACGCATATATATAAACATGTATCTCAATCAGTATTTATAGCTGTGACAAATTTATTCTTACTGTCAATTTAATACATCTGTTTTTCATTTGAGTTTGATATACAGCCTGGTGTTTTCTATTAGATCCTATAAACAAGTGTTTGATTTAAAACAGGATTATTTTTCTTCACTAAGACTGAGAGCAGCAATAAACATCACTTTCTGGGAATACAAATGAGGTGGTAATTCCATTAAATAGAGTGATTAAAATAGGAAAAAAAATCACCGAAGAATAATAGAAAAAAAAAACCAACCATAACTTCAGGTCTGTTTTGTCTACTGATCTGGACAAAAATTGTTCTGGCATGACTGACTTCTCCAGTGG
The DNA here is from genome assembly GCA_013400115.1 of Rhinopomastus cyanomelas. Lineage (NCBI taxonomy): Eukaryota > Metazoa > Chordata > Aves > Bucerotiformes > Rhinopomastidae > Rhinopomastus > Rhinopomastus cyanomelas. The sequence goes on along the minus strand of VXBP01003486.1, from coordinate 298,699 downwards.
ATTACACCATACTTCACATTTCCAAGAGTAAATGCTTGTGAAGACCACTCAGCCCACTGTCGTTGGCAGCGCTGGTGTAAATCTCCAAGTAAGAGCTAGGTGGGCACTTCACAAGTTTATAGGATGTAGTTCCTTTTCTGTTCTAGATGTTTTAATAACTTCTTAGAAAAGTGAGGGGATGGGAAACTACTCTGCTTTTCCCTAAGTGTGTATTTTTGTTTTAATAAAAGATAACAACTGAAAGTCTGCAAATGTATTTTGGAAATTAAAACCCTAGAGGACTTGAGTAAGAGCATGTAACCTGATGGGGGGGGGGGTTAAGGCCATAATCAAACTTTAATGGGAAAAAACCCACCCACAAAGGAGTAACTACTATGTTCTTCAAAGGAAATAAGCTCAACCCAGATAGGGGTTGAAATACCCCACACAGGGGTATTTCACTGTCACCTTTAGAAAAGACAAAACTAATGTATATTCTGATCAACAGATATCTTGTTATTCTGCCTGAGTAGATGGTCCATGCAGTAAGAGTTGACTACTAACACAGCAGTTAGCACTGCAAAAGGGAGCACACCTAAGCAAAGCTGAATTTGAAGTGGAAATTCTGATCCAGCTCAACAAATTGCACTGAAAGAAACCACTGTCATGTGCATGGAAGGAATAAGTCAGATTATTTATATTGTTTTGCCTTTGAACTGGGAATTATTTTACAGTGACTGTGAATGATGCCCTGCAGATCTAGCTAAAGAATCATAAAATAATATGGGTTAAAAAAGACACTTAAGGTCATCAAGTCCAACAGTTAACACTGCCAGTCATCACTAAGCCATGTCCTTAGGTGCCATATCTATATGTCTTTTAAGTATCTCCAGGAATGGTGACTCACCGACTTTCCTGATTCCCTGGCAGCCTGTTCCAGTGCCTGACAATCCTTTTGTTGAAGAAACTCTTCCTAATATTTATTTTAAACCTCCCCTGGAGCAACATGAGACCACTTCCTCATATCATATCACTTGCCACTTGGGAAAAGAGACTGATGCTCACCTCACTACAACTTCCTTTCAGGTAGGTGAGGAGATTGAGAGGGTGTCTCCTCACTTTTTTTACCCAGAAAAGAATACACTTGTCCAAGCCATGAGCAGCCAGTTCTACAGGAGAATGCTGTGGGGAATGATATCAAAGGCTTTATTAAAGCCCAGGTAACCAACACCCAGAGCTATCATTCACTAAGAGGGATCCTCCACTGAGGAGATCAGATTCATCAGGAAGGACCTGCCTTTCATAAACCTGTGCTGACTAGGCCTGATGTGTAGCTGGTTATCTTCTGTGTGCTATGTGATGGCATTCAGGATGACCTGCTCTTCCCTGGCACCGAGGTCAGGCTGACAGACCTGTAGTTCCATGAGTACACACACCTTCCAGCCCTTCTTATATATGGCCTCACATTTGCTAACCTCTCTTGCTAATCAGGCTTTACACAATGTTTATACACAATGTTTATATGACTCTATGGGTTTTTTTTACTTAAGCTTCATCTTTTTATATCTAAGATTCAGACTATTTTATTTCTTGATTCAGCAGACAAGATGAAAAGAACAAAATTTTCACTCAATACATCACATTGGATTTTCAGTCACACATGTAGTACAGCAAAGATTTCACTTTAAATGATTACGTACTTTATTTTTTAGGAGTAGTTCACCTAGATAATCTCAGTTATCTCAATAAATTCTAGTATTTCATTAAATGTTATGTTTTCCATAGTAAAGCTGAAGTAGTGAAAAACAACCTAAAACCAGTCAAAGTGAGATTTTTACTAGGAAAAGGAGATACTGCATCTGAAATACACCCAAACCAAATGGCAGCCCTTTGGAATACCCTTTAGGATTTTATCTGTGAGTGACAAAAGGTTTTTACAGGCTCTGCAAGGACAAAAACATCTATCCAGAATGATGCTGGTTTTCAGCCCTATGAAACAGCTCATGTGGCTGTATTTTCTGCTGCCCTCCACTGCAACAGTCTGCTCAGGTCCATTACATGAGAGAAATGCAAAGAAATTTGCCTGCTTTTCATTGTTGTTGTTTCTGGGATCGGGACAAAGACCAAAAAGAGGAGTAAGCGTGAATGAGAACAACCTTGGATTTCTAGCGCTGTAAGGGAACACATGTCTGGAAACAACCTTGGTTTAATTCTCTGTTTTCAGTAGTGCCCAGTGACAGGACAAGATGCAGCAAGTACGAGCTGGAACACTGGATGTTTAATTTTGTTACGAGGAAAACCTTCACTGTGCGGCTGACAGCACTGGAATGAGCTGCAGTTCTGTGCTCTAGGCGATCCTGCTTTGGTGGTGGCATTGGAATAGATGATCTCAAGAGTTCCCTTCCAACCCTGACAGTGCTGTGATTGTGCATTCTAAATTCTTTCCCTCCATTTCTTGGTGCTTCCAAAGAGATCAGTGAGCTGGTTCACAAAACCGGATTAAGTAAGTAAATTAAACTGGATTGTTGAGAAGTTTTCTCAGGAGTTGGAACTTTAATGAATATTTTTACTAATAAGTTAATTATTATGTAAATTAAATTAACATTTAAACTCACTCATAAATCTCACCTGAACAAAAAGCACCTTTTTTATTCCTCACTCTAAGCAAAACAACTTCAGTGAAAAAAAAAATGCATTTCTTCTTTTCCATCTAACCAGTCTCATAGCTCTGCCATTGAGGCTGGATTTTACTTCTGCTTGTTCATCAGGAAGAGAATTGGCCACCAGGGATCTGATCTTTCAGATATGCTTAAAGTTAAACATATGAACAGTTCCACTAGCTTCAAGGGGACTTCTCTTATCCCAAAAGCCACGCGCATGCACAAATCCCTCTCATCTTATACTTGTGCAAAACCAACATGAGATGTCTGTGTGGATTTGCTCCCAGCTGATGATGTTTCAATGAAGGAGGAAAGGTTCAGTGAAAATTTAGCATCATTGTAGCACATTTGAGGCTTAAAACAGAATTGGTTATGTTCAGATAGGTTAATTCCACAATCTGCTGAAGGTGCAGATCCTTATATTCAATGTTATTCTAAAACAGACACCATCAGCTTCAATTTGGAAATCGGGTCTCGGTGCATCAATCAGGCAACATTTTATAGCATCCCTTAAATAATTCTGTTATTCAAGAGAGAGTAGAAATTATGAGACACAAAGATAAGATTAATGAAGTTAGATGCAAATACACAGACACGCAAGTTTAGAAGGGAAATCAGAAAACTGACTGATGGAAAAGTAAAGCCTAGAACATGGTTTTGGACCCTCACAGTAATATTTTACAGGTAAATCCATCAGGAGGAAAAATCTTAGAAGTGATTAGAAGAAAAGCAAATTAAGCTGATAACACTGCAAGAGAAAAAAAGGACAGCGAGCAGATCTTTCTCCAAGCAATGCTGGTTACATTACCACACCATTTGTCTTATGTGATTACTATTTCAGGACAAATGTAGAGGTGAACACTCTTACATTTGAAGCAAGGAGGATTTAGAGCCACAAGACTGAAATTGACCTGTGTCTGGAAATGAAAAACATGAAGGACTAACAAGAGCCTATATAAAATAACAACGGCAGGAACAGGATAGAAATAAATCTCCCACCAACAATAACACAAAAGAGAAATAAAAGACAGATTTCAAGACTGGCTCACTCCAGACAGGCCACAGTGAAATAGCAGCAAAGGCAGTGTGCTAGTAACCTCTGATCCTGGCAAATCCCGTGCTCACACAGCAATGAAAACTGTTAAATGGAAAGATGGAGCAATGCTTGTGGAGCTTGGTAGAGGAATGCACCTGCCTGCAGGGAACTGCCTGGAGGCTGATCTGCACAGACACAGGCCTCTGCATAAATGACAAGCTCACCTGTGCACACAAAACATTCTCCAAAGTTTCTGTCCGAACAGGTACAAGTGATTCTAACTCTTTCCTGGTCTTTGAGACCCCCCATGTTTTTTACTCCGATTAGCAGGGAGGCAGTAAGGATGGCTGGTTGTGTTAAAGCAGTAGTATTCCCAACTTAGTAAGTTTTCCCATGCGTTAACCACAAAACCACAGCAAGATGAAGTCAAATCCTTTCAAATATTTTAGGAAGGAGAAACAAAAAAAGAACAAACTAATTAACAGTCCAGTGGTATTTATTGGCACATTTGGATTTTGTTTCTCTTACAGACCAAGGGAAATCTCTGTAGGAAATCTTGTTCTAAGGTGTCTAGAAGGCCATTACGAATGTTGAGAAATAAATTCAGATATGATTGTACAGACTGATGGGTCATTCTGCAGTAGAAGAGCTTTGTCAACAAATAACTGAGCAGCTCTAACTAAAGTGTATTGTGGTCTCTTGAACAGCTCATTTTGTTTTCCTATAAATTAGAACTAAAAAACTAATATTGTTCCAAGCACAGCTTTAAAGACTGAAACGCTGGGATAATTTGGTTCCAGATCTGCTTCTCAGGTTTGTATTAGTACAGCTTGTCATATTCAATCAGATGCTCACAAAAATCATACAAAGGTGACTCAATCAGCATATTTGGGGTTAATCATAGAATATTTCAGGTTGGATGAGATCATCGAGTCTAACCATCAAACCTACTCTACAAGCTCACCCCTAAACCAAATGCCCCAACACTACATCTAAGTGACTTTTAAACACATCCAGGGATGGGGACTCAACCACCACCCTGGGCAGCCCATGCCAGTGCCTGACCACTCCTTCAATGAAGATTCTTTTCCTGATGTCTCATCTAAACCCACCCTGTCGAATCTTGAAGCCCTTCCCTCTGGTTCTGTCACCAGTTACCTGTGAAGAGACCAGCACCAACATGTCTGCAATGTCCTTTCAGATAGTCGTAGAGAGCAATCAGGTCTCCCCTTAGCCTCCTTTTCCTTAAACTAAACAGCTCCAACTCTCTCAATCTCTCCTTATAAGATTTATTCTCCAGGCCGTTCACCAGCTTTGTTGCGCTCCTCTGTACTCACTGCAGCACCTCGATGTCTCCATCTTACTGAGGCGCCCAAAACTGGACCCAGTACTGAAGGTGCAGCCTCAAAAAGTTAAAGCTGCTAATGAGAATGCAGTGCAACACAACACAGGTGGAAAACATTTAGCAGCTGTGCAAATGATGCTGACAGACACCCAGCAGACAAGATTCTATGTGACGATACACGCAGGTAAACACTATATCTATTATAAATATATAGGAGCACGTGACAAATGCTTACTTGTGATACCACACATTCAAGCCTAAGACTACCTCAACAAACAGCTTAGTGACCCACAGGGGCGTTTTGCAGGTAACATCAAGTCAAAACACCACCGCACTGTTGGGTCCCTGCCGACTGTCACCAGCAGCACTACCCCACTCGTACCCCGAAGCTTCTGTAGGGCAGGAGGAAGGGGTTTGGGGACAGCCTCTGCCCCAGGTACCCTCTGGAGCTGCAGCTTTGTGCGAAAGGCTCAAAAGAGGGCGGCAGAGGCGTGTCACCCTGTGCAGGTACTCGCTCCGAGTTCTCGCCACGCAAACCCTTAGGCCGTGCAGGGGCTCCCTCTGCTGTTCTTTTCGTTTTCAGAATTAGCAAGAGGAGGAAAAAGAAATCCCCGCTCCGGTGCCATTTACCTTTAACGGATGAGGAAGAGGTCAGAGAAGCTCCTGACGTTCTGCCACTAGTTGCTTCCAGTATTCCTCTCGGCCAGTTCACTCTGTTGGCCTCAATATCTTTATTTATTAATAACCTTATTAATTAATAAAAACGGAGATTTGGTATTTAAATAGATGTACACAGCACGTGTCCTCTTTGGACTGCAGAAAGAATCCCGGTTTGGCTGTACCAATGCTCCCGTTTTGTACTAATGGAAAAACAACAATCCCACATCATCATCAGCAGCACTCTCAAGCTCCCCCAAATAACTACAGACTGCTCCTTAGTTCTGCTTGAAGGTGTTTAGGCATCCAAAGCAGCCTCCTAGAAGTTTTTGTTTTCCCTTATTGTTTTTGTTCAGGTAACTTGGATGGGAAATATTTGCATCATCAGTTTGTGATCTTTATAAATCTTCAGTCATCTTTTCACAACAAAATCACCCCAAAAAAAACCCAACCAGAATGGAGAAAAAACATTCTGTCCATTTTAACGTTCTTCTAAAATAGGTGAAGACTTAACCTTGAACTTCTTTGTCAAAAAAAAAAAAGTATTAATTTCCCCTTTAAGCATAAAGCTTTGCCAAAAGCCACAGCAGAAGAAAATAAAACCGCTGTCATTGAAAGCCATTGTTTATACAAACTGACTTTGTTCCACAAAAATCACCTGCTTTTCAAAACCCAAAGTATAGGACAACACCATCAGCATTTATATTGACAAGAAAGTTCCTAAATGCCTTATTGGTGCAATTTAATTTTCCATCTGTCTGCTGGATTTGCTTTGCATAAAGATCTGGACACACAGAGGAACGTGTATGTTTTCTTTTTGTGCCATCCTACTAAGAAAGTAACTCAGGATCACAGAACAGCCTTTTGCTGCAACTAATCCCTGCAGATTTGGCCTCTCCTTTCAGGCTGCACTTCCTGTATGAACCCGCCTATGTGCTCTGAAAGCTGCTGAATTTGGGGTTTTTTTTTTTTGTTCAAAAAGCCATTTGAAAAAAATACCCAAACATTTGCTCTGCAGGTTGTACTTCAAAGATTCTTTCAAAAAAAGACCAAACACAACAGTGCAGAATTCCAGTTATTCCCTGGCTTCAATGTACAGCATAAAGGTCTTTTCTAGGATCAGGCTTGAGCTCTTAATAGTGGGAAACTCCAACCTCTTTAGAGTGTTGTGAAGAAACTGAAAGGTCTGTATCACTGGAGTAAAAACAACTTCACTGAAGCAAGGCTGGTGGTTTGATTACTTTTCCTGATGAGTAAGAGTTGCTTCAGAAATCCATAAAATACAGAGAAAACCCATTTTTTATTTCTCAGTTAAAATAATTCAGAAACTGATTTCAGTTCTCAGTTAAAATAATTCAGAAACTGATTTCAGATATCTGATTCTTCTCAGTATCTATTTAAATGCAGGAGGAGCAACTAAGAGGTTTGCATACCACACTTAGTAAGAACACGCTTGCTAACAGATCAGAATCTAGGACCACCCTGCTCATTTCTTACACACACACACCACTTCATGGCTGCAAATTTCCTTCCTCTGAATTTAGGATCTGCTCATGCACATTGATCTGGCAACCCTTGCAACATCATGGCCAACTTCCCATACCCCATAAAAGCAGCTCAGAAAGAACCATAGTGGCTAAGAAGTCATCAGCATCCTTGGGGTATCAGTATAAGCTTCTATAAAAGAACCCCTGTTACTATGCTGCTCTTCTCTCCCAGTCTCTCCGGAAAAAGAATGTGACAGCAGAGCCGCTGACCAGATCAAAGACTTCAACACACAACTGGTAATAAGTTGTACATGCTTCCTTTATATCAGAATGTGGTGTGTCACCAGTAAAGCGTGGTTATTTGTGTTCTTTTGGGATTTTTTATTTGGTTGGGTGGTTTGGTTGGTTTGGGTTTTTAGTATATATTATGTCGAGACATGTCGTTGAGGTTGCTCAGCCTGGAGAAGACGAGGCTCCCTGGTGATCTTCTAGCAGCTTTCCAATATCTGAATGGGGCTACAAGAAGGCTTGGGGAGGGCTTTTGACACAGACGCATAGCAAGAGGACAAGGGGAAAGGGTTATAGACTTTAAGAGGGCAGACTGAGATTGAACATTAAGAACAAATTCTTTCCTGTGAGGGTGAGGAGATGCTGGAACATGTAGTCTAAGGAAGTTGTTGCTGCACCATGCCTGGAAGTGTTGAAGTGCAGGTTGGATGGGCCTCGAGTAACCTATCTAGTGAAGGTGTCCCTGCCTGTGCAGGGGGGTTGGAACTATATGATCTTTAAGGTCCTGGCTGTTCTATGGTTCTATGATTCTGGTTCTGCTTCCTAAATAGGGCAACTGAAGCCTTGAACATTCTATTTGGTTCTTCCTTCATTAATCTTTGGAAAGAATAGATGTAAGTTTTGATATAAAGGAAAACAGTTCTTCTTACCATGTTCTGACGATTTTTAAGCTTACAGAGATATTTATAAATAGAATGTCTTTGATTACATTTTCTTAAGAGCAGGGAACATCTAATATTGTTGTAGATAAAGCAGCAAGGAAGCTGAAAAAACAGACTGGTAAATTTGACAAAATCTGATCAGCATCCCTTTGTCACAACACAGCAATCACCTATTGCCCACACCACTCTATCACAGACACCGAATCAAGATTACAAGAGGAGCGCTTCATCAGACTATTTAACCCTCACTGACAGAAGATACGGAAAACCAGGAAGTCCCTCCTCTGTCACTACATCTCCCTTCCATGGCATGAAACACAGCCAGATATTTCTCTCCTTCCAATGATTCACTGTTTTGTAGATAAATGTAATCTCCTATATCCTTTTTTTTTGCAAGAACTCAGACCCATGACAACCTAAAGTTGTGCTTCCTTGCTATTTACTAGAAAGAATATAGATTTGCTATTATAAAGGAAGGTAACAGCTCTACTGTCTTGCTTTCAGGTGTGTAGAATTTCACTAGACATTGCATCAGCAGGTATTTCTTTATATGTTACTTGTAGTTGTAAGATTAAAGTTCTCCTCAGCAAAACAGCTAACAATAACAGCAAATCAGTATGACTCAAATGTGTTCTGTCATGTGGCCCAATATTCATCAACGTGGGTTTTATGTAACTTATATGAGGGCAGTATGAAATAAAGGCATTTTTTGCTTCACCCTTAAATACAATGTGACTTTTCCATTTTGAGGGAGCCTTTTTATCTGATGAAAAAGCAATGAAATATTTTCTGCAGTTGCCAAAAGGCTGAGGTCTCCCAGAAAGGCTCATTTTGCTTGCATCATAGAATCACAGAATCATCATGGCTGGAAAGGACCTCCAGGGTCATCGAGTCCAACCTTTTCTCCTAGTATCTAGTATCATCTTACAGTCCACCAAAGTGTCCACTGACCGGTACAGCATCTGGAAACTCTGCAGCAGAACTTGAAAGCCAGAGAACACTGTTGTCAAAATATGACAAGACTATTTATGGTGACATCAACACAATAAAGATCAGAGAACAGATTTGGCGCAGAAGAAAATTCAACCCTCAACTTTCTTCATGTTTGCCAACCTTATCTTTACCTGGTCTCCTATAATTATTCACTTTAAAAGACTTTTATTTATTGATTTTAAGAAAGACTATAAGGGCTTGAAGTACCTAATTACTACAGCAGACAAAGGGGGGGGGGGGAATGCTTAAATCAAGTGTTAAAACAAAAAAAGAATCCACAACACTTTCTCAAATGTGCTTTTAAAATGTCCCAGAATGTTTTAACTGAGACTTTATCCTTTATCTGCAAATTCTCCTTCTGTTTCTGTGAAGTGTGTACAATACAAATTCTAGACAGAGATTTTCGAAGCGGGTAATACATACCTACTTATATTTAGTATTGATACACACACACATATATACGTTTGGTAAGATGGAAGCACATATTTCGTGTACTTGCTATATAGGTGGAGAAGTAAATGACTAGCTGAGGGTACTAAAGATGAAAATTATGTCTTGAAATCTGATGGGATGATTATATTTAGACTCTATAACACTCACTGAAGGGGGAGTCATCTGCTTTACTAAGTGAACCCCTGGAATAAACACTGGATGTACAGTATTAGTCGGTAACCTAGCAAATTATTGCAATGTAGGACACTGTGTGGATTACAAAAGTGCATTAAATTACATATTGTTACAGAGGTTTCCCCCCACCTTAGGATGCACTCAACACTTCCCTCCTTCCTGTCTGACAATATGTTGCCATGCTATAAAAGCTCTAATGCCCATTTCAACGATTAGCTGTACATCAGCATTACTACTTCAAATCCACAAGTTTCACATCAAGCATTAAATGGGATGAATATTGATCTGCTAAAGAGGATTTATTTATTTCTAGCTCTATCCAAAGATCAACTACTAGCAGCTTTTGGTGGATCTGTTGAGCTCTCACAGCACAAAGCTACTGCATACATGACACTGGACTTGACATTTCAGTTCTGGAAGAAAACCAAACAGTAAATTCACTGCAATAATCCTAGATAAATGAGATGATCACTGGAAAAGCTGAGATAGTTAAGTGGTCTATCACAAAAGTCCAAAGGATGGTATTGAACTGTTGCTACATAGTAACCTCTCTCATGACAACGTGGCACAAGATCACCATTATCAGATGCCAATAACTTCGCCTTAAAACAGCACCATGCCTTCAGATTATCTTGGAACACTTCACAAATGTGTTCTGAGCTGAAAACTGTCTACTCCACATAATCAACATAATCAGGTACATATCGATACCGCAATATTTACCCATTCATTCCTTGCTTCTCAGTCAATAACACGCTAACAACTGCATAATGCATCCAAGAAACACAGATACAGATTTCAAGCCTCACAGCACAGCTTGTAGGTTGCTTGTAATGTTAGAGCTGCCCTCAGAACACACTTTTTTAGCCTGTTTTCAGTATCACAGATTTTCTACTATGGCACCGGCATCTGCAGGCAGATCAGACACAAACAGGTGGGCTGCTTTGCCTTCCGTACTCAAACGGCAAAGGCACAAGAGAACGCTGTATCCACTCATTTGGACGAGGAGCGGTTGAAATGCCAGTGTAAGAAGCCATGAAGTTTTTGCTGTGTCACTCACACAGGAAACTGAAAAAGTCAGTCAAAACATTGCCTCAGTGCTACGATTTCATCTGGCCGTATCAGTCCAGTAGCTAATAATATTGTCCTAGTCATCTGCTAAGCATTTCATTTTTATGTATCTGATTTCTCCTCACCAGTGCCCCCCCACTAGATTGTATTAATTTCCAGAAAAAAAAAAAACCCCACAGAAAGAGCGACATACAATGGGGATATTTGCTGCCATGAAACATTGCCTCCGTTTTGGCAGCTTGTAATGCCACAGTTCTCAAAATACCCCCACAAAAAACCCATCAGAATAAAAACCCTACACAGCTTATTATCAAGAAAAGACCTGAAAGCTGAAAACCAATGCTTTGTTTGAGTCACTTGAACTCTGAGAGTCTGTCAGTGTCCTTGCCACAGGTACCACTCACTTTAATGAGGTTTTTTTTTTTCCTGTGGAACAGTGTCTGCTTTGCTAAGGATGGAGGACTTTGGGCTGGTTCCAAGTGTTAATGACAGAGAAACAAAATGAGTTTCAACAGCAGCCCTGCATTTAGACAAACTCAAATAAAGTATATTTTTTTCCTTTTATTACCTTCTATTTCATCTGTGCCTGAAATAAAAGATGCAGCATTCTGCTGGTGATATGTTTTCCAGTGTATTTCAAATGCAGAAGCTTGTATTATTTATAAAATGTGCTAAATAAACCAACTCAAAAGACATCTGAAAATGTACTGTAAACTCTGTTATGGGTGATCTCCCTCTGGTTAAAAATCTGCAGAGTCCCCCACAAAGTTTTCTCTTTCAACAGACTGTTTCATTCTCTTGTGAAAAAAGGCCAAAACAAAATGAAACAGCATAACCCTGAGTAAATAGAGATAGGAGAGGCAGTTATATGTTGCCTGAAGCTTTCAGGCTATCCATATCTGGAACACGTGAAACAATACTAAATTCATATCCTGAGAAGCAAGAATCATTTTCCTGTCCTTGGTGTTATTGTAACACCATTCTCTATCAGCTGCCTTCTAGGAATAGCATTAAACTTTGTGATATAATTTGGTAAAAATTTGATTCAAGTAGCTGATTCTTCCCATTGTTAAATGAATTTATCCCCACTGCTAAATAGATTTTTAAAAGGCATTAAAAATCAGAGAATATTTATTTAAAGGGAAAAAAATCTCATAAAAAGTTACTGTGTATAAACATTTCTGTAGTTTGTTTGGAGTAGCTTTCACAAGGAAACAGAACCAGAAATATTTACCTCTAGTTTAGTACACGATGCTAATGCTTTTACTTAGTAACTCCTTTCCTCACAAACACCTCATAACACATGTCAGTCCAAAAGACATTGCAATGCTTGTGGTTTGAATATAACAGCAGAATTTCAGACATGGTGAAACCCTGTATTCTACCTTTTATCCCCCCCACGTCCTTTCAAGGTCCCTATGGTCATTTCTGCCTCTGCAACTTGTTCTTTATTTTATTTAAAAAAGCATTGCCTCTTTCTTCTTCCTACTCTCCCCGCTACTCTCTACACAAAATTTCCAAACTACTGAAAAATAGTCACACTCTAAAATTATTTTACAGTGAACCTGAAATCAACCTTTTCGTTTTTGTCCTCTTTGTAGATATATTTACTCTATGATCTTTAGAACAGACTGAATCTGCATGTAGAAAATAAACAGCAAAAGAAGCTTTATACTGAAATAGAGACGCTGGTCATCACTGTAGTGAATAATCACAGAGAAGGGTATGACCAAAGGCCAAACTCTGCTGCAGAGCTTCCACCAAGTAATGGCAAAGAACAGCAACATGCAATACAAAACAGCATTAACTCCTCCAGGCAGCATATTATCACAGAATCTTTTCCAAGTGCTATTTCCTCCCAAAAGAACATTTCTCCCACCAATTTCACCCATTCACATGTTTCTCTTTTGGTACAAAACACCCGATTTATCTATTTTTTTTAATATGTTTTTGTGAAAAACCAGTCTGTCTGGTCCTCTCTCCCCACCCTAAGTACTTGGGCTTTTAGGACTGATCCCAACCCAAACAGGGCTATAAGATGCACTCCGTGTAATATATGCACCACATGAAACAGAAACGAGGAATTTTTTGTAGGTATTGTTTTACGAGTCAGACATTCTAACACTACCAAACAAAACTCTGAGCCACATAAAAAGATGCAATAAACCTCTCTAACAGTAGCTGATTTGTATGCAACATTGACCATGAGGGTAACTCTTCAGTAAACCTGAATCTCATTTATAATGCATAGCAGTTAATAAATCATAGTAAAATCAGGTGGCTTAGAGCCAACAATACTCAACTAGTAATGGAAAGGGTGGGGAAGATTTATAGAGAGACAGACTCTGTCTGGATTTTGCTTTTAAAAGACTCACACAGCGTGGTGGGAAGATCTCGCTGTGGTTTCCAAACGGACACATCTGTGTCATGCTGACTCACTTCATCTTTCCCCCAGCACTGCCCCTCACTTACCCCAGGTGATGCCTCTTCTCTCAAAAAATCTTCCTCTTTCACCTTTCACCGGGTTCGTTCTTGCCTATCTGCTCCCCAGCACGCCAGCTGGAAAGAGAAGAGATCAAGATGAGATCAGAGCCTCGCTCCTGAAATTCCACAAAAACATCGCACTAGGTTTCAAACTGAACGAGGAAAATGTACAAAGAACCCCCTGAAACTGGTTTCTCAACCCTCACAAAGCCATGCTACGAACTGTTCAAGGTATAAACTATTTCCCAGCTTCTAAACCCATTTTTATAACAGGGAGAAAATGCACTTTGAGTGTTTATGATGAGAAGAATGTCAGGGTTCTTTTTTCACTTTAAATATCAAGGGCATAAACTCTTCTGTTTTCATTGGAGATCCATGAGAGCAGGATGCTGGAGAAGATTGCTGCTGCATTAATCTGAGAAAATAATTATTTTAAAAGCCTGTTGGTGAACAAGGACCTGTAGCCAAACAAAAGTTTTTAGTGTTTAGCACCTTGAAATTAAACAAAGTTGCAGCTTCATCCATTATCACAGTGCTGTTAATTACATCTGTGTAAAAATTAGTGTGAGGTTCCTATTTCTTGAGCTAGGATTCGTGGAGTTACACTAAACTAATGCTGAAGAAATTTCTGCTTTCAACGCTACCTTTGTGTATGTAATTAACTTTAAATAAGGGTAAAACAACAAACATAAAAAAGGAAAAAGGTGGTTTTTAATGGCTGTTACTGCTGCGAGCGTCCTGCATCAGGATCTGGCTTTGGGAAGACTGCAGCACAAAGTTCCTACACTGAATTTACACTGAAACCACGCTTCCCTACCCTGAAAAGCAAATTTTTATAAAACGTGTGCCTTCACGACAGCTTTTTCTAACACCCGAGTGTCAGACTGACCGACGAGCACAGAAACATCACCAGAAACCTGCGAAATAAAAACACAACTAACAAGGTCCTGACGCTTCGCCCTCTGCGCTGCGGACGAGCTCGTCGCGGGGCCTTCTTGTGACAGAACCTCGCTGCTGGTGGCCCGTGAGAAGCGCTTGTGCGGGCTTGGAGCCTCCAGGCACCAGACCCCTACCGGGGCTATCTATGGCCAGGGGGCTGGGCTGTGCCGCTCCCCGGATCCCCCCCGCCCCTTCTCGCGGCTGTCGCCACGGAGCAGCCGCGCCTGGGGCTCATTCCCAGCCGCGGCACTAGATGGCGGCAGCCGCTTGCGGAACGGCCCAAAATGGCGCCGCGGCGGGCTGGGCGGAGGGGAGCGGGAGCTGGGCTCGCGGCCGCACAGCCCGGGCTTCAGAAAGCGGCGGGAAACTTCCAGGGCAGCAGTAAGAGCGCCCTCAGGCCCGCTTGGGACCGTGCGAAGAAAGTAATTTAAAAAACAAAACAAAACGCCGAAACCCGCCCTGAATCTAGCGAGACTCAGCCGAGAAACAAAAGCCCGGCTGCAGAAGGGACGGGGATAACGAGCAGTCTGCCATCTCGGCAGAAGATAAATACTCAAGCGTGGCCTGCTGCGGGAAGAGGATGGGGTTTTCCCCACTGACCTCAGTAGCAGTAGGATTGTGTTCAAAGACAGACAGCGACACATCTTTCACAGCGTTGCTCCTGTCCTCTCTTTTTTCTACCAACCTTTTTTTCTCACTACAAGACAAACTTATTAGCAGTGTCCAACGGCTGCAGCCCTAAGTCCTTCAAAGCGGTCATTAACAGCCGGTCTCAACAGTATTTATTTAGGGATAATATTAAGGAAATGGGAGTTCTTAACATGTTCATTCAAGTTTGGACACTTGGTTTAGTCTGTTTTGCAGAGTTTTGGTGATGTAAAACATTACCACCAGTAGAAATACGCAGAGGGCTTTCCATCTCTGTATCCCTTAAAACAGATTAGTTTGTGCGTCCTAACCTGTGCGTAAAACTGCCCTGCAAACAGACAGGTCGCCATGGGGCTCTGAGCCACTGCCACCCTACCCAGCCTTCCATACTCGCGGAATCATTAAGACTGGAAAGGATATAAAAGATTATTAAGTCCAACCTTCAACCCAACACCTCCATGACCACTGGGCCGTGTCCCAAAGTGCCACATTTGCGCACCTCGTGAACACCTCCACCACTTCCCTGGGTGGCCTGTTCCAATATTTAACTGCTCTTTTATTAGAGAAATTTTTTCCCAATTTCCAGTCACAGAATCACAGGATCATTGAGGCTGGAAATACTCTAAGATCATGAAGCCCAGCCCATGACCTAACTACCACAATCAGATAGATCAGGCCACTAAGTGCCATGTCCAGTCTGTCTTTAAACACCTCCAGGGACAGGGACTCCACCACTGCCCTGGGCAGTTCATTCCAGGGTTTGATCACCATTTCCATGAGGAAAGGATTCCTAACATCCAACCTAACTCTGCCCTGGCAGCTTCAGACCCTGCCCTCTAGTCCTGTCACTAGTTGCACGGGAGAAGAGCCTGAGCCCCACCTGACTGCAACCTCCCTTCAGGTAGTTGTAGAGAGTAATATAGAGTCTGAACTTCCCCTGGTGCAACTTGTGGCCATTTGCTCTTTTCCTATCATCAGTTCTTTGGGAGAAGAAGCCAAGCACCTCAGGGGTCTGGTACGAGGACCAGCCGAGCCCATTACCCCAGGGCAGCTCTCCCAACACACACCACCCCCTGCAGAACCATCTATGGGCTGAACACACTCATTTTCATTACTTTTCCTCAGAGTATTGCTCATCCAGAGGGTGGTCACAGGAATCCTGTCTCATGGAGGTACAACTCATGTAGATGCTGTTGGAAGGGAAGCGAGAAGGCAACTGCCTAGAAAGCAGCACTCACACACCCCTGCAGTGAGGAGAGCATTGCTGGCATTGCTGGAAGGTGCTGCTGTTTCGAGTCCTCTCTACTGGATAAAACTGGGAACAACGAGGTCACAAGTACGTGCAAGTGCATAGTATGCAGAGGAATGAAGGCAGGCACTTCTGACGTGCCTAACAGCTGCCAGCAAATAATCAGAGCAAACGTTTTGTGTGTTGATGCAAGCACTACAGTATGTTTTTCTGGCAACAAATGTAAACCTACTAACTGTATTCCACGTTGTCTTTACTAATAACCAAGAAAGAGTTATTTTGGAATTCATAGTTAGAATATAGAATATTTTGCAAGGAAAGGTGTGCTGGCAGACTTGTGGGATGTGCAGTCTGTTCAGTGTCTTGGTCAGTGGTTTGACTGTGTTGCCTCTTAGCCAAAATATTCTACTGTCAGTCAGTCCTAAACAGAAAGAGATACTGCTCTGGCTATTAAACAAAAACATAAGAGCTAAGAAGATCAAATGAAATGGACAGCAAAGTGTAAAACTCCCCTGGGTTATAAGTTATTGGAGAAAACCTGTAAATCATAAATAGGATTTCTCAACAAGATCCAGAAAACTGGAACAAAGGAGCAAAAATCCTAAATATCTTCTGACCAAAATGACACTAAAAAATTATTGTTTTGGTGGGCAGGAGGGGGAAAAATTAATCAGCTAACAGCTCTTTTTGCCCTCCTGCCTTAGCTTCTGCCAGAGAAATACGGGTTCCGTGTTCAAAAGTACTAATGATACTGCATGGGTGCAACTTGTCTGAAATACGTTCTGTTTAATCTCCATTTATCACTGATGGATGAACCTCATAGAGAAAGTGGGGACCCCGAAAGCCTGTATTGTTTGCTCCTAATATCTTTTTAAGTGCTTGATAGGCCATGTGTAGAGTGTCAAGCAGATTGAAAAGATGCAAGTGGAAAACAGTACATTAAGCTTTCACATTAACTCCAGTTTGGTGGTGGTTTGTAATGTGTGCTGTTTGAAATACCAGTACAAACTTAATGAAACGTGATGTCAGATTAAATAGTGTCGGAAGTTTGAGGAGAAGCATGGAACAGTAGCAGAGGACAGCAGCTGTTGCACAGCACACGGCAACACCACAGAACAGTTTATGGCAGGAAGTGAAGAAAAATTCCATGATCCACCTGAAGCTAAAGTGGGAGTCATGTAGGCAAAATATAGTTATTAAAACTGGAATGTAACCAAGACTTGAGGGGCTAATAACCCTTTTCTTGCAAGAGATAGCAAAAAAATCCCCAAGCATCTTCACTGACCGCAAACTGCAAGACCACAGCGTATGTCTCAATTGAAAGGCATAGCTTTTTCCATCATAAATTGTTATAAGAACGTGATCTTTCTGAGATGTGATTTCCTGGCCAACAGTCTTCATTTCTTTCCATCAACTGTAAAAAGGGTTAGGATTTTGTGGTTTAAAAAAATCAACTATTTTTTAATTCATGTGCACCTTTTGTAGATATAAAATATACATGTGTCTAAATAAAATAATGCATCAAAGAATCCTCTTTAAAGTTACTGCAATGCTTAAAAAAATATGGCCCAGTCCAGACAAAGTGTAATTTTACAGGCATAATGTAAATGTACTTATAATTTATTCTCTCCATTACAGAATCACAGAACGTTAGGGATTGGAAGGGACCTTGAAAGATCATCTAGTCCAATCCCGCTGCCACAGCAGGATCCTGTAGATCAAGTCACACAGGAACATGTCCAGGCAGGTTCCAAACATCTCCAGAGAAGGAGACTTCACAGCCTCCCTGGGCAGCCCCTTCCATGGCTCTGTCACCCTCACCTTGAAGGAGTTCCTTCTCATAATTATGTAGAACCTCCTATGTTCCAGCTCACACCTTTGCCCCTTGTCCTATCATTGGATGCCACTGAGCAGAGCCTGGCTCCATCCTCCTGACACCCACCCTTTCTGTATTTATAAACATTAATGAGGTCACCTCCCGTCTCCTTTTTAACCAAGCTTAAGACACTCAGCTCCTTCAGCCTTTCCTCATCAGGGAAAGTTCCACTGCCTTCATCATCTTTGTGGCTCTCTGCTGGATTCTCTTGGGCAGTTTTGTGTCCTTCTGGAACTGAGTGGCCCAGAAATGAACACAATATTCCAGATGCAATCTCATCAGGGCAGAGTAGAGGGGGAGGAGAATCTTTCTCAATCTGCTAACCCTTCTAATCCACCCCAGCATGCCATTTGCCTTTTTAGCCATAAGGGCACATTCCTGCCTCATGGTCATTACATTTCTTTTTGCTAAAATTTTATTATTTCTTGCCTAGAAGTTGACTTTACAGGCCGAATATTCACTTCAGTGCAGAACTTAAGCACTTGACAGAAAAATTACGCTACGCAGAACCTGCAGTGCTTTTTATGTCAGCGTCTATAAAACATACACATCACACACAAGAACCTAGGTGTATAAATGTGCAGGTTCTGAAAGTACACGTGCGTTAGGACCATAAATATTCCTGGAAGTGGGACACATACATTTGTGCAGCACATATTTGTTTATACAATTATGACAACAGTACGTACGCATGGATAAGCCTTTTGTGTATTGTACAGGGAAGGCTCTTCAGCATGGTATAAAAGATTCTTTTATGATGGAATTTGAGAAGCATCTGTTTCAAGGAAAACTCTGCAGAAGAAGTCTATCCAGCTCATCCCAGGACTCAGCAGATAACGGGTGCTATTCCAATCTATCAGGCACTGTATGTACCAAAGAAATAGCATTTTGCAGATGTATAAAAAGCAGAGAAACTTCTTGTATTTTGCTGCCTTCAAAGACACGCGCCTCTCGCAGAGACAAAAAGCTGCTGTACAACAGTATTGATTGTCACTACATCTTGGCACATAAGGAATCGTAGAATGACTTAGGCTGGAAGGGACTTCAGAGTTCATCCAGTCTAACCTTCCTGCCATGAGCAGGGATGCCCCCTGACTAAAACAGGTGGTTCAGAGCCTCATCCAACCTGGCCTAACTGATTGTGGGGATGTTAGGTCACAGGCTAGGCTTGATGATCTCAGAGGTATTTTCCAACTTCAATAATTCAGTGTTTCTGAGTGTAATTTGAAGGTACAAGCAATAAAGGTACAATGCAGGCTGTTCTTGGCTATGTCTTATCTGCCAGGTACACATCAGTTTGCTGGTACTGGTTTCTGCCAAGTACACAACCCATGCCCTGCCTTTACACCTCAGACTGGTCAGGCTTGAGCCAGCTTCTCACTGGGAGTTATGGGACTACATTAACTTGTGCTATCACCACCCTGAGGGTTGCTGGGGTTACACATTTCCAGCACAGGGCTGTGTTAAATACAGCCTTGAGGTGGTTTGTGGCTTACAGCACTGGCTGAGGTTACTCATGCTCATCTCAATGTGAGAACCGCCAATGACAAGCTTTTGAACAAGTAAGTGTTATCAATAAATAAAAGTGTTAGCCTAAAGGTTTCTGTGAGAGAATTTGCCCCCTAACTGCAGTATCAGGTACACGCTTTAATTCTGAGCTTCATGGCTTCTTGAATTCATTACCACATGCTTAGGGTTTTGAAAGCCAAGCCATTGTGCTAACTGCTCAGGGCAACATGAATCATGACACTCATGTCCAAACCCAGCTGAAGCTTTTTTTGTTGTTATTGTTTTTGTTTTAAGGTAGTCATTCTTTTGATGCCTGCTGGAAAAGGCATAAATTACTAGGGTTCATTTTCACTCCCCAAATTATTTGTAGTTCAAGTCAGATGGAATTTTAGCAGGCAATGTTTGTGACTATGAATTGGGAACATCAACATTTACATGACCTTGGCATTCATACCACAATTAGCTGTAAGTTCTGACTCAACTCATGATTATTTATGGCTTTTGTGAAGTGTAAGCATATAGAGGCTTTCCTAAGTCTGAGTAGAAAACCATCCTCCAGTTAAAATTGCCTCAGGCAACATCTGCAATATCTGATCCTAAAGACAGCTACTCCCAAAATAATCTGATGGAAACACTAAGAGAGCCGACTTGAACAAACATTATTCACACGAAGATACATTTGGAGATTGGGCCCTAGTTTGTAATTTATTGCTCTGAATTGCCAAGCACAAACCCTTACATTCCCTCATCAGCACTGAGCTTATTAGCCTCTGTAATCCTTAGTTATTTATCCTATTTTGTATTTGATTTTTACATCTTTGCTGCTGCTGTTCCACTCCTCCCTACAGCAGTCATTCCTGTCTTCCTAACCTTTCCATTTTTACATACCTCGAGCAGAGTTGGGATGTTTATAGACGGCAAATACAAGGCTGAGCAGATGAGCCCACACAAGAAGCAACTTGTTGGCTCAAACAGCAAAGGGTTAGCAGCTTTGGACTGCTCATCACAGGGCAGGGGCATGCCCAAGACGACAGCAATAGCCTGCTTGAAAGCAGGGTGAGACCATTATTGGTAATTATAGTTAATCAGCGACAATTGTCTTCACCAAGATACAGATCAACATTGAGCACTAACCTAACAGGACCTAATGAGTGTAATGGAGGATGAAGAAAGCCTGAATAAACTCACAAGGCGCTGAATGACCTGAGCAGATGAGGCATTGTAATTCCCGGCTCCCTCCCGCTCTCTCCCCTGCTGCCACCAGTCCCCAGTGCCGGTGGCAACGACTCTTGGGACTACATGGCAATGCAGACTGTATGGCAATACACTGCCGCTGGTGGGTCAGAAGCAGGAGAAACGGACCGAAACAGGAGTGAATACAGTTACCTGCCTTTTTTGTTTTGAAGCAACTGCCGAATGATTTATGCTAGATGGCAATTGTCCCTAAAACCAATCGATAATGTTGTTTAGCAGTCTAAAGCTACTGCATTTTTAAAGCGTTTTGCAGAGCTAATGAATATCTCAGCATTTAAATGTAATTGGAAAAGGCTGCGTGCTTTTCTGTTTCCTTATTGTTATTGCTCTTTCCATTGCAGACTAAATTGATCAGAAGTTGGGCGTTTGTTTGCCCCATGAAACTTCTGTGTAAGAACAGTTTTAATCCTTAAGATCCTTGTTAAGAGTTGAGCATTCTCATAAAACAGTGACTACAAGATGTGTCTTGTTTTTGCAGCTAATTCATTCCACACGAGCTTTGATCTGAAAAGTTTTTGATTCTAAATAAAAATGAGGAAAATGAACTCAAGAAACACATAGTTTGCCCTTTGCAGCAAGTAATATATAGATGAAATAAGAGATGTATTGGTGCAATAAGAGGTGCATTGATGCAAATTCTTCAGATTTTAAATTCAAAGAGTTACAGCTTCTCAAAATATAAAGTATTCAACAAGTAGTGTCAGCCTTACAGGAAAAGCATGCTGTAAGTCATTTTATCTATGGATAAAAAAGAAATCTAGGGTGAAAGAGAATTCATTACAGACTTTCACAAAATCTAAGTATAGACAAACAGACTTTTTACTGAAGCAGCACTGTCAATACCCCTTGTGCTTGAAAGGAAGAGTCATTTGGCCAAAAGTAGAAGACCTGGGCTTTTGGTGTGACAGAAGCCATCAAATCAGGCATTGACAGGGTGGGAACAGCATCAGACACATTTCCTATTAAGCGTTCCAACAGCTTTCACATCTTTTTCATCCTGGAATTAATTATTCTCAAGGCTACCTTGATTGAAATTGTACCAGCACAAGATTATTTCAGTACATTTAGCCCCGAGTCGCATAATGTGAAAGGATATAATTGTTCGCAGGACTGAATTAGTTTTTCCTTCAACAGTTTAACCTGATCCCACTGCTTGTGGGGATTGCTTGAACCAGTAGAGTTCCTCCTCTATGTATAGCAGATATACTGCATTGAAGGTGCAATTTTTGAACTTCCACTTTCTTGCAGAGCATCTAGTCTAGACTAAAACAAGAGTAGGACAAACCCAGGAGATCTTATTTCAGTTGCTAAAGAAATTAATTTATGTATCTTGTTATTTGCTTATATGCAGTTACTTCCCAGTCTGGGTTTTCAGTTTATGCTCTTCTGTTTATGGAAAATAAAATTTAAAAAAGGAGGTGATGTCTCCTTTTACGCATTTATTAACTATTCCTGTCTTGAACTTTCATGCCTCTTTTTATCCATTTCCTACTAGAATTATACATTCCTGGAATAACCAAGAAAGTCTTATTTCTACTTAAAGGAAATGTGATTAAATGAACTACAAACTGTATTTGTTGATGTCCAAACACAGAATCACAGAAAATTAGGGGTTGGAAGGGACCTCAAACATCATCCAGTCCAATCCCCTGCCATAACAGGATACCCTAGATCAAGTCACACAGGAACACGTCTAGATGGGTTTTAAATGTCTCCAGAGATGGAGACCCCACAACCCCCCTGGGCAGCCTGCTCCAGTGCTCTGTCAGCCTCATTGGGAAGAAGTACCTTCTCATATTGATGCAGAACCTCCTGTGTTCCAGCTTACACCCATTGCCCCTTGTCCTATCATTGGATGATATTGAGCAGAGCCTGGCTCCACCCTCCTGACAGCCACCCTTTCCATATTTATTAACATGAATGAGGTCACCCCTTAGTCTCCTTTTTTCCAAGCTCAAGAGACCCAGCTCCCTCAGCCTTTCCTCATCAGGCAGATGTTCTACTCCATCATCTTTGTGGTTCTGCGCCGGACTCTCTCAAGCAGTTCTGTGTCCTTCTTGAACTACGAGGCCCATCCCACACTTGTAAGGAATCTGACTAATACCTTCTATGAAGACCAAACCAAAACTGACCAAGTAAAAAAGCAGAGGCCCAGTCCTGTGAAGACTGAACAGAACAGAAAAGGAAAAGCTGAAAATACAAGAACAAAAATATCCCTGACTTCTAGTTCCTGGAGAAATAGGATCAAAACATGAGCATGTATGGGCTGATAATTAAAAGAAGTACCTGCTTTATTAATTTTTCTTGACTTGGCATTAAAGGACCAAAAGGTTGCAGATACCCACTGAATATTTTTTCTTCAGATTTTCCTTTTCAACGTGACCTCTCAGAATCTGTTTTAAAAGTAATTGACAATCAAAGTCCACAGGCTCTGCTTACATAAATATTGACATAACAGTGCTTGGTTCAATGCATCTGGAAATGATAAAATCAGTTGGCTTTTAACCTTGGTAGAAAACCATTGTGATGATGTATTTGTAAGAATATATCCAACTTCCATTTTTGTTTCATCCTTCCACAATGAATGCTTCATTGTCAGGAAGGAGTAACTTGGCATACTGAATATTTGGCATAGCCAAGGTACTCCAAGGGTTTCCAAAAGGAAGAGACCACAGTAGACTATCACTAATTTTGGCTACTGGTGAACCTCAAACATGAACTTCCAGAGATAGGGATTATCCAGATTCAATAAGGATCCAGGTCTTGATCAAACCTCTCATAGTCTGAAGATTTGGGGAGTAGTTGTGCTTCAGAGGGCTTCCAGTAGGATCCAAGCTTCTTTGTACTTTGGAGAAGAACCAAAAATAATGTGCCACATGCCTTTTCCTTTCAAAAAGGGACAGAATAAAGCCATAATGGTCCATACTTTTCCATAAGGAATCACTGAATCATCAAATTGTTTCTCTTGGAAAAGAGCCTTAAGATCATTGATTTCAACTGTGAATTGAAGAACTGATCTAACATGGAAGTAGCCTCTTCTCTTTTACAGTCAGAGATATTTGTTTTGCCAATCAGACAAAGTATTCCCCACAGCAAGATTGATACTTAAAGATTTTATCACCTTGGGATTTGAAACAAATATAGAATCAGAAGAGTTTTGATTCAAAGGGACCACCAACGATCACCTAGTTGCAATGCCCCTGCTTGTCTTCAAGCAGATCAGGTTGCTCAGCACCCTGTCCAATCTGACCTTGAATGTTTCCAGGGATGGGGCATCTACCGCCTCTCTGGGCAACCTGTTCCAGGGTTTCACCACCCTCATTGTAGAAGACAAGCTGGTGCATTTTAGTTACAGTTAAGCCTTACCAATGTTTCCTAAAGGTGGTTTTATAGACATACTTCAGTTGTAGAAGTTCCTGACAAAGAGTCAATTGGAAATACCTGAATCAATTACAGTGTGTTCATACTTGTCTAATACCCTATTAATTCAGAAATAAGTAACTCTAATCCCCCAAAATGGAGATTGTTGGATCTTCTTTTGTTTTTACCTGAACTCTCCTTACAAAACCTGCTGGCTCAAAAAGATTTGAATTCCCATCTGCCAGTCCTGTGATGCCTAGTAATCAACTTAATACTTGCTGCAGCCAGCCTTGGATTCTTCCTGGAAACTTTAACTATTTTAGGGTTATTGCATCCTCCTGTCTGCTCTGCCATGGAAGTCACAGTCTCTTTCTAACCTGCATTGGGATGCCATGCAGTACAATAAACATCAGATTTTAGCTCAGTCTCTGGGCTGCATGTATGTAATTTTTCAGCTGCTTCGCTTGGTTTGTGTAGAGATAGACTGGGTCCAGTTGCCAACATCCACATCTGAAATGAAGAATATTGCTGGTCTTGCTCTACTTGTTTGTTCTGTCTGGTACATTCTACCTGACAGCACTGTTTTGACTACATTTTATAGGGTCCTCTCCCAGTAAAGCTTCCGTTGATGTGTTATTATTATATGGCCATTTAGGTAGACCCAACAGTGTTATTTCCATTTATTCAAGAACATAGAAGCTGGAAGTCTACCAAAAGTATGGAAAAGAGCCTAAGAGCCTTTGAGCGTAAATACCTTAGGGGAATACTGGATATTAAATGGAATTGATCTAGAGCCCTTGCCAAAATTTGTCAAAGCTTAAGCACTCCTCAAAATATAAAGTTATCCTGAAGAGAAAGTAGAAGTACTTACGTTAGCAATACCAGTTATATCATTACTAGGTACACTGGTTGTTTGTCGCCAGCATGCATGATCGCATGATGAATGAAATAGTCGCAGCCAGAATGCCTCCCTCCTCCCCAGCCCCAAATAGTTCTTACAGAGGAAGAACTCATGGGAAGTAGAAGCATGAAGGTTGCGTGAACAGGAAGAATTTGTAATACTACAGCACAGAGTAAGATCTGTTGGACTAGGGAGGGTGCAGACTTGGTGTTTGCAGTAGCAGAACCAACGGCAGCGTTAGCCATGTAGGGACAAGAGAATAGACAGCACTAGTCTTCATTCCCTGATCAGTGTGTTTTAGATCTATCCCAATGAGTTTGATCTCTATTTGTCCTGAAGACAAATATACAGATTGGCTATGTTTAGTGACGGAACAGGGAGCAGCAGCTGATCTATTGTAAAAAGTCACAAGTAAACTCTTGTCAGCCTTGACTGTAAGATATGATTGTGGTTTAGCTTTTAGCAATGCATGTGATCTGGCTGTTACAGAAGGGTTAGGGCAACCGGATAGAGCTTTCTCCATTAGCCAACTTCTCTTTCATTTATGCTGTTTGGAGACTGGTTTCCACAGACATCCTTTGAAGACTACATTTGCCCATTTAAGGCAAGAAATGAACTCTTGCTCCTGTGAAGTATTTCATTCACCGGTAGGCATTGATGTTCTGTCCTTCTGAAAGCCCCCTCTGCACGTCCCAAGCCTCTGGGCAATGGTTTAATGCACATAAATTAAGAAAAACAAATGATAGAGATCGGCATCACATATGCCAAATTAATAAAACAGAGCCTAATCACTTCAAGTTGGAGGCAATCTGAACACTTATGTTCCCAAAATAAGAGAGTTTTCTCACAGGTTAGATGACTAACAGTGTTTGGGAAATTCTCCTTCTCTTTAACAAGCTTGGTTTAGCTTCCTTTCTGTGCTACACGATGCTCTGAGTCATGCTACATACTCATGTCTGGGACAGTGTCAGAGCAGACCTGGGACTTCCTGGTAATTGAAAACAAGTTTTCAAGCACTGGTTATCACACGGTGTAATTTTGGAAGTCTCCAAAATTTCTTGGATTTGGAAGGAAGCTGCATCTGAAAGTCTTTGCTATGACATTCAGGAATTTGCACAGCCCTTCCCGTAAGAACTGAGAAAAGACATCTCTGAAGATGCAGTTTCCCCTTCTAGAACAGAAGTAGAATTCAGGGATAATAACCCAAATGGAGGGCTGGAGATTAGGCTCTGAGATGTTTCCTATCTCATCTTGAGCAATTCATGTGAAGCAGAGCTCTGTTCCTGATCCCAGCACACCATCACTCTTCAATTCCAATTTAAATGCTTGCCTACCCAGCAGCAAATTTGCTTTTCCCCATCAGCTCTGCAAAATCCCTGAATGTTTGTTGTTTGTTTCAAAGGCCAAACCCTTTATAAGTTTGTTGCTACCTTTGGCTGGCATAGAAAGAGGAAAGTGTGGAAACTGTTGCCCAAAGGACACATTACTGGCTTATCCCAACTCCTGGCTGGCTTGCCATTAATGTCATTGGGTGATCTTGTTGATCAGGATCGAAACAAGATCAACCAAATAATCTAAAAAGAAACCAACCTGAGGAAAGTTCAAAACCTCTTAAAAAGTTGCAGGCAAAACCAGAGACTACCTGAATCTGGGGAAGAAACAAGACTCATTGAATTCACACAATTCAACAGCCCAACACAAAGACGTACGGAGATTAATCACATGTTCTTACATCACTGGGCCAAGCTGCTACCTCTACTCCCTCTGGGGAAAGAAGCCTCTGGCAGTTCTTATTCTTGTGGAAATGTGATGTATACGTTTTAGTTAATGCATACCTTCCTCAGAGCCAACAGGTTCTTTACGAGGCAGTTCTCTGCTACGTTTGCCTCCAAGCCAGCCTTCCATTTCCAGTGCGCTGATTCCTACAGGCCATGAACGGGGGAAACCTGCATTTTAGCAAACAATGCACTGCAGGTGAAACCTTTCCTCTGCTGGTCTCTCAGGTTTCAAAGTCACGTTTTTCTCTCCATTCAGCACATTCCAAAGGGCAAGATGGCTGCCACATCCAGCCCAGTGACATTTACCTCCTCTCTGAACAAAGACCAGACCAGACTCCCAACAAGGAGCAGGAAACCAGAAGCTCCAGACTAGTCACACCTGATTGCAGAGTTGCCTGTTGCCCAAGCTAAGGGAGGGTTTGAAATTCCAAGCTGCTTATCACAAGTTGCTATAGCAACTCCTGATCCCTCAGGCTAAGACCTACCAGATTCAAACTACACCACCACAGAAAGCCCAAACTTAAAGGAGAGTAAGGATTGGTTTTCTCACAGAAGTTAGGGACAGCTAGCGACACAGTCATCAGGTTTCTGGAGCAAGAGAAATAATTGTGGAGTTACTTGATTTTTCAGACCAGCACTGCACCTGATGTATGGCTGTGCCTTTTAATTTGTCTAGTCAACAAAGTCCTGTGGATCCTGTTTGTCTTTACACGTTGTAGTTACGGCACTTGTTGTGTACAATTGAGGAATACAGAAATCTGAGTAACTTTGGTCACCTTTGTTTGTACTTCTGAGGAGTCTGTTAACCATGGCTGCCACAGAAGTTTCTGTAGATAGGTCTTTTACCCTTAAAGGCAGCCAGCACATACATAGGTACCTTTGAAAGGGGCAAAAATCCTTTCCATCCCTACAAAACTAGGACCTAGCTCATGGCTCAGTGACTTATTTTATCCATGCTGTATTCTGTGCTGGAGTAAGTACTGAAAGGAATTAAATATTAGCATATGTTAGCTTTCAGAGATGAAACAGAAGAACACGAGTTATGGGTAGCAATGAAATGCAAACCAGGTATTGAAGTGCTGGCAACAGCCACGCAAGGGCAGTGATGCATCTAATACCCAAAGGGAGCTGCTTAACAGTCATTATTAATTGTCCCCAGATACAGTTTCTGAAGCTGCACAGATTTATTTGTCACTTTAAATTTAATCAGGGCTTCCTTATTGCTGCTTTACAGAGCAGTGCTATACCCAGGCCCTTAGCAGAGCTTTTTTATGCAAGGGAATGTCTGTTTGAGAAAAATACTAAGCATTTGCTACTTCACATCTGGTCCAGCCAAGAAGGTGCTGCCAGTCCTTTTTCATACTATTTCTTATGTTCATTTTGAGGGCAGCTTAATTCATTGAGTCAGAGTCATGGAACCTACCAGCAGAAGGAGAATGCCAGACAAAACTGAACACTCAACAACAAAAACAGCAATGAAGCTGGTGAGGGGTCTGGAAAACAGGTCTTACGAGGAGAAGCTGAAGGAACTGGGATTATTTAGTCTAGAGAAGAGGAGGCTGAGAGGAGATCTTATTGCTCTCTATAACTACCTAAAAAGAGGTTGTAGCAAGGCTGGTGCTGGGCTCTTCTCCCAAATTACTAATGATAGGACAAGGGGACATGGCCTCAAGTTACATCAGGGGAGGTTTAGACTGGATCTTAGGAAGAAGTTGTTTCCTGAGAGAGTGGTTGGGCACTGGAACAGGATACCCAGAGAAGTGATGTAGCCCCATCCCTGGAGGTGTTTAAACACTGAGTAGCTAGAGCCCTTGAGGCCATAGTCTAGGGGTTAGGGAGGTGTTGGGATGAGGGCTGGACTTGATGATCCTGGAGGTCCTTTCCAGCCATGATGATCCTATGATTTACTGAGTAAGGCAGCTTCCATTCAGGTAGTTGTAGAGAGAGGGATAAGGTTCCCTGAGTCTCCTCTTCTCCAGGCTAAACCACCCCAACCCTGATTACAGGGCGAGACGATTACACATTCAGTCAAACCCATCCAGATTTTAAGGAGCTTCACACAACATTGGAGAAGATTTAATTTCCACATCTACTGATACAGGGGGTACAGTATGGGCTTCCAGCTAAACTATTCCCCGCTGTCTCAATCCATCATGTAGAGATTAAAAGAAGAACATGTAGAGAAGCAGCACAGAAACCCT
This sequence comes from Rhinopomastus cyanomelas, assembly GCA_013400115.1. Classification (NCBI taxonomy): domain Eukaryota; kingdom Metazoa; phylum Chordata; class Aves; order Bucerotiformes; family Rhinopomastidae; genus Rhinopomastus; species Rhinopomastus cyanomelas. The sequence continues at coordinate 269,695 of VXBP01003486.1, read as the reverse complement.
GTGTAAAAATCAAGGTTCTTCCCACATCATGTCCTGTACTGCATCAAGAAATGTTCCTTTTGAGACAGTAGAACAGACTTGTAACTGACCTGTCAGGCCCATGTAGCAGAAGGCTCTTTGTAATGACCTTCACTGAGCCACTAGCAACACTTTAGGTCCCTCCAGGTAGATTGCCTGGTAAGAAATCAGGTCCCCACTGCAGAGAAACACAAAACACTGTGTCCTGACATACTGACAGCAGCCAGGGCTAAGCTCCCATGTGGCGATGGCTAAGGTCCTCTACTGGGTGGAAGTGCACCACAGTCTCTCCAGTGTGGGAGTCTTAAAACCTACCCTAAACTACCCTAAACCAAAGTAAATGCTGTGATGTGGACAGCAATTAGCTGTTCGGAACCGATAACTGCAGACTTCTTGCAGCCATTTAAGTCCCATCTGTTGGACATTATAGACCAACCGCTGCACTGTGATTGATATTTCTGATATAGACAAGTTTTCCTAAAAGGTTCTGTCTCCAAATGAATCTGAACGTTTCCAACATGGTTCTTTCTGGATGCCTGGAGAAAGCACCAGTAATGAAGGGTCTGGTCCCACCACCACTCAAGTCAATAGCCAAAACTCTTCTACATTTCCACAGAGTGAGGAAATGAGGCTCTTTGAATAAGCACAGCTCCCTCTTCCCCCCCAAAAACCAGCTGGTAGAAATCAGGCTGAACTTAACAATCATTATACCTGTCAGTCAAAAAGGTCATTCTGTCCTTTTTGATTTTATATACAAAATTAGCCAACTAAATTTAAAACACAAACTTTTGAACTTTAGAGAAATAAGCTGCCATTTCCAGCTATATATCCTTGAAATCATTTGGATATGTGTACTTAGGCGGTGTCCTAACACGAGCCCAGGGTGGTGGTGTCAAAGCAAGTATGCCTGTGCAAAGGGCATCGTGCTTATGTCCTGGTTTGAATCAGGACAGAATTCATTCATTCATTTCAGTGATTTTACTTTTCAGCCCAGCCTGTTCCAGCTAACTGCCCTTTCTGCAGTCAGTGACCTGTTTGTGCACAGAGTGCCTGCCCGTAGCATCAGTGATGACAATGATGTATCTGCCATCAGGGGCATTGGGTTTGATATTGGTTTTGTGTATCATAGAATCATTAGGGATCGGAAGAGACCTCGAAAGATCATCTAGTCACATATACTTCTGTATATTTCATTTTCCTGTTAGCAATTTCATTGAAGCAGTTTTAATTTTCTCTTCTAATACATACGTTTCTCTCCCTTATTTCTTCTCTCTTCTTTTACAGAAGGAGGGAATTTAACTTAAGATCTTATACTGGTATTAATATAGTGGCTGGCTCAGGCTTAACCCATGCCATGCACTAAACAAGAATTACCTGCATTTTGCAGTTTAGCTGCCCCTACTCTGTGTATTTTATAATCCAGGCCTGTTTTCTGCATGCTGGGTGATAACTAGCTGGCTGAGCATGAGACGCTAATCATGTAAGTGATTTATTGTCCAGCCTGTTGGTTAGTATTTGGCTATAGGAAGGTGGGTGAGACTCAAAAAGTATCTTAGTAATTCTCTGTTTTGACAGTAGAGATCTCATGACCCATAAAGAAAGCATGACAAGCAATATTATCAGTTATGCATTACCAGTAGTAGATTATATTCAAGCCATTGTATTTACAGTTAAGTATATTCTTAATGACTATAGTTGCTCAAATACAATCAGAACATTAGGGATTGGAAGTAACCACGAAAGATCATCCAGTCCAACATTCAGGTTGAANCTCTGCCACCCTCACCATGAGGAGGTTTCTTGTCATATTTATGTGGAACCTCCTATGTTCCAGCAGAACTCTTCTAAAGTCTGTAATATTTTATTGCCTATTGAATTCATCACAGTTGTTGAAATACATTCAGGTGTTTAGAGATGTAGGTGCACATACTATGTCTACATCTACTCCCCAAAACGAATTTTAGTGCATAGGGATGGGCATCACTTGACTGCAAGAAACTGGAGGCACGACATTGGTGCCAACAGTCTCTTTCACTGTTTAGGAGTTACTTAAAATTGGAAACGCCGCACTTTTGCCCCAGTATCATGACTGCCACGCTCTTGATTTATACAAACGTGACATTCTCAAACGCTCTCCCCTCCATAAAGCCATCCGTGGCCAGCTGCGTGATGTTAACGACAAACTAATCATAAACATCTGCTTAGTGTGCATAGATGTTGCTTTTATTCCAGATTTCCCTAAAAGAAAATATACTGTCGAGCTGCATATACATATTTTAGTCATCATTCTTCTCTTAAGGTTTCTTTTTTCCCTTTAACCACACAAATACATTAATATCCTTCAGTCTATTGAGGTGCGTATTATTTGATCTGACACAAAGACTAACAAGCATGCTATGTTTGAGTTTTGGTATCCCTTTTCTAGCACTTAAAGAGGTCAAATCCCTTGTATCAATCTGTCCAGGATGACAACAACTTTGTTGTTGCTGCCAGTCCTCCTGTGGCTTTGTGGTGTGTGGGAGGAGCAGCTGACCCAGTGCCTGCACACCCTTCTTGGCTTCACTGAGAGTGCTCAGGTGTTGCAAAGAAAGCACTCGAAGATGTTTGAAACCCAGCTTAGGGCTAAAATCTGTTCTAACAGACTACACTGCAGACCAATTCCTGATTTTTTTGTCTCTTAATGTATTGTCCTTTGCAGTCGAGGAGTGGACCAGGTTAGGTTCAGCCTCGGGCTGCTGCAGATCCAGCCTAGCCGAAAGCACCACAGACAGACCATATAGACCTAACTCCCACAGGGTTTTGCTCACTGATCTAACCTTTCATACTGCCTCAAATTTATGGAGAAGAAAGGGCAACTTGTTTAATCTAAATGCGTGTTTAGCTAAGTGCAATGAGCTGCCTCCTGGAGACAGGTCCCATATAGGAAAGGTGTGGTAGTAGTGCAAGTGTGACACCCCTATACCTTGCCTAAGTGAGTGGCTTCCTACTACTCATAGCTGTTCTGATTCAAGTCCACAGTGCAGTTCCCATGTAGCTGCAAGCAGCAGAAACGCAGAAGATAGTCTTTTTTCCAAAATGATTTCAACTATTTTCACGCCTCCAAAATCCACTTTAACAAGGGTTGGTTCCATTTCTACCCTCTGAGAAGCTGAATGATTTTTCTCCCTTGCAATCAAAGGAACGTGAAAGCTAGGCCTTCCCATCCCTGTTGGTCACATTCACAATGCACAAAATTCACAATGCACAATGCACAAAAATGTTGAGAGAGCAAGAAACATCCAGGAAGGTCCCTTCCAGGCAGCCAGCATATCAGCTGTGCTGCAGTCGTTTCATGCAGACAGTGTTGCGCTGCCTGGTACCAGTTGTTTAGAGACCTCCCCCCCCAATTCTATTACCTGTTTTGCTGATGTACAAACCCAAGCTGCATTTGCGATACCATCAAAGGCCGGGCTGTCGAGAGCGAGAGGCTGCTGAGGGGAATGTGATGGGGTATTTGCTAAGATTTCACTCTAAATTAGCCATTCATTTAATTTAATTTAAAGCGTGGTCTGCTCAACCTCTTCATCACGTCTCGTTTCTGAAGGTGAACCTGAACTTCTGTGCTGTGCTGTCAGGGAAAAAAAAAAGCTTCATCTTCCCACAAGAAATGCACAGGAAGGCTATTTCTTCCCCGTTCAGAGACAGTGAAGGACAACGTGGTGAAGACTGCTGGGAAAAAGCATTTCATCAGCCGAGTGGTAGATCGATAGTTCTGGCGCATGATCGGGGGCCCACAGCTGCTTCTCCAGCCTCTGCTACTTTTGTGGGGTTTTTTCTTTAAAACTGTTTTTCTCTCAGAATTTGCCACCTTGCTTAAGAAGAGTAATTAGGAAGAAGTTTTTAGCAGGAGGATGGTTGAACACTGGAACAGGTTGCCCAGGGAGGTAGTTGAGACCCCATCCCTGGAGATATTCAAGGGGAGGCTGGCAAGGCTCTGGGCAACGTGGAGGATGTCCCTGCTCACTGCAGGGGCGGTTGGGCTGGATGACCCAAGTTTGGAGGTCCCTTCCAACCCAGGCCATTCTGTGAACCTATGGATTAACACTGATGCTGTTTCACACAGGTTTTGTGCAATACACTCGAGGAAGAGCATGGCTGTTGTCCATGTCTCTCTCACCTCTGTGGGCATGGCAGCAGCATTGTGACAGACTGAGTGTCCCCAGAAGCCCACCGCTTGCTCGCTCCCACAGCAACACTTCTTAACAAACACCACTTTCTCCTTAGGAAAGGGAGCTTCTGCTTCCTCCTCCTGACAGGGCTTAGTTTAGTGCCCTAGAGTACAGCCGTGGGCTGGCAACGCATCCTTCTATTTAAAGAAAAACTAGCAATTAATTCACACAAGTATCTAAAGCTTCCCTGATGCAAAATACCGCTCTCATGTGCTACCAAGCGGCACCAAACGCAAACCTTTGCTGGGGGGAAGGATATAAAATACCACTGTAGGCTACCGCAGGGCTAGTCAGCACTGTGATTTCGGCTCAGTCTGTTTCTGTGCACTGATGGCATGGAGTAACAGCTCAAAGCAAAGAGCTATCATGGATATATCATGGGCTTCACCAGCTTCAGGTGTGGGACTTCTTGAGGGCAACTCACTTACAGTACAAGAAGCCAACAAAGGTCCTATTCCTTTGAAGTTTGCTAACACCAACTTCCTTTGCAAGCACAAACCGCAATTTTAAAGCAAGTGTTCTGCCCGACTAGTTTACAAAACTCATACAACAAGCTTGCTAAAACCATTCTGTTGAGAGGAACTTCACGTGTGCCACAACAGAAGGCTTCTGATGCAGAACCAAAGCAACAGCACTCAAAGAGGACATCAAGGACCAAATACCACTTCCCTGGAAGCACAGCAACTCTCCCACAGATATCAACAGGACTAGAACTCTGGCCCTAAGCAAAACGTGTTTCACACTTCCAACAGCTCGGGAACATTATCTGTATTCAGTGAGACAGCCCTGCGGATACACTTCAGAGCCACAGTTTGCATGAAATCATCAGCCGAAATGAACTAACAAGACTGTGAAAGAGAGTGAACATGTGTCCAGCTGCTTACTCTTTCCATTTGAACTTTGCTCGGTGCATTCCCCTCACTCAAATCAATTAATCAAGCACTGTAATTTGAACCGCAGGAAAATGCACGGTGAGAAGTTATACTCGGGGTGCCTGCTATCAGAAAGGGCCGTTCACGGAACGCGCCTCACTGAACCCATCGCTGTGTAACTCCTAGAACCCGGGGTGTGCGGTGATGACCGAGTAAACATCTGTGACTCAGTGTCTAAAGCATGGTTATGACAGCCTCTGCGAGAAGTGTTACTAGCTGCACCGCCTCGACTATTTTTCTGGCCAAAAGATCACGTGCCAAGTCAAACACCACGGGGAAAATTAATGATCCTCCACGCTCTCGTGGCTTCCCCTTTGCAATCCTTAGCCCGCTGGGGTTCGTACGCAGAATCGGCGGCGTCTTGTTAACCAGCAGTTTTAAAAGCTCACGTCAGACAGTCCAAGCCTGATGGTGTGTTAGAGCTGCAGCAGCAGAGCACGGAGCACAGTCAGGGTTTCCCCATCACTACAGGAGGTGCCGGGGTCTGTCACTGTGCCAGTAACATCTCCCCATTGCTGACACAGGCTTATCACCACTCGGCGGGAAAGCAAACGCATATCCTTCTCCAGAGACTGAGTACAAGGTGAGGACAGTCACATCATTATAATCTTAATCACTCCCACCCTTTTACCCTGGCATATGACTGTTTGCAGGAGAGAGCAGGCTCTCTCTGCCAGCTATGTCTGTGCTGCAGGGAAAAACCTCCCCTTTCAAAAGTATCTACAACCTTCAGGGTCTCTGTTCAGCTTGCACCACTGAGGAGATGAAGATCTGTTCTGATGTAAAGAAGAAAACCCCACATCATACAATAAGCAGTAAGGCTTACATTACATAGAATCATTAGGGATTGGAAGGGACCCCAGAAGATCATCTAGTCCAATCCCCCTGCCACAGCAGGATCACCTAGACCAAGTCACACAGGAATACATCCAGGTGGGCTTTAAACATCTCCAGTGAAGGAGACTCCACAACTCCCCTACATACTACAGGTAAGGGCACTTAAATGTTCAGAAAGCTCAAGTTCACACATAGAATGTTCATGGTTGGAAAGGACCTCCCAGATTACTAAGTCCAACTGTTTCATTCATTTTTCAGTGAATGAAAGTACATCTCACAAGATCAATCCAGAAAGAGGATGCTTACGTACAAACTGCAATTTGCTTTTAAGAAGTCCTACGTTTTACTAGAAGGCCAGGTGGGGAAAACCCCATCCCAATCGCAGAAGGGCAGTGCCCGAGAGCGCTTGCTCCCTCCTCTTTCTTTCATTGTAAGAAGAAACTTGCAATGTTCATGAAAGGTGAGACAAAAGCACTGTTTTCTGCAGCTGTCACTGGTACATGACTGCCCTTACCCTGTGAAAAAAGCACTATCTGAGCACCTACGTCAGAGACTGGATCCACTGGCGTGCTACAACTCCTTGTGGTGCTCGGGTGATGCAAAGCAGCTGCAAGTCTGACTTACTGGGGGTGTTAGAGCTGAGTTTACGGCCAGACCACATTACCAGAGCTAAGCTGCTGGAGCTTACCAGTGAGTCTTTCTCTAACCGTTTTCCTTTTGAACTTGTGCCCAATTGTTTCTTGATTTATTATCACTGTCCAGTACAAACAGTCCTTCTCCCTTTTCTGTATCTGATCTTTACAAACAGCTCAGAGGCAGTCTTCCTCATCTCTCTGCTTTTTAGGCAGCTTTTATTTACTCACCTTGGAAAACAACCCCTTCTTTCCCAAATTAGTTGGGCTTTTTGATTCTTGAACTTCATCCTTTTAATGTAAACTGCTGGTCACTCAGTACCAGTTCTCAGAGGTGAAGATGAAGTAAAACTAACCAGAATAAATGTACTGTACTTTACATTCATTAGCAAGTCCGTAGCAGCATGGCACAAGCTTGGAATGGAAGATTACTTGGGATATATAAAAAAAGGTGGATTGAACAGGATTATCTAATCCTCAGACCTCGAGGGGTGTGGATAAGTGTTAGTGGTAAGAGTTTTCATTTTCAGATGATCGAAGTGAAGGCAGGCTGTATTTTAAGCACACTATGATATTCTGTTGTGTACTGGAACATGTGTTTTGGTGCTTGCTAGGATACTCATCTCAGCAGCTATTAAAAAGCTCAGGATCTCTAGGGCCTTACCTAGAAGTCTGTTGAGATATATTTGGATTTTTTCTTTTACAGGCAAAGTATTTTTGTTTCCTTGATGCCTGGGTAAAAAGGACCTGTTTCTTATGAAGTTTCAAGTAAGCCTGTATCTCTTGGCCGTGTATAAACACAGGAGAGCGGGTGCTTAATTAGCTTCACTTTAGCTCTGAATAACCAGTGTCTAATCTGCTTTAACACCAATAATACAACTGCCATGAGGATCATTAGCAGCACACTGCAGCAGAAACCTATCAGCATTCCTGTTGACCTTAATCTTCATTTCTCATTTACTGTCAAAACCCACATGGGATGAAGAATGACTAAGCACTGCCATTCCTACCAGTCGCTTTCTTGGTTTAATACAGCTCTCTTTGCTTTTGCTGTGCTGAGAGGGGAGAAGAGAGCTTAAACTCTTCTCTTTTGAGAGAAACAAGATCAACAGCATGTAGTCTTCACTTATGGACCACGATGGTGACAGCAGAGAGAGTGATCCCAAACCATTGTGCCAAAAGTGTGTTTGGCTTCTACAAGGAAACATTTCTGGAGTGGAAAGGGCTACTTCAGCTTTCCCTTGCTAATACTCAGCCTGTGACACGCACTCCTGGCATCCTGAAGGCAACCAGAAATGTCCAGGGTTTTGCCACTAACTCAGCTCTCCCTGTCAAAATCATCCCACAGTGACAAAACTCTGTTAATCACAGAATCAGAGAACATGAGGGATTGGAAGGGACCTCGAAAGACCATCTAGTCCAATCCCCCCACCAGTTAAAAACAGATTAAGTTCTCCACTTGTTGCATCAGGCAGAGGTTAAGAGTTTCTCTGTGAAAACTAATTGTCACCAGTGACCTGACCTGAGCAGCCTCCTGAACCTATAACCTACTAAAAAGATAAAAGCACATTTTTCCTTTTTATTTTAAAAAATAAAACTGTTAAGGCTACACATTACAGAAAGAATATTTAAAGGACAAGATGGAGGTAATGTGGTCGCTCCAATCTTTTCCCACATGCTTTACTACTCATCTAATACAAGCTCTCACCTCTTGTCTTTGTTCTTACTCAATTACTGCTTTGCAAAGGAGCGTGTGCTTGCTTTCTGCAGCCTTTTACTCCTTCCCAGCCACTTTGGCAATGTTTCCCTCTCCCTCTAAGCCCTGACACATAACTTAGTCCTGTAGCAAGTTCAAAAAACAAACCTGCAGTTTGTTAGAAAACAACCTCATGCAATGCGTGAAAGCCAAGTATCTTTGTTTTTCTCAGCAATGGTAACCCCTTCCTTGCATTTTGTGCAGCCTCCATAGATTTCTCTAGTCTATCCCTAAATAAGAAGTTGTGGACACAGGTAGTACCTGTTGTTGAGGTTGGAAGGGTCCTCAGAGATCGTCTAATCCAACCTCCCTGCCATAAGCAGGAATGCCTCTTGACTAGACCTGGTGGCTCAAAGCCTCATCCAGCCTGGCCTTGAACATCTCTGAGGAGGGAGCATCCACAACCACTCTGGGTACCGTACTCCAGAGTATCACCATGCTTGTACTGAAGAATTTCTTCCTAAGTCCCCATATAGAATCATTAGGGATTGGAAGGGACCTCAAAAGATCATCTAGTCCAATCCCTCTGCCGCAGCAGGATCACCTAGACCAAGTCACACAGACCAGGCGGGTCTGAGATGTCTCCGGTGAAAGAGACTCCACATCCCTCTTGAACCGAGGAGCCCAGAACTGGACACAATAATACAGACGTGGTCTCACTAGTGCGTAAACCTACTCTCCTCCAGTTTAAAGCCATTTCCCCTTGTTCTATCACTGGACAGGGCAACTTTGATTTGCTGCTAAGACCCAGTGTTTGTCTCAACATTTGCTTCAAATTTTGAACTGGGATGGACTGGCAGTGATGTGCTCCATACACTGGGATTAGCTGGGAGGAGTAATTTAATAAAATCACTTCAAACACCAGTCTGGTACAGCTGCCTCAGCACAGTGTTCTTCCTTGCTGTTCTTCCCCTGTGATCATCTCTGCAGCATACATCTGTGCATAAGCAGATGTTAAAGATGTTTTTCCATCCATGTGGCAGGAGCCACAGCAAAAACTAAACTCAGGCACTTTTTCTTGAGAGTCTGGCCGTGGAAGCCTTGCTGGTAAACCACAAATAGCTAACACTGTGCTAGAGAAATATTGGAAATATTTGAGGCAGTAGCAGCTATACCTTGCAGTGCTCCTTTGCGTGCGTCCCAACCATCTGCAGGAGCTTCTCTGTGTTTTACAGACTGCTTTCTGCTCCACTCAATTCTAGCACGTGATGGAGATAAGGTGCAGGCTTGTTCTGCCTATCAAAAACAGTTAACATCTTACACATTTCAAAAGGAAAAAAGGCCTTTCATGACAGTCTAATCAAGAAATTCTACTGAGACTATTTCCATTTCTTGGAAACACTCATGGAAACACTCATGGAAATGTCTTGCTCAAAGTAATAGAAACGTAACTTTCAAAGCTCTGCTTGGTGGCACCCGATGATAGGACAAGGGGCAATGGCTGTGAGCTGGAACACAGGAGGTTCCACATCAATATGAGAAGGAACTTCTTCACAGTGAGGGTGATGGAGAACTAGAGGGGGCTGCCCAGGGGATTTGTGGAGTCTCCTTCTCTGGAAATATTTAAAACCCACCTGGACCCGTCCCTGTGCAGCTTGGTCTAGGTGATCCTGCTGTGGCAGGGGGATTGGACTAAATGGTCTTTCAAGGTCCCTTCCAATCCCTCATGTTCTGTGATTCTATAATGTTCTGTGAAGGCAGGGTTAGCCCTTGATTTTGGTTATTGAAAGACCCTCTACCTGTGCATGGTTTCACTGACTGTTTTGTTTTGAACTCCATTTTTCAGTGTTTTCTCATGATCTTGCTTCCCTACTGAGGCTAGATGTTAAAGGCTGTTACTCCCCACTACCTTAATCAGTGAATTCCCTTCCAGCGATATGATTTTGGAACAGCCCCTTGACTTGTTTAATCCCCATTTATCTTCCTGTTTTACTCCCTTTCCCCCCGAAAGTGAAGCAGCACAGAACCAGTGATATGAAATCACATACTTGGATAGCACAAGAGGTCGTGCCACGCATGCAGAGTAACGTTATCCTCCTCCCCGGCATCGGTTTGAAGAACGTGGCACATTTTTCTGGTGCTCTGTGTGGCAAAAATCTACTCCTACAGCCTACACGAGTTAAAATACACTGGAAGGGGAAAAAACAAGCAAAGATTGGACTGCAAATGACATGTGAGGCTCTGCTGAACCTAGCCAATAACATAACTCTGGAAACAGGCAGCGGGTAGGATAGACTCAACCTCTAAAGAGTTTAATAAGTTGCCGAGCCCCACTTCTGCTGCCAGTAACACTGGTGTATATGGGGATCAGCACTTTGAACATCATGGAGCTAGCTCCAGATTTATACCTTGTCTAACAGAGCGCGGAACCCAACACAACAAATATGTGGAGAGGAAAGGATATTGCCTTTCTTATCCAACGTTATTTCAAAGTTTATGCTCGTGACTCCACACAAGCCCGTTAAAAACCCCTAAAAAATCACAGTCCTTGCTTTAGGACTGCAATAGTTGACTTCAGTTATATTGTAAATAAAATGTCTTGAACAGTAAATCTCTTCATAATCAATGGCTTTGGTGTATGCCCAAACAAAACCTCTCGACACCTACTTACACTCGACTGTAATTTCTCCAACACATCCCTTCCCCGGCTCCATGCTTTTGGCTGGTAGCAGTCACACTACTTGCCTTAGCACACAGTCAGTTGTCTCCTCCAAACCCCAGCAGTAGTTGCAGCAGTACAGAATCACTCCAGTTGGAAAAGACCCCTGGGATCATCAAGTTCAACCATCAACCCCACTGTACAAAGTTAACCCTTAAACCAGATCCCTCAACACCACATCTAACTGACCTGTAAACACCTCCAGGGATGGTGACTCAACCCCCAACCTGAGCAGCCTGTTCCAGTGCCTGACTACTCCTTCTGTGAGTGCATCAGGGGAGGTTTAGATTGAATCTTAGGAGGAAGTTCCTTCCTGAGAGAGTGGTTGGGCACTGGAACAGGCTGCCTAGGGAGGTGGTGGAGTCCTGACCCCTGGAGCTCTTTAAAAACTGAGTACCTAGGGCACTTGAGCCCATGGTCTAGAGGTTAGGGAGCTGTTGGGCTGAGGGCTGGACTTGTTGATTCCAGCCATAGCGATTCTATGATTCTATTAAAGTTTGTCTGGCACAGTTACGTGTAAAAAGAAAGAGAGACTCTTTCAAAGGACTAAACCCAACCTAACTAAGATCACACAACAGCTTCAGGAAAAATACAGCACTTAACTTGTTTCTAGCATACGCATCTACTGAAGATCTAGCAAGCCAGCCCCGACATTAAGATTTTTCAAGGACTCAATCATGTTTTAAACATAAACAACTGAATTCTGCTTTTTGGTCAATGAATCACAGGATTACTGAGGCTGGAAAAGCTCTCTGAGCTCACTCAGCCCAGCTCAGGACGTAGCATCATCACATCAGCCAGACCAGGGCACTAAGGGCCACATCCAGTCTGCCCTTAAACACCCCCAGAGGTGGAGACTCCACCACTGCACTGGGCAGTCCATTCCAGTGTCTGATCACCCTTTCCATGAGGAAGGGCTTCCTAATACCCAACCTAACCTACTAGCTAGATACCCATTTCATGTGAGGCTGGAGAAGGACATTTACTTTCCATGAATTAAAGGCAGCTTCTGTGGTGGAGCAGAAACCCTGCCTGACACCCAGGCCAACCACCTGAAACACGAAAAAGCTCAAACAGTAATGAAAAGCTCCATTAACCTCAGCTATTGAGTAATATATCAAATTATAAGAAAAATAAACACAGATTAAGCGTGGTCTTTAAGCCTAATGAAATCATGCCTCAAATTAGAACGCAGACAAACAAACAACAGAACTCAATCATGGGCTACTTTATCATTCCATAAACTGGAATAAACAAAATGCTCCTAGCGTGGAGCGGGGCGGGCGGCGTGCATTCCAGATGCGCCCGTCACGTGTCACACCACAAGTTCTATTCTACTCAAACAAGCACACTAGGGGTTTTTTGTTATTATGAAATAGTTATTTTCATTTTCTGTTTCTAAATATTGAACTTATCAATGTAGAAAGCTTCCTGGATGAGCTCAGAGGTCTTTTCCAGCCTCTGTATCTCTGTCATATATGGCTCAAGCTTTCTAATTCAGTATTAGTAATATTCAGTCACTTGGCCTGTTCTTTAGTCGATACTTATTTGCCCACAGGCCAGCATTTTTATGTCACATAATCGAGGCTCCTCTGTTTTTAGACTTGATATTAGGAAAAACTTCTCACAGAAAGAGTGGTCAGGCACTGGAATGGGCTTCCCAGGGAGGTGGTTGAGTTGCCATCCCTAGATGCATTTAAAGATCATTTGGATGAGGTGTTGAGGGATCTGGTTTAGGGGTCAACTGGTAAGGTAGGGTAGATGGTCAGACTGTGTGATCCCAGGGGTCTTTTCCAACCCTAGTGATTCTGTGATCTTTTGGAGATTCATTCTACAGTTTAAGGAAGATCTCTTCTCCTGTAATAGATCCCTACGAGGATGGTGCAATTATAATTCCCAGCTATTATGAATTAAATTACGACAAAGGGACTAATTATCTGATTGATATCTCAGGTGATGCTGCTGACCAGAAGCTGAGCCACATGAAGGTCCATGGTATCAAAGCACAGATCACTGGTGAGGAGTAATGCAAATATTAATGTTGGCAGCTTCTAAATAGGACAAAATACACTTCTACACGGACCAAGCCCCTTTCAATGCAGCAAATGATGAGAAGTATGATGAAAAGTAACCTAATTATTGACCTCCCTGCCTTGACAGACCAAGACAATGCATTTTTCTAAGTTGGACTGTAAAAGCTCAACGATGTGTAAAATGACCCTTGAGTAAGATTATGAGATGCTATCGCCCCTTTTCAAAGTGGGTGTGTGACAAGATCTGATAATGCATCGAGGATCAATGCATCTGTCCTTCTTGCTTTCCTGGAGTGAATGCAACTGTCAGACCTAGTGAAGAGATCACAGTTGCTGAGCAACGGTGACAACACACGTGTGCTCCTGGCACCGGCTCAGCAGGAGGAGAAAAATGATCTGTTGAAATGATGATCATCAATAGAAAAGAAGCCGCCCCACACAAAGTCTGTGCTTCCCATTGGGAATCCTACTGCCGATACTGAACAGACACATAGCAAAGAGTATTCAAAAAGCAAATATCCCCCAGTATGAAAAACATGAAATACAGCGTCGGGAGAGTAAATGAGGAGAGACTAATTCAAAGATCTGGGAAGTCATCCACAGAAACTACTACATGGCAATGTGACCCAGCAGAACGCTGCAGCAAAAAGTAAAGTGAGAAGAAAATCTTCTGTTGTGTGTGTTGGGTGTTTTAAAAACATCCATGAAGAGATTATAATTGCTATTGGATTATACCGGGCTTCTACCTAGAGGATCAGTTACCACTTTGAGTAAAGTGCTCTAGATTTAATCTACTCAGTCCGCAGGAGCCGGAATCCTCCATACTAATAGATAACTCCCATTAGTTGCCATCTTTATTTGGGGCAATCGCTTGCCGTTTTGTCACTTGTGACTTGCAGGCTGATGGACGCGAGCCTCCCGGACTTCCCACCCGCGTCGCTTAACAGACACAGAGAGCAGGACTCGCTGGCCAGATCTCCACATGCAAACCAAACAGGTGAAAATCAAGCAGCCTGAAGCAACGAAGGAACCAAAGGAAACTATTTCTTCCAGTGTTCTGCGTTTGTCTGTCCTTAGACACTGTCTCTGCTAAGTGCAAACTAGAAATGGAACTGATTTATTTCAAAAAGGGAGCCGGGCACACGGCTGCTTTTCCATTTCTCAGTGTGCTTTCACTGCCTGGCTTTCCTCTCCTCCCCTCCCCTTGAAAGAGCTGTTTCAACAAGAGCAAGTAAATGTCTATAATTATGAAAGAAAATGTTAATATAACATTTACACAGTTCAACAGCCTCAGAGCTGTTTCGCTGAGTGAATGTGCCTTCAAAAATAGAGACCACAAGACTTCCACAGTGGGCACAGCCCCACCAGGCTGCCCCTTCACTGGGAATTCCTGCAGTGAATCCTTGAACGCGGAAACAAAACAGAAAGGGGACAAAAAAAGGTAGAAGATAAGACTTGGGTTTTATCTTCTACCTAATTCAAACCATTTAGGAGCTCTGTGCCTAAGCCAAGGATTACCAGTGATACCATCTCCTTCAGTACGCGGTGCCTAAAGAAAGCATCCCGCTTATTAAAAAGAAAAAAATAGTTTAAAGCCAAATAATTCAGGCTTGCATAAATCTTTAATAGGAGCTACCCTCCCAGGATTGGCTGCACTCTCTTTTCTCTGCCCAAGGGAAACACAATATGTCTTAGAAAAGAATAATAGTAACTCCATCTTGTGTGTCACACGATAGCTCCCAGTAATCCCGAGGATTTTGCCTTTGTCTGTCGTAAACAAAAGGCCACCCGTACACAATGCGCGCAGGCTTTTTCAGACGCCTCACCTTAGCGCGGGACGCGCTGGAGATGGACGGCACATCCTGAGCCCACCGGGCACTGCAGGCAACTTCACTTGCACAGCAGTTTAGAAATGGGGGCTTGTGGAGGGAGAGGGAAGAAAGAGCCAAGGAAAAGAGCACAGGCTGTCCCCTAGTAAGAGCAAATGTCCTTTGCACTCTGCAGGCACCAGAAGTTTCCAGGTATCTACATAAAAGCTGGGACACTGGGCCAAGGCCATGTTTTCATGCTGCTTCATGTGGAGTGATTTGGGGTAATTTTTGTTTGTTTCTTTCTAGTGATTAAAAATCCCAACAATTTAGATGGACATTTAAAACTTCAAGGTTGGCACTTAGCAGTGAGTAGTTAGATTTGAAATCAATAGCAACAAATAATAAAGCCTTATTCTCCTACCACATAGAAAACACCTGAGGTGTGAAATGGACATCTGTAACAGTTCAGTCGTGAAGTTGGTAAGAAGTACTGTGAAATCTAACAAAGCCTCCTTGTCCAAAACGAGGAGAAAAATAAGGGGGTGATGGACAAGACCTGCCTGGGAGGGATACAGTCTGGAATATCATGTCCAGTTCTGGAACCTGCAGTTCCAGCTGGAGAGAGTCTAGCACAGAGCCATGAAGATGATGAAGGGAGTAGAGCATCTCCCTGATGATGAAAGGCTGAGGGACCTGGGTCTCTTGAGCCTGGAAAAAAGGAGACTGAGGGGTGACCTCACTAATGTTTATAAATATGGAAAGAGTGGGTGTCAGGAGGATGGAGCCAGGCTCTGCTCAGTGGCATCCAATGATAGGACAAAGGGCAATGGGTGTGAGCTGGAACAGAGGAGGTTCCACGTCAATCTGAGGAGGAACTTCCGGGTGAGAGTGGCAGAGTACTGTCCAGGGTGGGTTGTGGAGTCTCCTTCTCAGGAGACATTTAAAGGCTGCCTGGACATTTTTCCTGTGTGACTTGCTGTGGCAAAGGGATTGGACTGGATGATCTTCCAAGATCCCTTCCAATCCCTAACATTGTTGGACTCTGTGATGCTCCCAGACCAGCCCCCAGGCTGCAGAGGCAACGTGCTCAGGTTATAGCAGAGAGGAGTCCCAGAGAAATTTTTCAAAGCAATTAGTGTACAAATGCTAAACAGTAATTGGTGTGAAATGAGGCTTCATGGCTCTTTTGTTGACTAGCATGGAATGACCTGTTAAATTTGCAGCGAGCCACACCAGCTATCAGATAGCTGCTCCAGAAATTAAGGCTCATCTCCCTGCAGCAGCTTACATGGCAAGTGCAAACGAGCAGTAACTGGAACAGTCTTTCAGACTGAGGACAAGGTAAAGCTTTGACCCAAGTACTACTTGTAGCTTGTGACAACGCATCCTGTGGCTCTTTAACCAGGACGGCTGGATTCTCTCTTGTTGGATAAAAACGTGAAGAAAAGCGATGCTGTAGTGTCATCTCCAAAGGCTAAGTTAGGGACAATGCCAGCCTTTGCAGGAGAAAACAAGCAGGAATCAACCTTGGGTTATTAGCGAATACTGAAGATGCCAGAAAAACCCCCCTTAAGACAACTAACTCGAAATGGACTAAGTACTTCATTGTACACATCACTTGTAGAACTGTGTTTAAAACACAGACTCTCCTTACAGTGCACGGAGATGCCTCTGGGATGCTGGGTCTGCTGCAAACACACACACATCAAGCAAATCTCTCACTGAGCAGCAAGTCAGTGTGGATGTCACAAGTATTTCACACGCCAACATGCTGCTGCAGTGATGCTTGTAAAAGGATCACCACTCCGGAGCGGTGTGCACCAAGAGTGTGGCCAAGTCTACCACACTGCTCCCCACCGCTACTGCTTTACATGACTACAGAATACTCCTGGTCAGAAAGGACCTCGCATGTCGCAGAGTCCAGCCACACAGACAATGACAAAACTGAAACCCCTGATCAGGCACCAGCACCAAACACACACAATCAGATAAAACACAAAATGAACCCTCTGCAATCTCTGTCACTAGAGCAGCTCCTGAAGCACCACGTCTAGATGTTAAGCACCTCCAGGGATGGAGGCTCAGCTCCCTCCTTGGGCTCAAGCCTCAGCCAAACATACTGCCTCTGTCCCTAAACTCTTTGGCACATCTCAAGCTGCTGTGGTTTGTGTGCAAGTAGTCACAGGGGACTTTGTTCCAGGGCAGTCCTCGAGCTTGCATCAAGTCTCTGCTAGCAGCCCTATCGGGCAAACAGGCAGCCAGAGCTGACCATGATATCAGATGGGTCTTCTAGGAGACAGTTTTGTCTTGTTGCATGTAGGGGGGTTGTTTTTGAACACTAAGATCTCAGGGGCATAAATAGAGCCATAATGACTGTCCATGGGGAGACATCTAGATGTGGGACTGACAGCTGTCAACATCCTCCTCTGGCTGGCTGTGATCTATAGCTCTAGGTTTACAGTTCACTGCCGTTAGCACCAGGAGCTACATCTATCCACACAGACACATTCTCCTACTCAGTCTTGGGTTAAGAAGTTTTCTGTTTCAAACACAAACGCTGTGCCGTTGGGGGTAATTCCATTAAAGGATTCAAGTACCATGGTAGTAAGTGTGACCTGTAACTAAGTGTGACCTGTAACTAACTGATTANTCAAGTACCATGGTAGTAAGTGTGACCTGTAACTAACTGATTTACTCTCAGGTTCTTGGTCCTTAAGCAGAGCCCATAACTTGAGGGAAGTCCACAGGCTGTCCAGACATCCACCGAGCTGCAGCCTGCACTGTGGGCAGCTTCTTTTAAAGACTGGTACTTATTACTGGGCATAAACGATGCCTTGGGCTGTGCTGGCTGCTACTTGCAAGGACATTTGTGCATCAAAGCCACAGAGTTCTTTCTACTGGATCAGCAGAAAGCATTTGTAGGACTTAGCCTCCTACTGTTCTTCTAAGTCTCAAAGCAACATGCAGCAGCACTGCTTTAGGTCAGAGGAGCCCACTCACTGAGCACCCAACGGAAGGATGCAAGTCCTGTCATCGGCTTCAGGCAGACCAACAAAGCAAATAGTGTCCACAGTATCTCCCCATGGTGATCTTTTGTGGTCCCTTCCAACCCCTGATGTTCTGTGCCTGTGGGATTCTGCGATTACACAGCTCAGGACGTCTTTCCAAGCCAGCTGAGCTACATCAGAGGACCTTTTTGCCAGACAAAACTAATAAAACCTTACAGTGTGAGCAAGAGGAACAAAATACATCCAACACCACAAATAACCTGGAGTGTTCTGTGACAGCACATCACTGACCCACATCTGCCAGAAGTCTTCTGCTCACTCAAACCTCTGATCTGCTCTTCTGTGCTGCCCAAGCCTGTACTCTGATAACAGCACCAAGTGTACAACCAGTGACTCGTGAGGCAGACCTGCTGCCCTGTTTGTCATGTGCTGTTTGGCTGCTAACTCTTCACCTAAGACTCACACTATTGCTTTTGTTCCCGGATCGATTGACTGAACCTTTTATAAACAGGAGTGGGGAGCTCGAGATTGTCTTGCAAAGGTTCGTGGCATGAACCCTTGCACATATCCGGGGATGTGCCGCTCCACACGGGCTCTCTTGCAAACAAAAACACTCACATAAATGCTCACAGAAAGCGTTACTGAGGCGAGTTCATCATCTGTTATTTTTCTGCGCTGTTTATCTAGGTCTTGTATCAACTCCCATTTGTCACAAGAAGCCTAGGAGGCACTGCAAGCTTTTCAAGGACAACACGCACGGCGCAAGCGATGTGACAGGCACCCAGCAGACATTACCAGGACGAGCGAATACGAGAACACATTAGTTCTCTAGTTTTAAAATCAATGCTGTACATTAAGGGTTTATCTCTGCTCCGGGATGGCTCACCACTTGGTCAGGTCTGAGACGACATCAGCTTATTATTTCATTTAACGTGCCAATGGGCCGAGATAAAAATTGAAACAAGGAGGGTTCAAAACCACTTCTAGAAGTCACAGGCAAACACAAAGAGCAAGTGAACTTGGGGGAGAACAACAAGAGTGCTGGATCTCTGAGGTTCCAAAACTCCCACTCTCTCCATTCACTACATTCCAAGGGCACGATGACTGTTGTGCCCAGCTCCGGCAAGGTGTTCCTTCTTCAAACACAGATCAGACAGAAAGAAGGGACTCTCCATCAGAAGCTGGAAACAGGAAGATTCAGAGCAGTCATACTGGATTTTGCAGAGATGAAAAACTCTGCTTGGAATTGTTGGGGAAACTGTTGTGTAGTGCAGGGGTCACACTAGGAGTCCCTTCCCCCCCCAGCCAAAATCCCACCAACACAAACCCAACCCTCCAATATTTGTTTTGATACTTTCAACACCTCAGACTTCCCCATCTTGCTGTTTCTGTACACAAGAAAGAAGCTGGCCACTGCTTCTCAAGACAGAAGCTGGCCACTGTTGTGAAAAACCAGTAAGAGCTGTGAGTCAGTCGGCGTGGTATTTACTCGGTGGGAGAAACTGTTGAGTTCAAGAAGGAACCACTTTTTCACCCATTTGCACAGTCATGCTGCTAAACCTCATGACCACCTAAAGAATAAACACTGAGCCACTCATTCTGAAACCACAGGGATGTGACACACTCGTTAGATAGTTGTTGAACACGTCTACCTGTCGCTTCACTGCGAAGGAAGTTCTGTTCAGCAGAGCTCATTTCATTTGACTGAAGTCCCACTTCCCATGAAGCATCTCTCTGCATTTCAGCTCTCAAGCCTGTCCTTGCACATTTTCTCAGGCATCTTTTAGTCAGCAAGCTGAGGAATTCCTTTACTCCACCCTTGGGGTAGGTCCCAGCCCAGAAGAATATTCTCTCTCCTGTAAAAACTCAACGTTCAACGTGTTTGCCAACTCCTTTCTTTCAGTGCTGCTACTGCTGTTCCTAGCGTTCTGCTCCCTTTGATGTAGCTGGGCACAAGTGCTCCGTAAAAGCCTCTAAAAGCTGCCCTTAATTACATATTGCTACCCCACCCAACACACACACACATCTGTCAGGGTATTGTCTTCATCCTCTATGTGGCACCACCTGAAGGTACCCACCACCAGTGAGCTATGAGCACTAAACTCTCCATTTCTTCTCCCTTCTCTTTTAGTGTCTCTGCTGAGGACCAGGGTGTTGTCCAGGTTGCTGTGCACGTAGCTCTGCTGAACTCGCTGCGCGCCTGCCTCTCAGAGGTGATCTGCCTGGTTCTGCAGGTGCCCAGCAACAGTGATGTCCCTGATGACTCAGCTCTAATTATACCATCTCCTTAGTCGGGTAGAATCTATTTTTTGATGGAGATTAATCCTGCATCTTTCAACAAAGAGAACAGACGGCTGCTGTTACGAGGCGCCTGTGGCGCTTCTAGTCAGATCTTAAACTTTGGGTACCTTAGAGGCTGAAAATTCTCTCGTCATAACTAAAACCAAAATACTCTCTTCAAATGATAAACTTTCAAAATCTCAAGCACAGAATTCCCTTCTTTAACAATTAATCTTTCTACACGTCTTTCACTTAACCATAAAATTGCTTCTCAACAAGGACTCTCACTCCCCTGAACTCCTTTTACCTCCCTCTCCCTTAGCAGATGCAAACACAGACAGGAGACACTCAGCAATGGTGGGAACACCAGCAGAAGTCCTGGTGTTTTGAGTCCGGGGAAGGCATTTCTCTGTTAGTTTCTCACACCACCTTCACAGTCCTTCCACCTCTCTCTGTTCTTTTGGAACTTATGGGGAGGGTGGTCAGAGCCCGGAATGGACTGCCCAGGGCGGTGGGAGAGCCCCCATCCCTGGAAGTGTTTAAGAACAGGCTGGATGTGGCACTTAGCGCCCTGGTCTGGCCGATGGGCTCGTGTTAGGTCATGGGCTGAATGATCTTAGAGCTCTTTCCCAGCCTCAATAATCCTGTGATTCTGTAATTGGCCTCTTCAGAGCCTGCAGACACACATTTTGCTCGATATCCACGCAACAAAACCTCACAGAGTTGTGCACAGTCTCACTTACAACAAGCTAACTTGTCCAAACTTTTAAAAAATACTCTCCCCCTCAAACCCTGTCACTTTCTGGTCTGGATGTGGTGCAAATCCAGGAGGAGGAGGGGAGTGTGAAGCACAAGAGGTGTTTGTTTGTCTTAGATGAAAGGAGTAATGCAGCAGTTTTTCCCCCCTGTATTTTCCAGCAGAGAGCCTTCCTGGCTGTGGATCTTCCATAAATCATCGCCGTGGTTCATTATGCACCTATCAGTTATTTATAACAAAATATTCACAGATTAACAGGAGCAGTTCTGCTCTATGAAATATTAACAACATTTAATGAGTTGTGTGGCACGAGGAACAAGAGTGGGGCTGCTTGTCTCATAATTGAAATTTAAATGGGGAAATTACAAATCTGAGAGCAAGTATGCTCAACGTTTTACCTTCGGGGGAATCACTCCACAGGATCACAGAACATTAGGGATTGAAAGGAACCTCGAAAGATCATCCAGTCCAATCAGCCCACCACAGCAGGGACACGTCCAGGTGAGTTTTAAACATGTCTAGAGAAGGAGATTCCCACAACCCCCTGGGCAGCCCCTCCAGTGCTCTGTCAGCTTCACCATTAAGAGGTTCCTTCTCATATTGAAGTCCCTGTGTTCCAGCTGACACCCATTGCCGCTTGTCCTATCATTAGATGTCACTGAGCAGAGCCTGGCTCCATCCTCCTGACACCCACTCTTTCCCTATATAATCAGCATTCATGGGGTTACCCCTCAGTCTTTTTTTCCAAGCTAAAGAGACCCAGGTCCCTCAGCCTTTCCTCATCAGGGAGATGTTCCACTCCCTTCATCATCTCTGTGGCTCTGTGCTGGACTATCTCCAGCAGTTCTGTGTCCTTGTGGAACCGAGGGCCCCAGAACTGGGCACAACACTCCAAACGTTTAACACATCCCTTTTCACCAAGGCAGACCCAAACAAGTGATAAGCTCAGAAAGCAGTCCCTCTCTGAGAGCCTGGAGATCTTTCAGATGCTCAGATGACTGTGGTGCTATGGATTCCCCCAAGGCTTCTAACATTTCATAGGAATCCTAAATAAATAGTTCTCCTGCATCATAGGTACCCTGGATGTCATTCAACATGGGCAGTAGAGGAGCTAGCATGCACAGCTGGGAGCAGAGTTATAAGCAGGGCAGTCTAACCCACTGAGAAGGCGACACCAACACCACAGCTCTCCTGGTGTACAACCAAAAGAAAAGCAGAGGATGAGAACTCTGCCAAGAGAATCCCATGGCACAGCAGCATTTTGGGCAGGCTACAGGGGAGCAGGATTGGAAAAAGTAGTACTTACCAAAGCAAAACCCTAGGAGAAGCGCTGTGACTGTGCAGAAGCCATCCTTCCTCATCAGGGATGGCCCAGAAGAAGTGCAGCATCACGATAACATCCCAGTGCAGCTTCCACCATCAAAAGACTCCAAAGCCACTCAGCAGCAGCTGCAGCCCTCCTGGCTGGGTCTCCACATACCTCACATCACCTAAGGCTTGACGTGTCCACTCAGAGCTCAGTTGTCTCCTTTTTACATTGCTTCTCCCTCTTGAAAAGATTTCCTGTGAGCACACTCAAACTGTGTATTTACCACCTGCCAGGGTACCATCTTGCCCAGACACCCCAAAGTAGCAGAAACCACTTTTAAAAACCATCCACCACCCCTTCTTCCTGGTAGAGCAACTGCCCTAAATACAATGAGCAGCAGGTACCACCAAGAAGACTGATGACTCACACCAGCCTCGTTTACCTGCTCCTTAAGAGGCTTCAGGTGCTAACATAGTGCTAAGACACCCTGGCTGTGGTTCCTACCAGCTTTTGCTGGTTTGGGTTAGGCCAGTGCTGCTCAGCCCAAAGGAAAAGGAAGTCCCAACAGTCCTACTGCAACACGGGAGCAGCTGGAAGGATCCTGACTGGCTGGAGAACTTTCCCTTTGCTTAGAAGCCGATCCACCTTATTGTCATGTTTTTATGATTCTGTTTTCAGAGGTACTGTCCTGCTTTCATACACCTTTGTGCCAAGACAGCTCTGTGGTTCTTGGTGTAGAGAGCCCGGAGCGCGTCAGCGTAATGGTGACGTCCCTGAGCCTGTCGCAGGCTAATCAGGAGCAAAAGCCCGTTAGCAGAGTGTGCTGCTCCCACAGCCCTTCTGCCCTCGCAGCTTGCAAGCAGAACCCACTGGAAAAACAGTGCAGCCTCAACAGCAGGACAAGCACGTTTCTAAACGAGCCCCTGAGGTGCCAGCTGGTCAGGTCATCTCCGTGTGCTTCTCCAAGTGGCACTTCTCCCACCTTTCTGGCAGGGATACGTGCAGAAGGACAGAGATGCAGCACAGCCGTAAACCGCTCCAGCCTCATGTTCTGTCATTCTGTGACATCTCACTCAATCACAGAATCACAGAACTTTAGGAATTGGAAGGGACCTCAAAAGATCATCCAGTCCAATCCCCCCCACCACAGCAGTATCGTCTACACCAACTCACACAGGAACATGTCCAGATGGATTTTAATCATCTCCAGAGAAGGAGACTCCACAACACCCCTGTGCAGCCCCTTCCAGTGCTCTGTCACCCTCACTGTGAAGAGGTTCCTTCTCATATTGATGAGAACCCTCCTGTGTTCCAGCTGACACCCGTGGCCCCTTGTCCTATCATTAGATACCACTGAGCAGAGCCTGGCTCCGTCCTCCTGACACCTGCCCTTTCCGTATTTATAGACATTAATATCAGACCAGGCTGTGGCAATGACAGATGTACGCTGCTGCCTTCAGGTGGGATTACTCCACTCTTCATATCCCGTGGTCGCAGAGGAGATGGGGACTGGTGCCACTGATGCCACCCTTTGACAGTGCTGCGTTTATTAAGGCTGAGAGTAACCAGGGAATTCTGCCTCCTTGACTGCACTAACTGGTTTTACTGGGGCCAGCCAGCTCTAGCTGGAGGAAAAGCATCGTTCTCCCTGCTGCCTCTTTTGAGCCAAGTGATCGAGCTGTCCCGTGGTCACTCTGAAACGCTCAGCACGAAGGATTTCCGCACAGCTTGTCGTAATCCTCGTGGCAGGCAAAGGACCCACATCCCCCTCCGAAACTCCTCGGCAGCTTTTGTCGGAGCGGCTAGGGATGGCCCATCTGTCATTAAAGTGTTAATTCATTTCATTAACATAGAAAATCTTCACCACTTCCCACTTTGGAGGCGCCGGGCTGTGCTGTCCTTTTAATGGAACTCTGCTGGAAATCAAACACCATTTTTATTCAGGGGAATGATTACTGTGTCTTGTTTAATTCTTGCCTAACAAATGTCAGCACTAATGTATTACAGATTATTCAGTCAATTTGATGGTTCCAGGTGAAAGAAAGGAACACAAATCTCTTCTTTTAGTGTAAAAAGGGTCAGCTGGATGACTTCCACTGCAGGAGCCGAGATGAGGCTTGACATGAATCAATCAAGCAGGCTCAATTTTACAGTTATAGTGCCTAATGCCTAAACATGAGCGTATAGGTGGAAATTAGCACCCGATTATGAGCATACATGATCTTCCCTTGGAAGACAATAATATTGGCATTAAGCTTCTCAAGAGGGAAGATGCTGCTGGTTTTTAATATGTCTTAAATTATGTCAGGAAAAACACTGGAACATCACACAAAAGCCACAGTCAGTGTATATTGCTATCTCATAGAGCTGGAGATCTTTACAACAATATTGACACAGGAGCAGGCAAGCAAATGTCAGCCAATATAACATATGAAATACTTAACGTAACCAATTTTCAGCTGTCAATCAGCAGGGAATAATGACTGATGCAAGGAATCAATACCCCACAATTGAATTCCAGCTCACAAACTTGTTTCGTTCTGCGCTATAAAAGACTGTCAAATGTCACACCCCAAGAGATGCAACAGGATTCCAAAGATTTATTTATTTCGAGCTCTGAAGTCTATTAGCAATGGTGCTCCTCGTGCTATTGGAAAAGGAGCTTCGACGGCATTAAATTTTCAGAAATGACACCTCGTTGCACGGGGAGTCAATTAATTACACAACTTTATGTCATATTTCTGCAGTGCTCCCCCGCTTTGCTCATCAGTGCTTACACGGCACCGCGCTCGAGCGGATTATCGCGACTCTGAGGCATTTGGCAGTGGTCTGCAGTGTGCCGCCGGCGCGTGTTTTGAAGCAAGTTGCTTTTCACTTTTGATGAAAACGATGCAAAAGAAAGATCACCCCACGCTTGGCTCCATCTCCTTCAGAGGGCAAAACTGTTTAAATAAGAAGACACTTCGGTCTCACGAGTGAGTGCGTTTTATTAGAGGAGTGGGGAGCGCTGTGTGTTACCCCAAACAGGAGCCTGCAGTCTTTTCCTTTTGTTATTTAATAAATAAGGTAAAAGGTTTCTAGATCACTTAAGGCAAAAAGTATTTTCGCAGTAAACTTTAGTTTCATGAAAGGCAACGGAGATATCGAAAATAATGAGAGGATCCAAAGGTGAGGCCTGCAAGAGCTGCAGTAGCCAAGGAGCATCCAGTGGTTGTATAAAACCACGCAGAATCTGCCCATCATTTAAGAGGAAAAATGAAATCACAGAATATCAGAACATTAGGGATTGGAAGGGACCTTGAAAGACTGTCTAGTCCAATCCCTCTGCCATAGCAGGATCCCCTAGATCAAGTCACTCGAGAACATATCCAGGTGGGATTTAAATGTCTGCAGAGATGGAGACTCCACAACCCCCCTGGGCAGGCTGTTCCAGTGCTCTGTCACCCTCACTGTGAAGAAGTTCCTTCTCAAAGCATTGTGAGGTTGGTTGTAAAGCAGCCAAAACATTCAAATCTATTTGTTCTGTAGCATCATGTAGGTTTGGCAATGGAGGACCCATTCACTCTCTCATCCCTGACTTCTACCCATCAAACCTTTCTGTGCTTTCTCTCAAGAAGGCTTGTCGTAGAAGAGGATAATGGGATGGTGGTAGCTCCACTGCAGCTGGTGAGGCTCTGTGCAGGACTGGATACCCACCTGTATTTGGATGGTAGAGCCTGCCCCCCGGTAATTACAGGGCCATTACAATTAGTGCATTTTCTTCACCTGAGGCTGAGTTAATTAAAATCGGAGAGTACAAAGTGTAGAGAAGCTAAACACTACTGTGTTTTATTGCCAGCACGTGGATCCACAGTAATTCATTTAAGACAGAGAAGCTCTTGCTGCTGAATGTGCTTATTAAAACCAGCAACGAAGGTCAGGGGCAGTGCTTGCTGTGTCCTTCATTTGCTCTTCCCCGAAAATGATATAACTGAACTGCAAAAGTTGAGATTGAAAAGCCGCTAGCGTGTTGTCTAATTTCAGCCACAGAAGCCGCTGTGCACTCCGTGACTTTATGAGGGAATAAGATTATAGGTCACAAAAGCTTCTTTATTTCCCACCTGTAGCTTCTAACAACATTTTATTAAGGATTTTCCCATCTTCTCTCGCTGACCTACAGGGGACACAATTCTAACAGCTGTTACAGGACCCACTCTGAAGCAGCATTAGCACAGATTAGCAGTCCGGGAAAGCAGGACGGTTTCATCGGGGCGGTGCGTAGGGCCACTAACTAATATTTTCGCAGCGCTTGCGGGAGACGCGCGGCGCATCGTCGTGTAAGCAGGGAAGAAGGCGCCGAGTACGGTGAAAGCCCCGCGGCGCGCTCGTCTGGTCTGAAATCGCACTGAGCCGCTCTCTGAAGGTCCAGGGCTCATTTGCAAAACAAACATGGGGTAGCCTGCGTGGCCGTGTCTGCAGATATTGCTGCTGTCTGTGTTGCACGTGGAGCTCATCGATTTCTTAGTAATCAAGTCTACCTGCACTAACACACCCGAGCGGGGGCAGAACTTCAGCCAAACGCTAAGTTGCAGCGGCCCACGTCCAGCGCTTGGTCTTTCCTTTCCACTTCAGGGAGGGTTCGTTTCCCTAAGGACTGTGAGGTTAGGACCACACGAGTTTGCTGCAGCAACAATAATCTTTGCTGTCGATGCTGCTTGTTATGCAAGAGGCGCCTGTTCACACACGAACACTTTCACGGTAGATCCAGCTATTCTGTACCTAGGTAGCAACCGTTCTACATATCTTTTTGTGATAGATCCACATGTAAAGTGCAGCCTTGAAAAAAAAACCAACCCAGGGATTCACAGGCTGGTCTGTGCAGATGAAGAACATCTTTTTCTGAGAACAGCAGAAGGGTTTGTGTTTTGGCAAGGCTGTAATCCTTGCAAGCAAAGAGCAAAAGCAAGCTCCAAAGCAAGGAGCTTGGCCAGCAGCAGGAAGCACAGTCTATTGTCAGTTTTTGCATGTGTAAGGCTAAAGTTGTGCAACCCATCACCATCAAAATAAAGAAGAGCACCTCTGACCAAAAGCACCCCAACAGAAACCCTAAAAGTAGTGAGAAAGTCATAACAACAGAAATATCCACCCAAACCAATCATAGAAAGTGTCCATTCAACTGACAGTCCAGGTCATTGCCCTGGTTAGGTCCATTCTGTCTGCAGCAGTCTGTCTGCAGAGAGGGAGAAGGGGAGCCCTGCAGAGAACAGGCACCACAGCCTCTTTCTCCCCAAGGACCTCTGCAAGCAGCTCCCCTTTTACACTATGTTGCTGCTTCAGCAGCTTCCCCCCTGAAGCAGACACCTGGAAGCCTCAGTGATGAGTAAAAATCACCCAATGGCAACAAATAATCACGTTAAAAGAAACAACCTCTAAACATTAATCAAGTAGTGCAGCCAATCCTTTCACCAGAGCTTCAGCCATCATAGTAGGAAACAGTTTGTAAGCCCTGCCCTTTAGTACCTGTTAGACCCACTCCACATCGACCACAAATGCACTCCTAATTTTCACAGCGTTCCCTAACACACAGCAGTCACCCAAAGAAAATAAAATACCCAACTACTTTGCTGATAATTGCTGTTGATCAGGTATTTATCTCTCCAGTTTCAGAACAGAACAGGTACTCATTGCTTCGTTTAAAATGATTCAAGTCAAAGCTGTGAAAACGACTTCTCTTGGATCAGATATTGTATTTGCTTTCAGATTATTATTTAGAGTCTAAGCCTCAAAGCCGTGTCGGGTTCCTCTCCTCTAATACAGGTCTCTTACGCTTTCGCTCATACACCGTGCGCTGACCCATCATCACTAAGTAAACTTTACTTTTCCTTCCCTTTTTGGCTCCAGGTGTTCTGAGCGATTTTGCTTTCCCATTTCTACTGCATTTTCATGCCAAGTTTAACAGTCAGTTATAGGGCTTGGCAGCTAATCCTGGTCTTTAAAGGCTGTAAAAGTGGCTCCTTAAAAACTGGTTGTGGCCCTGGCACACTGGCTCCCTGAAAACCTCCTTCCAGGTTGCGACAACCCTTCTAGCAGTTGGCTGTGTCTCCAAGTCACTCACACACTGTATGAATAGGTAAGAATATTAATACAGGGTTAGGCTGGCTGTCAGGAAGCCCTTCCGCACAAAAAGGGTGATGAGACACTGGAGTGGACTGCCCAGGGCAGTGGTCTAGTCCCCATCCCTGGAGATGTTAAAGGACAGACTGGATGTGGCACTGAGCGCCCTGGTCTGGCTGATGGGGTCATGTTAGGTCCTGGGCTGGATTTCTAAATACTCAGTCTCAAGTTATAATTGCAGATAGAGCATAAAGAAATGGTTAGCGGACCACAGGAACAAGCTTTTATAGGAAGAAATGAAGAGTCTTTTGCAAATACTAAACCTCAGCAGCTGATGCCTGATTTAGTGCATAGAAGCACGGAGGACAGGAAGGACCAAGGTAACTCAAGCTATTCAGCCAGTTGTTTCCCATCGTGGCTCCATTAAAGCAGAAGCTGAGTGACAAAGTTCCCAACCAGGAGAAAAAGAAAAGAAAAAAGGTGGCTAAGCCTTCAAAATCGTGTTTGGCATCACGCGTGAGTTAGGTGTCTCAGACCCATTTTAGGCACTTGGCATCAGCAGATCTGGCCTCTGGCACAGATTCTATGTGGAATCATGGGATGTTCTAGGCTGGAAGGGACCTCTAGAGGTCACCTAATCCAACCTCCCTACACAGGGACAAGTCTACCTAGGTCACGTTGCTCAGAGCATCATCAAGGCTGACCTTAAATGACTCCAGGGTTGGGCAAGCCTAACCTTAAATAACTCCAGGATTGGGGACCCACCACCTCCCCAGACAGCCCATTCCAGCCATCAACCACCCTCACATTGAAGAACTTCCTTCTAATATCCAACATAAATCTCTCCTTTCCCAGCTTGAACCCATTGCTCCTTGTCCTGTCCATACAAACCCTCTTGAAAAGTCCTTCCCCTGCCTTCATGTAGGTCCCCCTCAGGTACTGGAAGGTCAAAAGAAGGTCCCCCCAGAGTCTTCTTTTCTTCAGGCTGAACAGCCCCAATTCACTCAGCCCACCCTCATGAGGCAGATGCTCCACTCCTCTGATCGCTTGAGTGGCCCTCCTCTGGACACACTCCAGCCTGTCTGCATCCTTCCTGTGCTGAGGGCTCCAGAACTGGGACACAACACTCCAGGTGAGGTCTCACCAGGGCAGAGTAGAGGGGCAGAATCACCGCTCTTGATCTGCTGGCCGCAATCCTTTCGATGAAGCCCAGAATGTGACTTGCCTTCTGGGCTGCGATTGCAGACTGGTGGCTCATGGCCATCCACCAGCACCCCCAAGTCCCTTTCCACAGGCCTGCTCTCCAGCAGATCCTCTCCCAGCCAGTACTGGTACTGCTGGTTACCCCAGCCCAGATGCAGGACTCTGCACCTGTTGAACCTCATCAGGTTCATCTGGGCCCACATCTCTAGTCTATCCAGGTCCCTCTGGATGGCCTCCCATCCCTGCAATATTCCCAGCGTTCAGCTGAGAAGGGTTAAATGCTACAGCTCATGAGATCTAGATAATTGATTCACTTTTGCCTTCACAGTAGTTGTCAGTTTTCCTCCTCCAGCTCATCTTGTGTCAGCATTTCACAGGACGGGTTTTCTTCTCAGCCTCGCGCTTTGGAAAGCATTCCTGCCTTTCCCCTGCCTTCACGCCGGGTTATTTCTGACCTCTTGCTCATCTTTTACGACTCTCTGGTCCCTAGCTCTATTATTCAGGCTGATATCGCAGCTGTGATTTCTATTTTTTCTTTGCCCTTTTTGGCTTTGCCAGGCATTTCATCAGCAGACTCAGGGGAGCGTTTGTACTGTCTCTCTGCCACGACAGGGTTCAGTGGGATTTGCTAAGACCGATGCCTTGGCTATCTCTGCTTCCAGTTACAATTAGAAAGCTCTTTGCGCCCAGGCGCACCGAGGAGATCGCGTTCGGGCTGGCGGAGGCACGCGCGAGCACGGCGAAGCGCAGGAGCCGTTGGCAGAGGCGCAGCTTCGCAGACCGCATCTCCGCTCGGGCACCGCGGCCGGCTGTGAGGAATCTCCCCTAAATAGCCACACTGGAGGCCAAACACCGTTCCTGAAAATCATTCTGCAGGAGCGAGCTCACGTCTGCAGAGTAACTCGCGGCATCAGAGCTCAGAAGTCCTGACCCAGCAGCAGAGCCCCACAACCAGCTGCAGTAACTCACCTGTGGGTGTTTTATTTGGAGGTTTTTCAGGTCAATGCATTTATTTTTCTAAAGGAAAGCTGAGCAGGGAGACTTGCCTTTGCTGCAGAAAGGCCTGGTAGCTACGATATTGATGCATCCATCCCTTTTCTCTCCTTGCCCCTGCTTCAGTTCTCCCCTTCAACAGCTCCTCCGCTCCCACGTACCTTGGTAACTTCCCTTCTGCCCTTTTCCTCTCCCCCCGCCCCCCGGCTGCCCGTTAAGCTCACAGAAAATAATGAACTCCCGTGCCCTTCAACCTTTCTAACGTCTCTGCTTATTTCTGTCGGTTAGTTTTGGCTGTCAGGTTATGTTAGGACCTTCCAGCACGGATACTCTTGTTGTGCTGATGGTAAATAAGATACACACAGACTTTGCTGTTTATTTTTGCAGCTGCTCATTTATAGTAAATTTTAATAAAAACTTGTGAAGCTATTTTGCTCCGCGGGGAGGCTTGACAGAAGAAGGAGAACAATAACGTGCCAAAAACGCCTTGTTATGATCTCTGCGATAGGCACCGTCACGAGGAGCCGGGGCTGCGCTTTGAGCAGCGAGAGCGTGATGAAGTACGAAGAGTACAGCTGCGAACTCCCCTCGGATAACGCCGCAAAAACATATGGAAAGCGTTTCCTGACTTATGAAAAATAATATCGGGGCAGAATACGGCGGAGGGACCGGGTCAAAAGGGTGCGCGGAGCGTCGGCGCAAGCCTTAAGTGCAATCTTGTAGCCATAAATTCCCTGCTAATGAAATGTATATGTAAGTCTTACAGCCCCTCTGAGTTTGAAAAATCTATAGTGTTAATAAAGTGACACAGGCAGAAATCTATACAGGACCTTATTTATTCATCATTTATTTTAAGAGAAGGCCCTGAACCTAAACATTCGCTTTGGGAAAGTTTGGATTGCGATTTAGGTTCAAATCTGTCCTTTTCGGGCCAGGACCTGTTCCTGACTCTGCTTGGTTTGCCCTGCCTCGGTTCCTCCATCCTGAGCTGGCAGCACTGCAAGTCCCCCTAGGGCCACCAGCCAGGTCTCTTCTCCTTGTGGAGAGTCCTGACATTTCTGGCTAGAACTGTTTGCAAGACCGGGAGGGGTCTCAGCCTTCCCCACCAGCTTTCAGAAACGTTTTGTCCCCCTAGGCTACTGCTGGAAGGCACACGGAGGCCTCCCCAAGAGTGTGGCACCCTCTTCCCTTTCTCCCTATGCCAAGAGAAGCTCTGGTAGGGGGACAGCCCTCCTCCAACCCAGGCTCAGATGGGATTTGGCAGGAGGTTGGCTCCCCCCACCCCATCTGGCTCCATCCAAGAACGCCCAGCCTCTGGGCTTTGATCCTCTCCAAAAGGGTCAAGTGAAACCCAAACAAAACAAGCGAGTGAGGCTGCCTCACTGATACGGGGCAGCATGCGAGCGCTGGGGCTATCGAGGATGACTCCCAGATGAAAAATGAAAACAAAAGTCACTATCAGGAGTTAAGTGGCAGAGCCTGATAAACCCAGCCCATTTAACAGCTCTCCGGGGCGGCTGCCCCCGTCCCCACCTGCGCTCCCACCACCTGGACCCGGTCCCGTGACACTCGCCGGCAAAACAGGCAGCAAGCGGGGCAGTGCGAAACGCCACGGGAAACAGCTCTGCGGTCAAATAAACTCGTGGCAGGCCTCGGGAGGACTGACCCTTTTTAATGATCACGACCGAGTGCCTCTTTCTTGGGGCGAGAGCGGCGAGGCGCAGGCTGTAAGCGCTTCTCCGTGCTCTAAATTGACTCTGTCACCTTTCTGTGGTTTTGACTTGTTTTATAATCGCTCGCGTGATCCTACCAAAAATAAACTAGCCCGATCAATGAAACAGGTAGACCGTGGGAGCAATGAATATCCAGCGATTAAGGGTTTTCAGGCTTAGGTCCTAAATAACCATAATTGCCACTCTATTATCTACAGAGCCAGAGAACAGAGAAAGGTGAAGGAAGAAGTTGTTCCTGGGAATTTATGATAAAACCCTGTCCTCATACAGGAGCTACTCTACTCCCTCTTTTGGGCAGCAATAATTAAATTCCAATAATTGAAGCAATAAAGTGTTGCAGGGTAAACAGTAGAAACAAAGAATACTCCTCATACTAAATTTCCACAACATGAGGATTCATCAAAAAGGTCAATTTTTGCACAGAGAGCCTGTTTTCTGGTGCAAAAGCTGAAGCAGGAGGGATGCTGGCTGGTGTTAGACGACTCCTCTGAACTGGCTGCCCAGGGGAGTGTGGAGTCTCCTTCTCTGGAGATGTTTAAAACCCTCCTGGCCATGTTCTTGTGCGACTTGGTCTAGGGATCCTGCTGTGGCAGGGGGATTGGACTGGATGATCTTTCGAGGTCCCTTCCAGTCCCTAATGATTCTATAATCCTATGATGCGCAGCCGGAAAATAGTGCTGTGGTGGGCTGCCCAGAGTGCTGGTTGCCTCCCCATCCCCAGATGAGTTTAAAAGTTACTTAGATGTAGTGTTGGGGGACTGGTTTAGGGGCGACCTTGTAGACTAGGGCTGATGGCTGGACTGGATGATGCCAAGGGGCTTTTCCATCTTGAATGGTTCCATGATTAAACCGACTGGCTGCCTCGCCACTTCCATGAGGTGGGCCTCACAGGGAGTTCTGATCTCACGTGCTGCCCGTGCAGTAGCCAGAAGCACCTACTGGGCAGAGCTGAGCAAGCACAGCGCTGAGACAGATGGTGTCACCATGCTTAGGGCAGAGTGTGCCAGGGCCCCCCACCTTCCTCCAGAGAGGTCACAACTCAATAGCAATTGAATGACCAGTTAGTAGAGTGGTTCACTAGCCCGTGATAGGAAAAGAAAGCAAGAAAACTGCTCAGAGAGTGAGAGGTTAAACCAGAATCTTGTGGTTGGATCCAGCCAACAGGCCAAGTACCTGTTCGGGATGGTTCCTTCCTGCTAACAGGCGTGGAGGCAAAAGCGGTAAAATTGTTTCCCTCACGGAGGGAAAGTGCAGCAGCAGAACACATCAGAAAACCACAGACTTTGCAAGTCTGAACACGCTGTGTGACACGCCAGCGGCTACCGACCATCACGAGAGAGGAGGGTCCCTTGAGTCCCTGCTGGTGAAGAAATGGAGCTGCGTGTGTGCGTGGAACGTGGTCACTTTTATCCACCTAGCAGCTGTTTGGCGGTTTTCAACACTGAGGGCACATGTGCTGGGTGTAATGACAGCCTGCTCGGTGATACCTGTGCTCCAGAATATTTGGAGAAGGACCAGCTGCTCAATACAAGCACCCAAGTGCTTTGGAATCAGCTCCCTTCTGTCGCAGATCTGACTCTTTCTGGAAGTTATTTGATCCGGTTAGCGCGCAGGTGCAAGGAGGCATCGTGGCCATTATTTAGCCATTAACAGGAAACTTTAGGAACCTTAGAAAATCTTCCAGAAGAAACCAGGTGTGCTGAGATACTAGTGGGAAGAAGAGATTGCCTTTGTTTCAGTGGAGA
This sequence comes from Rhinopomastus cyanomelas, assembly GCA_013400115.1. Classification (NCBI taxonomy): domain Eukaryota; kingdom Metazoa; phylum Chordata; class Aves; order Bucerotiformes; family Rhinopomastidae; genus Rhinopomastus; species Rhinopomastus cyanomelas. Next base: position 235,688 of record VXBP01003486.1, on the reverse strand, counting down.
AACCAGTGGAGAGGATAATCTTTGTGCCTCACGAACATCTTGTGTTCGCAAACCAAGACGCCGTAGTCCTGTGCCACTTTGCTGTGAGAAGTAAATGCCACATCGTGCCTCAGCTTCAGATCTAAGAGCTCAGTAGTCAAATGGGAAGCCCAGACCTCAGACCTCTTGAAAATATGAGACAAGGAAGCGACAAAGTGTTTCAGAGGTGCTTTCTGTGCCACCTCTGGACCACACTAAAATATGAACACAAAAGCTGAAGTGGAAGTACAGTCTGCTCACTGCTTTCCACACGCTACAGCCTGCGGAAGCCAGGAGCACGTGCAAGACCTGCTGAGCCTTTGCTAAGGGAAAGGCAAGGGACAACACTTGGGAAGGTGGTTTTAGCAGGTGCCTCAGGAGCAGAGCACTAAGAAGGAAATTTCAGCCACAGAGCTGCAGGCAAAATGTTGTCCACATGATGTCTCCTCAGTAGCCAAGGTACTCCCTGCATTCCAGGGCTAGCTGGGTACAGACAAGAGAATCTCTGGCCTGTAACATGTCACCTCACATTCCAACCCCCCACCCCACCCCGGAGTTATTTCCAATCATTGATTTCCCCAGATGGCAATTTCATGATTAACATGGAATATATTAATTATCTCCTTGTGCTCTGCAGTTTGACTAAGGAAACAGAGAAACCCAGCAGCAGCAGCTGGTAGAAGTCAGGCTCCTCTTTCTTAATACGAAGAGAGCAGCCTGTCTCCTAGCAGGGCAGGAGCGGTGTCTCCTACAGTTACAGCGTGCTCAGGGAGCACCAGAGTTCAAAAGCATTCTGCAAGGTCCTGATGTTAGGGCGAGGATATTTGAGTCCTCGACTCCAGTCCTTATCCTTTTACAGAACCAAGGATTTCAAATGTAGGCTTCAAATAGCAATTAAAAATAGCAACTAAAAGCATTCTTGAGGCATTTCATGTTGTCCTTGTTCTTTGTCTGCGACACACCTGCCACGGAAAATGCTGGGCATGAGAAGTGCAGCAAGTTTTGACAAACGATTTCTTGTTTAATTAGAGCTCCGTGTGGCTGACATACAAGACAAGATGGGAGCCAACAGATTGCTCATGGGGCATCCTCAGAGCACCCGTACCGGGGCTGAGCGCGTCGCTCTTTGTTGTCTGTGTCCCAGTTCAAAAGCTCTCGGGCTGAGGATCTCGGAGCAGCCGTTCCATTTCAAACACAGATGTGTGTTCCCCTTCACAAAGACACGTGTGGCTCCACTGTGCTACAACTGTGCAGCTATAACTTACACCTCCAGCCACACTCTTTGGACATACGGCGCTTGTAGGTACAGACGCACGATACACACATTTTTGTAGCTATAAACCGATGATTTTCTTGTCCATACACTCCTCAAAAAGCAATATGGGGAGGGACACTGGTCTCTTGGTGCCTCTGCATTATGATCTACTGACCCTGAAAATAGGGTCAGAAGGAGGTCTCACTGCTAACTGGAAAACTAATCAATATAATTCTACCAAAGGGCTGGTAGACCCTGAGTAATACAGTCCCCACCCCCTCGGCAAAAGTCTGTAGAGAACATAAACACCACGTTTTGATACTGGGGGACAAGAAAAGACCTCCACCAAACACAAAGGCTTAGACTTGGTGAAGCTGGAGATACCACCAAGTGACAGTGGTTCTCACGTTTTAATCCTGAACAGTTAGGCTGGTTCTGTTTTAGTTTGGGCTTCATTCCCTGGTACGAAACGTAGACCTGTGCCTCTGCTTTCTTTTACAGTGAAAAATAAGAAACATGAATGAAAGGAAAGGTTTCTTCCTCTGTCCCTTCCCTCTGCCCCCCTCCCCAATGTTACAGGAACACAGTGAGGAAAAGGAGCCAGGCTTACGCTGGGCTGAGCGGGGCTCAGCGATGGAGGGCAGCCCCTTGCAGCCTGGAGCGATGCCATCACACACCAGGGCTGCATTTGATTCCGATCAGGTACTTTTACTGAGAAAGAGAGCAAGACAAAGGGTAAAAGGTCACTGGTGACTAATTTTCTGAAAACCAGCGGCTTGTGTAAGTAATAGAACATTTATTGTATTTCTCTGTCATCCCAGCAATGAGCTAGAAAATCCATAAGAATTCCCAGCACTAGCCTTTATTAAAGTATAGCCCTGGATTAGTTTAATGTCCAATTTAAAGTCACTGCCTGCACCCACTTTACTGACTTCTCTTAAAGAGAGCTATTTTCCCCCAGTTTCCCAATTTGAGGCGCCAAGAGTATCTTTCCCTTAACACAAAGTGAGGTTTCATCTATCTGACACACGCGCGCACGCACGTGTGTGCGCTGAGGACAGGGCACTGCGTTCCTGTATATCACAGTTGTTCTCCCCACAGTGAAATATTAAAGCACAATCGACGCAGGAAAGACTCTGCAAACCCCAAGCACAGCCCTCTGAAATGCAGCAGCGTGGGAGATGCTCACTCCTTTCGTGGCGTTTGCTCCCCTTCCTTTTGCTCTGTGGAAACATCCACATGGTTTGAAATAGTGTTTCTCTGAAGGGATGTTCATGGAGCTCAGCTCTGTTGTGGATGAGACAGAAACTGTGAACCTGAGCTCCTCAGGTCCATACGCAAGCCACAGGTCTAAGGCTTAGTTACGGAATATCTTTGGTTGGAAGAGACCTTCAAGATCATCCAGTCCAACCTTTGACCCAACACTGCAAGCTGGCCACGAAAACATATCCCTAAGTGCCAGGTCCACACACTGTTTAAATACCTTCGGGGACGGCGACTCCACTACTGCCCTGGGCAGCCTGTTCTGATGTTTGGTCACTTTTCCAGTGAAAATGTTTCCTAATATCAGTGAAAATATGTTTCCTAATACCCAGCCTAAACCTCCCCTGGAGCAGCTGGCAGCCATTTCTTTTGGTCCTCTGACATGCCACCAGGGAGAAGAGGCTAATCAGTTCCAAAAGAAGCGAAAAACTTCCCTTCTCCAAAGGGAAGCTGCCCAGATCTTGTGATCATAATGCTCCCTGTCCATAATGATTTTACTGGAGAGCCTGAGTGGCTTGTTAGTGCTGGAGATGGCAATTGCTTCTTTCAGTCAATATATCTGACAGCCACAAACACAGTTATTGGACCTTCACCTTGATACACATTGACCCCACAAAATGGAACTATCCTCTAGACTAGACAAGAGCAACAAAAAAGAGTCACTGATTTGTGTGAAGTGAGCGCTCACCTCTTCCAGGAGGCTTCATCAGGCAAATTGTCTTTGGCTGGCTCAGTTTGCTCTACATTTACAGAATCACAGAATGGCCCAGGTTGGAAGGAACCTCCTGAGCAACCCGTTCCAGTGCTCAACCCCCTGCCTGCTAAAAAACCTCTTCCTAACATCCCATTTCAAATCTGTCTTTTTCTAAAGTAAAACCATTGCCCCTCATCCTATCAGTCCAAGCCTTCGTTAACAGTTCCTCTCCAGCCTTCTTGTAACCCCCTTCAGGGACTGGAAGGTTGCTGTCATGTTCCCCATGAGCCTGAGCTGCTTCATAACAGCCACCGGACTGGAGATAGATTCCACTGTCTGAAACACACCACAACCCTGGAGACGCTTCTCCTCCTACTAACACACTGTCAGGGCTACCTGTGCAAGCAGAGCCTCTGCACAGTGCTGAGTGCCAGGTTCCTCCTTGCTTGTTGTCCTCTGGTGCTTTTCTCTGCCCATGTCCAGCTCACCATCATGAGAACATGCAGACACCTCTCAGGAAAGAGAAAGCATCTACCATTCCAGAGCCCTTCTCATCAAGCATTTCCAGCCTCTCCCCACTAACCCCTTGAGTGTTTTAAACCCTGACAGGAGCCATCAGCGTGGTCAGTACTGGAGGAGACAGGAGGAGACATGTTCCTGTGCACTACATTTGCTCTCAGTTTTGGTTTGGTGCTGTGCTCAGGGATCTTGGAGAGAAGGGGAAGGCAACAGCCTACCTGAGCAGTACTGGTTCTCCAGGCTCTGTCCTAGGAATGGGTATCTTCCTCCATTCCTTGGCAAACGCCGTTCTTCTGTCTTTTCTGCTGTGGTGGTGCCAGACTGCAACAGACTTCCTGCACACAAGTCACACTTCTCACTCCTGGCCACGGAGCATGTCCTGCCGGGGGAATAAAGAAAACCATTGGAACAAAGTGTTCTTCAGGCAATCTAAACTCCTAGTCTGAATTCCCTGCCGTGTCCAGCTCATAACTGAGGCTGATGACACCACAGCTGGAAAAGACACATGTTCCACATGAAAATCTTTCTGTAGAGCCAAAATAATTAGACTGGATGAACGTTTCATTACCTATAATTAACATCCTCTTCCAAAGACATCTGAAGCAGCACATTGTAAATTCACAGACGAGGAATTTCAGGAATGATTATTTTATTTAGGCAGCCAGCCTGTGAAATACTATTTCACAAACTTGTTGGTGTTCCCATACCAGGTAGTTCACAGAATCACAGAACACGAGGGATTGGAAGGGACCTTGAAAGATCATCTAGTCCGATCTCCCTGCCAGAGCAGGATTACCTAGATCAAGCTGCATGAAAACATGTCCATGCGAGTTTTAAATGTCTCCAGAGAAGGAGACTCCTGGAGTCCTGGAGCCCTGGGCAGCCCCTTCCAGGGTTCTGTCACCCTCACTGGGAAGAAGTTCTTTCTCATGTTGATATGGAACCTCCTGTGTTCCAGCTGACACCCATTGCGCCCTGTCCTGTCATCAGAGGACACTGAGAAGAGCCTGGCTCCATCCTCCTGACACCCACCTTTTCCAAACTAAAGAGACCCAGCTCCCTCAGCCTCTCTTCATAAGGGAGGTGCTCCTCTCCCTTCATCATCTTTGTGGCTCTACGCTGGACACCCTCCAGCAGCTCCACATCGCTCTTGAACTGAGGGTCCCAGAACTGGACACAACACTCCAGATGTGGTCTCACCAGGGCCCCCAGGTCCCTTCCCTGGTAGATGTACAGTTACACAAGCTTTAAATCAGTATGGGTCATTAAAATTCAAATCCACAGCTCCTTGACTCCAGCTTTTTGCCATTTGGCAGTTCACAGGGGAAATACAGAATTGCACGTGGCTGGAGCCTGCAGTGAGAGCCGAGAGAAGTGCTAGAGGAGCTTTCACACGCGTACACGCACACGGGCACAGTCAGTGTGGCAGTGAGGACAGTCCTGCACCCCACAGTGGGTTTCAAGTGAAGGAAAGATGCAGAGCAAGCAGGAGTGTGTGGAGTAAGGTGCGTTGTTCATTTCCAGAGGTGCTGCCGCACGGGAACGTTTGAGTTTTCACCAGAGGAGATCCCGTACCAGAAGACACAGCCAGAGAGAAAACCTCTCCTCCAAGAGGAGCTGGAGTCTGGGGGCAAAGCTCAGGAAAACTGAACCCACCGACAGGGTGACTCCACAGGGGAGAAAATGCCCAAGAAGAAGACATCGCTCTGACTCAGTCTGCAGATCACACAACACTACGGCTTCGCGCTTGATGCTGACCGCAGAAACTTACCATTCGAGGGACGGCACAGCGCAGTAGTTACTCCCCCCCCTCCTGCCCCTTCCAAGTCTCTGCTCTTCAGAGAGCAGGCAAGGTGGAGAATGTGTCCAGGTGCTAAGTAGAAGCCAAATTTACCAAGGCAGGAAGCCCAGGAGACATTCCCAGCTGCTTACAATTACTGAGGCTCGAAACCTGAGTTAAAGGAAGTAGGATGGTAGATGGAACTGAGCAGGAGGCAACAATAAACTAATATGGTTTTGAAAGGAGACAGAAAACCAAGTAGAACTGGGAATATTCAAGTACTGGATATAATCTGGGGCATATTAAGTGGAAGGAATAAATCAAGCAATAGCTTTGAGCACATGGTAGAGGGCTGTGTTTTCCTTTATAATTTGTGAAATGATAGCGATTTTGACAGAATTTCTAAGAATCAGCTGGACACATATTGGAGACAGAGAGGTAAATCTGCAAACCCACACCCCTGGGAATCTGGAACCTCTGACACAAGTGCCCTTACAGCAGCACGGGGTCTGAGCTGAAGCAGCTTCAGGCCAAGACAGTGCCTCTGGAGATGACTAAAGCATGAGGTGTGGCAGGTCCACTTAAACGTTAACTAGAAGGAAACTGTAGGTTTCTTCTCAGGAAAATGTGTTAGAGAAAAATTAATAATGATGTTAAAACCTATTGAAACAAGAGAAGAAAATACTGTGTGCAAAAAATCATCTTGAACATGACAGAGTTTGGTTGGTGCATGGAGTCGCAGTTACAGTGATTATGAAACACATCACAGTTAGTAGGGAGGTGATGCTGCCCCTGTACCCTGCACTTGTGAGACAGCACCTTGAGTACTGGGTCCAGTTTTGGGTGCCACAGTATCAGAAGGACATCGAGGTGCTGGAGCTGGGCAACAGAAGGGCAGTGAGGCTGAGGAGAGGTCTGGAAGACAGAACCTGTGAAGAGCAGCGGAGGGAACTGGAGTTACTCAATCCAGAGAAGAGGAAGCTGAGAGGAGACCTTATTGCTCTCTACAACTACCTCAAAGGAGGCTGTAGTGAGGCTGGTGCTGGTCTCTTCTGCCAAATTACTAATGGTAGGATGAGAGGAAATGGCCTCAAGTTGCATCAGGGAAAGTTCAGGCTGGATCTTAGGAAGAAGTTGTTTCCTGAGAGAGGGGTTGTGCACTGGAACAGGCTGCCCAGGGAGGTGGTGGAGTCTCCATCCCTGGAGGTGTTTCAAAACCAAGTAGCTAGAGCACTTGAGTCCATGGTCTAGGGTTAGGGAGGTGTTGGGCTGAGGGCTGGGCTTGATGATCCTGGAGGTCCTTTCCAGCCGTGATGATTCTGTGATTCTATGCTAAGAAGGGAACACATCCTTAAGCACAATATAGCGCTGTGATGACTCTGGCTCCAGCCATGGAGTCTGTTCTTCACATTCATGCCTGGAGCCATGCAGAATAACTCACAAGAAAGATCTCTAAATAAAACTGGAGTCCCTAACCTAAACGTGAGCAGAAATTATTCAATGATGTCATGGAATGGGGGAGACTGGAAAAAGGATGCATTTTTCAATGGAACCAGTTTGTCTTGGAGAGTGCCAAGACCTTTCCTAATTGTGTCCAGACAGTTGTTGACAGAAGCTTTGGTTAAAAAGCATTTGAAAGGAAAGGAGAGCTGTTCACTCTCAGGACATACGTATGAATTCTGGAAAGCTATTAACTCCATTTTCTCCTCGCTGGAGATGAACTAAGTGTTTGTTTGGCTAGAAGAGGGTAGACTAATGCTATAATCTCCTGATATGGGCACTTTTCTGGACGGGACAAAGGCAGAAGCTTGATCTTCTGTCCCACACAACCCATAGGTCTCCAGCGAGCGCTCTAGCCACTAAGTTATTGATTTTACTGAATTAACCTGCACACGTGGAATTAACCCACCACATATATTAATTTGCTTCTTAAGCCCTTGCCATCGCGCCCATAAACAGGTTATTTTGTTTTCCTTCCAGTTTTCTTCTGAGAAAACCCATAAAACCTAACCAATCTGCTTCACACCATCACAAGGAGTTGTGAATGAAAGTACAAACACTGTAGGAATAGTCAGAAGTTATTATGCACTGGGGTTTTTTTTTCCTCAAGTATTTTTGAAGCAAGAGGTCACCAAGAAGATCATGAGGCCCCTTATGGCTGATGACAAGACTAATTTGTTGACAGAAGATTTAGCATTACTTAAGAATTATATGAATTCCTTTTATCAAAGGGAAGAATGGCTGATAGATACCAGAAACAGATTTATTTCCCTGAGGAGGAAGGAGAAATACTAAAGAAAATCAATATCAGATCAGAACGGGTGATTGAGACATTTGAATGTTCTAGCTGCAGGAAAAGAAAAGAAGTTTCCTAGGGCATTTTTTTCCCCCTCAGAAGACTATGACTGTGGTCTTGGAATTCTGATAGTTTGAAAAATGGAAGATTGAGCTTGAAGAAACTCAAAAGGATTCAAACTAACAGTTGGCATCATGAGTCTCTCCAGATGAACTGCATTTCAAACAATTAGTGAAGGTAGTGTGGATGGGAGATTCAATTTTTCAAACAGAATGAAAGAAAAGAAACCAGGAGGTGGAGGTGGGAGAGTTTCACAGCAAAGGAGCTCTTGGTTGAGCTTGTGGCAAAGATTGGTCCGTCCTTGTCAGCAGCTGAGGAAGAAGCAGGTGTGGTCCTCACAGAGGAGCGAGCTGGAGGCAGCTGTAGTTTTGTCCTCAGTGCTGATCGGTGAGTTTTGCTATTTATTTGGAAGTCAGGGTCTTATATAATTCCTGAAAGTATTTTCCTGCTTGAGTTCCTTCTCTCCAACAGTCTCCCTCAAAGTAATCACAGGCTGTGTGTACGTGAGCAGAGAGGATGCCAACACTGTTGTAGAAAACACAGGAGAAAAGCAAATGGACTTTTCCTACCTGAGTAAGCAACCACTGAGATTAAAGGTGCCAGGATTCCAAAGAGTGGAGCATGATTGCTAGTGCCTGCAGACAGAGCACGATGGTTCCGCCCAAGAGCGAGCCAAAACGTTCCAAATCCACCACAGTTTACACAAGAGTTCAGTGTAAGATAACTTGATGGCAAGTTTTGAGCCCTCCCATCATGTAATGACTTCTCAGAGCCCAGTGTTGCCGAAACCTAACAGGCAGCTGTTGGGAACCGAGGTCTTTGAAGACAAATACAAGGCTTTGATATCTTTTTTGACATGTGAGCTGACCTGCAGTACAGCCTAGGAAATACCCAGAGACATCAGTAAAGAGGCACTCAGGCTGTCCTCGGGCTGTAGACAACCCTGTCACGGTGGTGTTGGTATAGTTACCTGGACTGAAGGATCAGCTGGAGCATGATGTGGCTCTGCTCTGGCAGGGGGCTTGGACTGGATGATCTCTCGAGGTCCCTTCCAATCCCTAACGTTCTGTGATTCTTCCTCTCAGCCTATCCACCCACGTTGCCTTTCCACGGAAAGGGAGGAGGAAAGGCATCTGAGCCTTGTCCAAACAGGGAGAAAGCATCTGGTCAGGGGGCACATCTGGAACGGGATGGCCCTTGGAGGTCCCAGGGTCCGGCCAGGCTGTGTCGGAGAGGAAACGTTAGAGCACATCGATAAGATAAAGTGCAGTTTTGTTTCCCACCGCGTGCTGCTTTGTGGATTTATAACCTCACAAACAATCCCAATCAAAACAGCAGTGATTCCCACTCTAAGCTGCTCAGCGTGAATAAGAAAACAGGAAGCAAGCGAAGTTAACTAGCACCAACTGTTGCTTCTTCGCGCGTTCAGGGAAGCGCGCAAGACTCAAACACAGCTGAAACAGTCTGTGCTCTCGTTATACTGGGCTGTGGCAGAAGGATGGAGAGCACCAAGGTGAGCCCTTCGAGTGTCTCCAATGAATTTGGCTGTATTGAGCGCTGAGCCCTACCTCAAGATCAAGAAAGGGTCTAAGGAGTAATAACCGTAGACGATTATAGAAATGGCAGTTTGCTCAGAGATTAACATGTAGTTTATAAAGGTGCAAAAAGGCTGGGGAGGGGCTTTTTAGGATGTCGGGTAGCGACAGGACTAGGGGGAATGGAGCAAAGCTAGAGATGGGTAGATTTAGAATGGATGTGAGGAGGAAGTTCTTCACCGTGAGAGTGGTGAAAGCCTGGAATGGGTTGCCCAGGGAGGTGGTGGAGGCCCCGTCCTTGTGTTTAAGGCCAGGCTGGATGACGCCAGGGTGAGGCGTCCCTGCCCATGGTAGGGGAGTTGGAACTCGTTGATCCTATGGTCCCTTCTAACCCAGACTGACTGTGTGACTTGGTCTAGGTGATCCTGCTGTGGCAGGGAGACTGGACTGGATGATCTTTTGAGGTCCCTTCCAATCCCTAACAATTCTATGAACTCATTGTTTGACGCTTTTGCGGAGAGACAACAGAAGACATGACGAAGGCTTCAGTGAAGCTACACCGAGGTTACCAAGGACTATTGGCTTCTTTAACTTCAGCTCAGAAGAGTTCAAATGTGGGGAACAACACTCAGTCTACTGAAATCAAGATACTTCCCAGCCAAAGGCACAACCTGGAGTGTTTAAGGGCACTTGTGCATCCAAGCTGCAGGGAAAATGGTCTCAGGGCAGCTCCTCTTCCACCACAACACAAATGGTCCTTCCAAGCTGGGAAAATTATTCAAGGCAGCAGATGAGGCCTCACAAACCCTGTCAGCAGCCCTACCTGTCACACACACGCATACAGAAAGTATGTGCTGCTGCTTAAAAAGCAGCTCCCCTCTGTCTCCAGCTGTTCCTACTAATTTGAGATTACATGTTTCTCTGTGCTTTTCATGCAGCCACTAAATGACAGTCACACATGCAATTAATTCCTGGATGAAAGCCGCCTTTCACTTCACACTTACTAGTTAACAATCACCACTGTGAGTTTTTCCCCTTACTTCATGATTCATCTTTTCTCGGGGGCAAGCTGAGGCACTACTGAACCGAAGGAGATTCTAGACCATGAGAAAAATTTTGCTCTTCATTATAAAGGTTTTGAAGAAGGTCACAAGAAAAAGACTGTCACTCGCTCATCCTTACCCAGTTAAGACTTCAAACTTGGTGAGGGTTGTGCATGACTAGTCAAGCTTTGCTTTAAACTTACTTATTTGCTTTTTAAGAGTAAAAATAAAAGATCTTCTGGTAAAATCTTGTCCATAAAATGTCAATTGTCTAGAGTACCTGAAGAGTTGAGGATAGCCTCAAAGTAGCAGGCTACAGCAGATGCTGCAAGTACTGCTAGGTCTGATAAAATTCCTTATTAAAGGTTAAAACACCTTCAGACGATGAGACAAGTCACCCCATGCGAGCTTTCCACTGCCACACTGAAATCCTGCAAGCCCATGCAAAGAAAGGGCAAGCCTCTCCTCATCTTTAGGAAGTGTCTAGCATTTTGACAGGATCCATCCCGTAAAGACCCGTGTGCTGACTAAAAGTACCCAATCTTTGCAATGATGACAGGAGAGGATGCTTCCACCCTTTGAATCCATGGAAAACTAAAAACAACCTGCCTTTTGGATGTTGTTGATGAATATAGGTGAACTTCCTGATTTGTGATGGACTTCTATTCCACGTCCCAATAAACAGCAGAATTAGTCAAGAGTTTCAAGAGAGACGAATGGTTTAAGGTCTGTCACATTTATTCTAAGAGCAATGTGGTTCATAGCTCACAATAAAGTTCCTCCACTGTAGCCCCATTTTGGACTTTGCTCCCTTCCTTCTTATATTCATACACAATCTTAATGACTAAGAGCTACCTCTGCCAAGCAAGTCTTCGCTATCATTGGGATAGTTGAACCCAAGAGGTCCTATTGTCGGAACCTGGCAATGGAAGTTCGGCAGTCAATGGCTGCCATCCGTGTTTCTGCTCATCATCAGCTTGTGTCCTGCTCATCATCAGCTTGTGTCCTGCCCAAGTTCAGCTTCACAGAATCACAGAATCACAGAATCATTAGGGATTGGAAGGGACCTCATAAGATCATCTAGTCCAATCCCCCTGCCAGAGCAGGAGCACCTGGATCAAGTCACACAGGAACACATTCAAGCAAGTTTGAAAAGTCTCCAGAGAAGGAGACTCCACAACCCACCCTGGGCAGCCCCTTCCAGTGCTCTATCACCCTCACTGGGAATGCACAGAATCACAGAATCATTAGGGATTGGAAGGGACCTCATAAGATCATCTAGTCCAATCCCCCCTCCACAGCAGGATCACCTAGACCAAGTCGCAAGGAAAATGGGGATGGAGATAAAATAGCACTAAGGCTGGACAAGAAATAAGGGAGAGATGAATAAAAATACAAGGAAGAAATGCTAGAAGCTGTCAGGGAAAAGGATCGCGGGGCATTAGCTTTTCATCCAGTCCATACGGCCCATGGTGAGGGAGAATGCACCAGTCATCCATCGCATGGCTTAGGTTGGCAAGAGAAAGGTCAACCCTCCCTCGTGCCATTTATATTGCTGTGAAGAAGGGATAGCCATTGTTTCTTGGCCATGTGGTGGAATCTGGGTGGTTCCCTGAGCTGTCCTCTTGTGTCAAGGGGTCAGTAATCAACCCACAACATTCACCTGCCCAGCCTCACTCGCTGGTGCAGGGGCAGTCCCACGAACTCCTGGCCACAGGAGCAGAGTCCATCACTGGGGACTCTCCTTGAAGATATGTTTTCACAGCATGGAACCCATTTCACAGTACCCCTTTCCTTCAGGTTTCTCTCCCCCTGGGCCTAAGTAACACTACTGTGGTGCTGGTTTCAATAAGTCACTTTTTATTGTGTCTAATCATGTGCAAATGTGTTAAAATTGGTAGTTTTTAGCAAACAGCTATGGAACATATTACCGTGAGGCATTTGCTCCTGGCGTGACAATGATTGGCCCCACGCCACTCAACTGTTTTATTTAATAATGTGGGAATTTCGGTGTGTTTTCCTTTCATTATTTTTAACTTGAAAACAGAAACAGAAAGCCCCTTCTTTAAAGTTAAAACTTCACCGCCGAGAGTCTGTCAAAAGCAATATAAGCATCTGGATTTTAAAAAGGGGAGCTTTTGCAGGATGTTAATTTAATATAGCGGCATATTTCATGCATACTTTCTGTATTTTGTATGCTTGGAGCTATCTCTGCAGTGGCCACCCAGGAACAACAGCCTTTTCAAATTTGGAGACGTCACGAGCCAAAGATGATGCTCGCGGAACTCCGTGCGCTGCAGGTAACATCTGCCCGTCTCGGAAGCCAACCGCTAGGCAGAACGCTTCGGCCGCTCTTTGCGATGAGCTCGTGCGAGCGGTCGAGCCAAGGGAAAGGGTTTGCACTAGGAACAACCTAACTTGTAGCTCACAGAGGGTTACGCTCCACAACAATCCCATTTTGGGGAAGTTATGGCCTGAACAGAGACATTTTCAGTCCTGCATTAGCAAGAACACTGCCAGGCAACCTCTCAAGTCTACGGGTTTGGTAGCCAAGGTGGTACATTTCTGTGTGTGCTCTGTGAGAGGGATCTGTCACAGAATCACTGAGGCTGGAAAAGACCTCTAAGATCATAAAGTCCAGCCTGTGACCGAACGTCACCACCGTAACAGAGTAGGGGTCACTGTTCTGAATTTGGGACTCGTTAGAATCAGGAAAACCATGAATATGTCTTCCCCTAGTTTCTGGAGACAACTTCTGCCAAGATCTTTTGCAGAAGATCTCCTCAAGTGGAAGGAAGAGCTCTCCTTTATTTAGTGCTGTGAGTACCAGCTGCTGGCTGCAGTGGCTGCAGCATCCATTTCAGGGACAAACATATTCCTCTGGAAACACAGTCTAAAAATACAGAGCGCTCAGCATGAAGAAGTTCTGCCTTGGCAAGTGATTTGCTCCTACACTTCTGTAAATCAAGCTGGGAAGCAGGAGGGAAAGGAAACCCGACATACTTGATTTTCAGCTGAACTCTTTCACTTCAGACCTTGGTACATGGGGTTTTTTTTACAGTTTGCTTGTCTACAATCCATTGTCACACATCAGTGTGACAAGCTGTTCTCCTATTGATTGGCCCACAAACAGACAGTTGGAGAGAAAAATGACAGTCTTGATGAATAAATTACAGAATTATTGAGGCTGGAAAAGACCTTTAAGACCATCCAGCCCAGCCCATGAGCTAACCACCACAGTCACCTAGACCAGGGCACTAAGTGCCACAGCCAGTCTGTTCTTAAGCATCTCCAAGGATGGAGACTCCATCACCTCCCTGGGCAGTCCATTCCAGGGTCTGATCACCCTTTCCATCAGGAAGGGCTTCCTAACATCCAACACTCATCTCCTCTGCTTCTAAGAATGGCCCACTCTGACCTTTCAGATGAATTTAAGCGGCAGGGAGGAATGGTTTGAAGCTAAAAGGGGGTAGATTTGTATTAGATCTTAGGAAGAAATTCCTCCCTGTGAGGGTGCTGAGGCACTGGAATAGGTTGCCCAGGAACGTTGTGGCAGCTCTATACCTGGAAGTGATCAATGGGGATCTGAGCAAACTGATTGGTGATAGATGTCCCTGCCCCTGGCAGAAGGTTGGAACTGGATGATCTCTGAGGTCCCTTCCCACCCAAATCATCCTGTGATGCTGTGCCTCTACAGGGTGCTATGCCACCTCCATCCCAACAGCTTCTGGGGTAAAAGAAGTCATTTTCAAGGGTCTTTCATGGAAGCATTAGCTGGAGAGCTGGAGACACTGAGTGCTTTGGAAGCTGGAGAACCAGGAAGCAGAAGGGTTACTTGATTTTTACATTTTTTGTTTCATGTTTTAAACCCAATTTGAACTCAGGCACCAAGATTCCTCCCACTTGAAATAACAGTTGAAATAACTGTGCTTACTCAGAGCTGCTACAGGCACTGGTGGCCACAGTTTAAACGACTTACTGACTGCGGTAGGCAGATTATCGGTGGGAGAACCATGACTGCTTGTGTCAGAGTGACTCTTTAACCTCCTTTGTATCACCTGAATGGCTCTGGATGCTTTCTGCTCAACCAGCCAGTTACAGAGAACCAACAGAATCAGTTTAAACTACTTCCAGTTGCTGTCAGTGCACTCACATAGCTGAACAAATTAGACACAAAACCTCCCAGCGCTTTGAGTTGATTGGGGCACCCTAAAGAAAATTGTTTAGCATGGAGATTAAAAATAAACCCTGAATTCAGTTAGAAAATAAAGGTTAGGAGAGAAACACTGAAGCAGAGGCACCTAAGCAAAGGCTGCATTTGGACTAGATGATCCTTCAGGTCCCTTCCAATCCCTGATGTTCTGTGATTAACAAGCTGCCAGGAGCCTGACAGATGAACCCTGAGTTTCACAAGAGGGAGTCAATCACTTCAGCTGCTCCTGGATGAAGGTGAGACCTGGGGTGTATCCTAGCAGCCACAACCATCCCACGCACAAGCAACCTCTCGCCACATCCCACAGTTTACTGAGGTTCTCCCGTGTGGAGTGACGATCTGGCATTTTCCTCCTCCCATCCCAGTGAGACTGGGACAGAAACAAGGGTGTTTCGCTGCTCCCTAATCTGCCCCTGCTCCACGGAGACAACAGGATCAGATGGAAAATAATTACTGGCAAACACAAGCCTTTTTTTCCACACATTTGGAGAAAAACAGCTTCCCTGGATGTTCATAGCTCTGCCAGATATCAGTTTCAAAACTTCACACAGCTCAGTCTGTTCACAAGGGCAAAAGTTTAGGCAAGAGGAACGGCAGTGCACATCTTTCAGAGGAATTATTTTTCACTCCGGCCCACAAAACGTGATTTATAGTTCCATGACCGCTACCAGTTGCTGATGATGTCACACTTGGCTTTTTTACATCTCCTCTGCCACCTGAATTCCAGCTCTGAGAAACCCTAAGCCGCACTGAAAGGCAGGAAGACACCAAAAAGCACGTGCTCTGACTTACCGTGCCCCAACACGCTGAGAACACGGGCACGGTGGAACGCCCGGCAGAGCGCTTTCGCATCGGGACATCGACAGCCTTTCCTTCGCTGTGGTGCTAAATGAATTGGAAGACTGCTGCGTTACCGCTTCTCCGTGGGGAAAGCTGTCAGCAGCTTTGCGATAGCCATCTGGGGAAAACAAACGCTTGGCCCAGAGCAAGATGACGTAAGAGGCGAGGAGCACTGGCAGGGACATGGGGGATTATATTAAAAACCTGTAGTGGTTGTTAGCTAGCTGTGGATGACAGCTTCGGAGCGCACAATGGAACGCTTTTATGATGCTCTCTACCTCCCTGGGGTTCGCCACACTCGTGTACATCTTAAGCTCATCTACTGGCCAGGAACAAAACAGAAGTCAATTACGTTTCATTCACGACTGAAACTGTTCTTTATGGAGAACCACCGCAGCTGCGTAGCGCGGACGTTGGCGGATCGGGCTTTGGCGTGCACCCTTTTCAGCGCCTTTCGCAGGTAGCGTGCAGTTTGCACGGCTTTTGCTTTGCACAGCTCATCAGAGCAATGACTAATGGCCTGACTCCAGCATCTGCCATGCCAGTTCTATGAAGAACACTCTGTCACAGAATCACAAAACATTAGGGATTGGAAGGGACCTCGAAAGATCATCCAGTCCAATCCCCCTGCCACAACAGGATCATGTAGATCACACAAGAACACATTCAAGCAGGTTTGAAAGGTCTCTGGAGAAGAAGACTCCACAACCCACCCTGGGCAGCCCCTTCCAGTGCTTCGTCACCCTCACAGTGAAGAAATTCCTTCTCATATTGATGTGGAACCTCCTGTGTTCCAACTGGCATGCCCCTTGTCCTATCGTTGGATGCTACTGAGCAGAGCCTGGCAAGAGTTGATCACACTACTAACAAATTAATCTTATTGATTCACAGGCAATATACAATTACTGTAAAACTGTGGTCTGTTTATGACTGTTCCACAAGATGCAAAGGTTATGCAGTTGCATGTCTTCTGCTTACACTGCTAGGTCTTGGCTGAACCATAGAATATGTTGGGTTGGAAGGGACCTCCAAAGGTGATCTGTCCAACCCTCCTACAACAATGGGGGCTATCTCTAACCAGAACAGATTACTCAGAGTCCCGTTCAAACCTGGTCTTGAATGTCTCCAGGGATGGGACCTCCACCACCTCTCTAGGCAACCTGTGCCAGTGTGTGAGATGTGGACCCCTCTTGGTGGCTGAAGCAGAATGACAGTGTTTAGTTCAGTGGAAACACTCCTGATTTACATCAGGTTAACAGAGATTAGAAGCTGGCAACCTCCACCCCACCCTGTTTAATTTGGCACAATGTCGAAGCAGTCTTGATGAGGGTGCAGTGAACCAGCAGGCCAACAGAACTGCATCCCCACTTTAACACGAAGCTGACAAGTCTGCATGGTTGTGGCCATCCAGAGCCACCCTCAAGACTCAGAATCCAACCTGCAGAGATGCAAAAGGCAAAGGAGGCGAAACCATGATCCTACTTGTATCTTCACTATTTAAAGAGCTTTCAGCGATGGAAAAGGGATGTGGAGCTTTTCCCACATTCAGCAGTAGCCCCCTCTCTGGGATGCAGTAGCCATCACTGAAGAACCTCAGCTAACAGATTTTCATCCTAGCAGCTAACAGTACATGTGCCATGTTAGTAGTCACACCGTGCAAGCTGAAACGCAGCCAGAGACGTACAGCGATACGGCGTGGAATTTATCTAGCACAAGTGTTTGCCATGAGCAGCCAAGCTTGCGCGCACTCGGAAGAAGAAAACACCTCGAATAGATTTCTGAGGATCATCTCTGTCAACCAGGACTTCAGACGAGAGCCACATTTAATTTATGGTTTCCCCAATGGAAACGCGAAGAGCATGGCATGCTCTTAAAATTAAATTTCAGTGATTAAAGACATTATTTATTACAGATCCGTTGCTCCTGGTCAATTACTGAACCTTATTGTCTCTCTTTATTGCATTTCAATGTGATTCACTGAAAAGTCTTGTGAAAAAGCCCCTCATTCGCTTAGCTCTGCTTGTTCGCAGTCGCTGCAGTCTTCAAACAACTTCCTTTAAGGAAGGGCAGAGTCCAGGTGACAGGTAGAGGCCATAAAGTCACCAAAAGTTGTGGATGCATGAATTGTCCTAAAGCACTCCAAACGCAGGCAAGGCAAGTTGCAGAAGAAGCAGCTCTGGACCCTTTCAGCAGAAGAGTGCAGTTCTGGGCTTCAAGAAAGAGGTTGAGGTGCTGGAGTGGGTGTAGAGGAGCCAAGAGACCAAGGAAGAGACTGGAGGGTAAGTCTGATGAGGAGAGGCTGAGGGAGCTGGGGCTGTTTACCCTGGAGAACAGGAGAACTCTGGGGGACCTTCTCCCTCTCCACAACTACCTGAAGGGAGGTTGTGGTCAGATGTGGGTTGGGCTCTTCTCCCAGGCAATTTGTGACAGGACGAGAGGCAGGGCCTGAAGCTGTCCCAGAGAAGGTTTAGGTTCGATGTTAGGATTTCTGTTAGATCAGACCTTGGAATGGATTGCCCAGGGCAGTGGTGGGGTTCCCACCCCTGGAGGTGCTTAAGGACAGATTAGCTGTGGCCCTTAGTGCCCTGGTCTAGGTGATGTGGTGGTGTCAGGTCATGGGCTGGGCTGGATGATCTCAGAGGTCTTTTCCACCCTCAATAATCATGTGAAACTGATTTTAGAAATTACATACCGAGTGCAGATCCTGCATTTCTGTGCAAATTCCTGAAACCAAAAGTTTGGGGTGTTTTGGTTTTTGGTGGGTTTTGGTTTGTTTCATAAGGCAAAGATAAATAAACATTAGGACAGAGACAGTGCCTGCAGCTGAAACCCCAAGGTCTCAGAAAAAGTGAGACACCGTCTTTACTGCTCGTGGAGCAGGCAAAAACCAAGAAGAGCTCTGTCTCTACCTCAACCTCAAATTTGCTGCCATCAGAAAACGAAAGGAAAGAGAACAGACCAAAAATCAAGCACAGACACCACGTGATGCTTCTCAAGCCATATTAAAAAAGACTGAAAACACTTCCCTGCCAAAACTGTGCTGTTCTTTAGATACTCATTTAAATCACTGAAAAGACCAGCTGACGATACACGTGGCTATCATTCCACCTGTGTTCTCTAGCCAGAAATTAAAGAGAGAGAAAAGAGGCAACTCCTGCCTTTTAGCAAGAGAACTTCATGTGCTGTTCGATAAATGGACAGAGAGGTTCCAGTTTGAATGTTCAGATGTGAAGTGATTGCTCTAAAAGGCATGGAGGAATCTCCATCTGGCTGTGGGTTGCTCTGTGGTGGGAGATGTGAGGGCTACAAACTTTTGCCTAGTTGGCACAGAATTTCACAACTTTCATCCAGCTGCATAAAGAAAACCCTTAAAAGAAATGGTTGAAAATCATTGAAGAGGTGGAAAGGATGTTTTTCAGAGTGTATTTTGTGGTTGCTGATGTGTTACTTGAAGCTTTCCCAAAGCTTTCAGTAGTAAATAGTCACAGAATCACAGAACATGAGGGATCGGAAGGGACCTCGAAAGATCATCTACTCCAATCCCTCTGCCAGGGCAGGATCACCGAGACCAAGTCGCACAGGAGCATGTCCAGGTGGGTTTTAAAAGTCTCCAGAGAAGGAGACTCCACAAGCCCCCAGGGCAGCCCTTTCTTCTTTCAAACCAGACAGTTTTCCTGTGGTTTCAGAGAAAGCAGGAGCTTATTGTTCTGATCTGGGACACAGGTTAGCAGGATTCTGCTACTGGTTTGAAGCTGTGACCTTAAACCACGAGTCACAACTTCTATCCCTTCGCGGGCCGTTCTTTTCCCTTTGCCTGTGACTTCTTGTCCATGTAGGGTGCTTTGCTCGTTCACCGAACAGCTGTCAGCCCGCCCGCGTTCTGCCTGTCCCATCGCCGGGATGAGTGGCGGTTCTCCTCCTAATCACCCCTAATTGCCTGTCCAAAACACATAATCCTCTTTAGTGGATTGCTGCAGCTTTCAGGAATTGGGTGCTCCAGTGCTATCGAGGGTCTGTGGTGTAAACAGCTTGTAGCTTTCTACCCAGTCCCCCCCTGCCACCACATCATGACAGACTTCTGGAAGAATGCACATGCAGCTTCCAGAATCCTTCCACAGCGTTGCCTTTCCTCCAGGAAGCGGCAGCGGCTGCGAGGAGGGCTATGGGACGGGGGCTCTGCAGGAGGTGATGTAATGCAGCCACAAACTGGGTGAATTAACGGGCACGTGAAGTGGCTGGACTGCATTCTAAGCAGTTCAGAACGCGTGTAATGTGGATCGCTTTGTGGAAGCAGAAATAAAGCCAATATTTACAAGAAGCTACACTTCCACTGTCAGAGGGTTTTCCAACCCGAAGACATGGTACTACAATCTACTGAAGTCCTTAATCAATTAAGAGGAAGAGAAAAGGTGAGGGGAAAAGAGAGAAAGAGAATTACTGGA
The DNA here is from genome assembly GCA_013400115.1 of Rhinopomastus cyanomelas. Taxonomy (NCBI): domain Eukaryota; kingdom Metazoa; phylum Chordata; class Aves; order Bucerotiformes; family Rhinopomastidae; genus Rhinopomastus; species Rhinopomastus cyanomelas. The sequence continues at coordinate 215,730 of VXBP01003486.1, read as the reverse complement.
GAATTAAGATTCCTAACCTGCTAAAGATCCGATCGCCGTTGTTGGGAAAGGGATATCTCCTCTAATAACCACATTTATTATGCATTGCTAGTCAAATCCTGACAGGTTTATCAAGTCATTACACAGAAACCCTCGCTCCAGCGTAGGCTCACAGACCAAAAGCCCGCAATCTAAAATTACATGTTTGGGCATTCATTGGGTAAGAACATTTCAAGGGGGAAGATGGGGAAAGAAAAAACGAGAGGAGATAAAAAGAAAGACTCTCCTAATGAGATGGGAAGAGTCGGGCGCGTCGGCAGTTTTTGACAACTAGATGATTTCCACCGTCATTATCTCAACATTACACCGTAAGCCCCCTGAAAGTACCTTGGAAAAAGGACGCCTCAGAATCCACTGATCTTATGAAGTGACAGGTTTTAATTGCCTAAACCAGTGTTCTCCTTCGTGCTTCTCTTTTCAAAAGATCCTGACAGACTTGAAGCGTCCAGGGCAGTCGTATGGAACGCGGCAAACTTTGAGCAGAAATAGGCTAAAAATGCCACCAAAAGTCTTCAGACTGACTTCCAGGGGTGTTCTGCCAGAGCAGAAACAACCTGGAGGAAAAGTGAGGTTGTTTATCTGGAGGAAAGGTTATGAGGACACTGAGGAGCGACATCTCGTTTACCCAAGAATAAATGCCAATAAACACCTGAAGGTGGAGATTTGACCACGGGCCTCCGCAATCTCGCCGAAGAGGTGTGAAATTTATCATAGGCCTGCCTGTTATTTACCTCACTGGAAGAAGCACGGTGCTAAAAAGTGAGAACAAGCAAACAAACAAACAAGCCCACCGGTTTGTGAGCCTGTCGAGCAAACGGAATGGTTTGAATAAGGTGAAACCTCATTCAGCACCACGACTCAGTCAGCGGGTTAGAGACAGCGCTTCTGGCTGCCGGCTCACATCTATGACTCGATGCAGGCAAGTCAGAGGAGATCTGGGAACATCAACTCCTACCTTTTGATGCTTATTTATTGGATTTACAAGAGTACGGCAAAGAACAAAGGCAAAGCAACTTAGGGCTAGTGCAGGGCTTATTAATAAATTGTGGCTAGAAGCCATTGCTGGGTCACAGAATTCAACCCAGGTAGGTCTGTCATTTCCTTGCTAAGTTTGCCCTAAGTCTTCCTTGGCAGCAACACCACCCTCCACTGCATCTACACATCAGAAATGACACAGCGTGCGCTAAAAGTGAAGTCCTAATGGAGAGTGTTGATAAATTGACCTGAAGCCATCACCATGGGTTCTCTCAGGGGGCTTCTAAGCAGTGTCAGACCTTTCCTTTTCAGGCTGGTTCTGGTGCAAAAGGAAAATGCAAACAGTTGTGGTGGAGTCACAAAACCAGACAAGATATCACCTTTAATCTTTGCGCCACAAAGGGTGAGAAACAGAGAAAACCCCAAATGGGCAGGACTGCTTGGAGATCCAGGAAGGAAAGCAAAAGAGGGCAGAAACCTGAGTAACAAGAAGCACCAGAGACAGGCATGACCGAAGCAGACTGAAGACAAAGTGGCACTGAACACGCACAACAACCTCAGGGCACCTCAGGGCACTAGAGACCAGCCTCTAACATACAAGCAGCAGCTGAAGTTGAGATATCAGACCTGCCACTCGAAAACTCCAAACTCCTCTAGGTTTCCAAAAAGGCTTCCACTGGAACACGCCAGGTTTTTCTACAGTTAGAACTAATCAGTAGTTTATCGGGATGCCCTGTGCTGGTTTTGCCTACCCTCTCTGAACCTGAAAGGCCCTTTTGGTCTATCCTCAGAGCACTGCCCTACAGAAATCTGGACCCAGGGAACAGAAATTAACACACTCCTCAAAACTTTCCTGTTTTGAAAAAACAAAGCACTCACTACACACTAGACAGGGATTTTTGTCTGGATTGACTGGGGAAAAATGATCCACAAAGAGGGTTTAGACATTGAGCCTCAATAGATGGTCACAACCACTCTAATAAAGCAGCTGTTGCTGGCACCAGCAAAGTTTACGTATCAATTTATGACAGCGCCGTGTTGCAGTGTAGTATTGCTTAGGAGCAATTAGTTCTATTTGAAGTGATTAGGTGTTCAGTTACTTCCAGAAGCCCGTGTGGTGTTAGGAACCATCCAGAGATTGCTGGCAAATTTCTGCTTCAGAACATCCGTGAGATATTGCTTGCAGCCCAAAATCCAGAGGAAAAAACCAAATGATAGAAGCAATGCTTACAACACAAAATGTCAGGCAGCATGGAAAGAACCAGATAAGGCCAAGATATCTGAAAACAAATTATCTAAATGTCAGTGCTGCTGTCCACTTACCAGAGAGGACCTGGTTTCAGTCAGAGCTGCAGCGCTGGCATGGCTCCACCTGGAGAGTGTTTCTGGGCTGTCTGGAGAGAGCAGGTTAATGACAGGTAGAGGAACACAAGGTCACTCCTCTTTGTCTGTGCACAGGCTCCCTTCATCCTGTTGGAGAGTAATCATAGAATCATTAGGGATTGGAAGGAACCTCAAAAGATCATCTAGTCCAATCCCCATGCCACAGCAGTATCACCTAGACCAAGTCTTACAGAAACACATCCAAGTGGGCTTTAAACCTCATGTTCCCTTCCAGAGGATGCTCTGTTGTGCAGACAAAGCAAAGCTGGCAGTGACTGCATGAATGAAATGGGGTCTGTGCTATCACAGCAGGTCCTGACCAGTGCTTCAGGTCAGCTCCCAGCCAAAACCTCCCAGGCACAACAGCAATACCATTTGAGTAAAGCTACCTGTTGTACAAGAGGGTTACACAAGTTCCTGGGGAGAACTCTAAGTCTCATCTACAACCCCGAGACAGGGGTTGTTTTAATTTGCACATAATAAAACAGTCAATATGGATTGCTCAGATGCCAGTGGTGTTAAAAGAAACCAAAAGATGGATGGTCAAGATGTTAGTATTCCTGTCCCTGTAAGATATTTTGTCATATTTCTGATGGAACTGCACCCACTTCTGGAGCAGAGCCCCTTCCCTTAGTTAAACAAGGTGTGAATTAATAGGATTAACCAGGTGCTACTCTAGTCATATTTGCCCTTGTGTACCACTCGTGGTTCGTACACAGCATGTGATGTACTCCAGTCCTCCCCACGTTAATTCCAGGTCACAGCTTTAATTAGCCCGTGTATAATATATTGGAGGGCTCTCTATTTGTAGTGTGATTGCTTTTGTGTTGGGGGTTTAATGCTTCAGTTGTTTCCCGTATCTCTGCTCCAGGCAGAAGACCATGGTGGTCCCAGCCAAGGCACAGCAGCCTTTGGAAATCCTTTGCCTGACTGAGATGAGAAGAAACAACAACACGATCCTACACATCACACTCCATCTCCCCAAAACACTCTCAAAAGTCTCGGATGACCTCTGTTGTGTGTCCATGCACAGATACTGGGTTCTAGTGATTTTAGCTCTTTCTTTACCAGCAGCTAAAGTAGAAGTTGTTTCCAGCCCAACTGTCCATCTCTGGACCACACCTGTTTTTCCATGGAAGTTACACCTCGTGTGCTATGCAGAAAATTGGAAGCACTGAGAATGGTGCTTTAATACCCTTTACCAAGAATATTTTCAAGCAGCAGACCCGTGAGGTTCTCTGAAGGAGGTACAAATACAAAGACTTGATCTCCCTTCTTTAACGTGTATTTGTTGTCTTGTATAGAGACGTGGTCTCACTTTGCACTAACTAGGATTACGATTTTAAATGACTCAAATTACTATTATTTGGGCTTAAAAAGCAACAGTTGACAATCACAGAGTATGAATTAATCACTCAGAAATTTAATACTAAAGTGGGTAGTAATGTTTCTGATCACTAGAGAATCATTGACTAAATTAACCGGAACCACATCCACTCAGTCAAAGACACAAAGTGTCACGAAAACAAAAACACGACGAGTTTGAGGGCATGATATCAAAGAGAGAACCATAACCATGGAATTATTCCACACCAAACGTAAATCCAATGAATAAAAGCACCAAGGGTTTAAAGTAATTTGGCTAGCGCACACAAATCGTTCGCTACAATAATCACACCCTCAGACTAATTGCCTACCTGATTCTAAGGTAAACCTCCCAGCTTAAGACACTAAGCGGAGCGTTCGGGCACTGGTGCTGAGGATGATAAGACTGGCTGTGCTTTAGATGGGGTTGTTTGCAACATCAGCAGTTCAAGAGTCAGGCCTAGGGTGTTCATCGGACACGCACTCTTGTTGTCTAAGTACGCTACAGCATCCTGGCAGGGGAGACAGAAACAGAACAGTTCATTTATAGCATCTGCACACACCAGGCTCGTTTAATGTCTTTACTAGCCATTTAAGCCAGTGCCCAATACTTTGCTGCCTTTCTGTGGCATTTCTCTCTCAGACAGTATTTCCTGTGCCTTGAAAAGGTCTGCAGAGCCAACCAACACGTCTAGATCTCTGAAGGTGTCCCGCTGGCCCTGAGGATACACTTTAAATCACCCAGCTCCGACTGCAAACCATGTCTTTGCTCCACTGCCTCCAGACTCTGCCGCGCTGTCCCTGTTCCAAACCAGCGTCACATGTTTCCAACAGCAAAATGCCTTATTAGTCAATGGCTATCAATTAACCTTCAGCAACCACACACTGCATTACGAAAGGATTATGAATGTAGATCAGATCACAGTCCATCACAGGGAGGGAATTAGAGGTATACGTAGTCAAAGTCCATTACACCAAATGCTGTGTGTAAATTACTCCAGCAGGGCAGCCCCAGTGTTTTCTCTGCATCTCAAGAACCCTTGGCGCATACTAATACTCGTTGGAGCTTCTCATGCGACAACAGAAGTAGCCAGTAATCTGACAAAGACCAGTGCTATTAGAATGTACCTGAGTTTTGTTGTCCTGCCTTTCAGCCCCGTCCCATGTCAGCACACACTAAGCATTTCTTGTGCTCAGAGAGAAACCTTCTTCCTCACAGATGAATAAACAAAACCCCAAAGGACATTATTTACGTTACCATAAAGAATTACGAATCTGAGGTGACAGGAGGAATTACTTCACTACACAAATTAATCCTGCGCTGTGCACAAAGAATTTCTGGATTTCTCCTTAATTCCTTGTGTTCTTGGTGTGTCACTTTTTTTTCCCCTCTTCTTGGGGTCTAGCAGATCAACCAATAGGACTGAGTTTGTGGTTCATGGTGATTCCAGTGCCATGATGAACCTCCAGCAGCGGTGGTGTCACAGCTGATAAAACCAGAACTTACCGCTGAGAACTGGTGAGGGCTGCTCTGGGCAATCTGAGGCTCCTTCATTTCTAAAATGCTGCTTCCACTCTTGAGCTGCTGGATTCCTGTTAACACCAGTACAAACTGGGAAGCTGAACTCAGATGTAATGAGCGCAGGTCTTGGAGATCAGAACCCTGTTACCAGGCGCCAAAGTGAAACAAGGAGCAGAGAAATGTTACTGACTGTTCAGATAGTCACTGCTTTGAGGTAGAGATTCACCCCAACATTTTCTTTATCTCCCTGGTGCTTTGCAGTAAAACTACAGGCACAAGAAAAATAGTCCTTTCTCTCCAGCTGCAGAGTTCTGTGTCTACTCTTGTCTTTTCTGGCTCTGTTTCTCTCCTGACATTCCACGTTGCCCCGACTATTTGTAGGGTGGACTTGGTCTAAAGGAGAGTGACAGTCATGTGCGGTCACTTTAGAGTAACAGACTTCCTGTATTAGTGAAGCTGTTGTTTAAAGGGTACCCCAGACTCATGGAAGCTGGGAACAAGGGTCACTGAAGCCAGTGGGGCTTACATCTATCCTACGTTCAAGGGATGCCTTCACAGAAGTATTGAATCACAGAATTATTGAGGCTGGAAAAGAGCCATGACCTGGGGAGACATCTTAGACAAACTTCTCTGCAGAACTCCCTGTGGTGATTTGGGCACCTTTGAGTGGGGATGTGTTTATGTTCTCCCTCGTACTACTGTCTGTTCATCTTCAAAAGCAAAACCAAGCTGCATCATCAGACCCGATCTTGGTCCATCTCACCACATGTGTAGTGTGGTCGTAGTTGTAACTTGCGTGTAAGTGCACAGCTCTGTGGGGACAAATGAACCTCATTATCACAGCAGCCACACTGACCTAAACCCAGACAAACACAATTCAGCCAGAAAAAAAAGCCATCAAGAGGAAAAAAATCACTGTTTCCTAGGAAAACTCTTGTTCGGGATCAGTTCTATTTTATCAAGACATTTTTTGTTTCTACGTGTGAGTGGAGATAGTGCAGTGTTCCAGACTTAATCCTGCTTCTCCCTGTCTTTCTGGAGTAATGCTGGACTCTCTCCAGCAGTTCTGTGTCCTTCTTGAACTGAGGGTCCCAGAACCGGACACGGTATTTCAGATGTGATCTCACCAGGGCAAAGGAGAGGGGTAGGAGAACCCACTCTACCAAATCATTCTGTGTCCTGGAGATGCCTGCATCATTAAGAGCGTAGACCTCTCGCAGACTACTTGTTAATCTTACCCCTAATGACAGAACTTGTAATATTCTGGAATCAAATCCATTTTACAAGTTTTTTTCTTGTTTTTACAGCTCCAGGGTTAGTTGTAGCAGTGACAGCTCTTGTGAGATGAGATTACTACATCTGCTGTAGAGCATTTGTTCTGATTCAGTTTTTTGCTAGTTTTCATGTCCTTCACCACTGGCTTTGTTTGTTTATTTATTTATATCTATTTATTGTATTTATTACATATGTGTGTGATTACACGTAACGGTTTAACTCATTTGTTATGTTTATTTATATAACATACTTACTTTACAACCACAGCATTGCACACAGTGGTTTTCATGCTGACACCTGAAAAAAATCCCTGCACTCTCATTTTTGCTTTAACTACTCAGAGACTTACAGAGTCATTATGAAGGTTTCAGTTTTAATTCTTCTTAAATCTGGTCTACAAGAAGAGATGCCTCTTATAGATTTCCTGACAGCTTAATGACCTAGACGTTTAAAGATGGGTTTTTTCTTTATTAGCTGTGCTGGAAAGAAACCCAATATCAGCACTGCTTCCAAGGGAGGGAAGAAGAGGAACCAAGGGGTGTGGTTAGTAGATCAAGAGAGGTTCTCCTCTCTCTCTGCTCTGCCCTAGTGAGACCACATCTGGAATCTTGTGTCCGGTTCTGGGCCCCTCAGTTCGAAAAGGACACAGAACTGCTGGAGAGAGTCCGGCACGCAGAGCCACAGAGATGATGAAGGGAGTGGAGCATCGTTCTGATGAAGAAAGGTTGAGGCTTTCTTTTCACTGAAACCCTTCTGTGGGATTTTTTTATGTACAATAATCCTAATTAACAAGATCCAGACTCAATCGCCTTTACTGGAACTTTTCACAGCTGTTGTATTTGAAAATACCAGTGTTAGTGCACTGAGGCAAGGAGTCCTCCTGACTCTGCTTCCTAGGGCTCTTCCCTTACTCAGCATCATATCATCATCAGCCTGGCTATTATTCATCCCAAGAAAATCTTGTTGATTTGGCCAGGATAGTGTTAGACTTGGAACACTTACAGATGCTGGATTGTACTCTTGGCAGCTTCTTATGGATCGCTACCATCTTCCTCTGATTTCTGCCTTCCCTGGAACGTCCCTCAGGAGAACCATGTCCTCTACAAGGGTTTCATCCAGAAATCTTCACCCTACTAGTACAGCCCAGGGCTTCTTTGGGGTGTGGGTTGGGCTAATAGGCAATCGAAGGTTGTTCTCACATCTAGTAGTTGAAACTGTGCCTTGTTGTGTTGAAGAGTCAATCAGCTGCCAAATATGCAGTTAAATCAATCAAATAAATTAGGTTTTTCTCATTAAATCAGTTATGAATGATTTTTTAATTATTTCATCCCCCCCCCCCAGATTATCCTGGTCTGAAAAACACCTAAGCAGCTACTCTGCATAAAATTTGTCCTGCAACTATTCGGGTTAAGATGGCAAAAATGTTTTGTGGCCTTTGACTTCCTGAGAGCTCAGTGGCCAAATCTTTATGGACTGCTTAGACACTTGGGAATCACAGGAAACGCAGGTCTCAAATTCATGCAAACACAGCACTGCAGATATTTTCATTAATTAATTATCAGCACCTATTAATCAAGGTAAATTAAAAAAGCAGGTGCTGGAAAGGCACCTAGAAGTCTCTCTTGCTAGCCAGTTACTTCTAGCAACTTCTGGTTAGCAAAGTGCAGCTGACTGATAAGGACTCAAAACAAATAAGTAATTAAAAATGGGTATCTGGACTTGTCTGGCTACTGACGTGTTGCAGACGTCTGATTTTAAGCTGACTACTTTGGTTACAAAAGCAGATATTGTACAGCCAAGCATTGTGCCAGAGTGGCTACCAGCATCTGAGTAGTCAGAGAGGTTACCATGTGGCCAGACATTTTTCAAGACCTTTTTTTTTAACCACTATCTGTTCCAGGAGTGAGTCATTTGGTTTGGGCTGGTAATGAAAATCCTCTATAAAGGGAAGAAAACATGACCCAAAAGCATGGATGTTGGAGGAAGGTACAGCTCAAGTCCCCTTGGTGAGAGGGAATCAGCCTCCCTCAGACCCCAATCTTCAGCCCACACTTCTTCAGGGGCAACACACAACACCCTGACCCTTACCCTCAGAAGGTTGTAAGGTTGTCATCTAACTCTCAAGGATTAACCCAGACTAATTCAGTTCCCGCTGTGCTCAGACAGGCTCGTGGTTGTTCTTGATGCGCTGCCTTAATGCCTTGAGACAGCATTTACCTCACCTGCAGTCCCAGCAGAGACACTGCGGTGGGTGCAAGTCCCTGTTGCTGTGCCAGCCTGCTGGCTGCCCACCAGAAGACACGCAGCAGGCACTCAGGATTCTCTCATCTGACAAAAGAACCAGAAATGCTGCTTTTGGGGTCTTTTCAGTCAGGTTAGGAGCACTGAACATGCACCACAAGGTACAATTTTTTCAACAGTACCTCAAATCATCCCTTATTCCAGTTTATCTTCTGAGTAATCTTCAGATTGAGATGAAAATGAATAATCCGGGAAGAAACAGACCCTTTTTTGCTAAAAATGGAGCTTTTCACTGCTCAGGTTGTAACTTTTAATTAGCTGAGGAATAAATATGAGAGTTGGGCAGACTATAAAGCAGTAATTACCTTTTAAAATTACTGCTAACAAGCAAATTAGCCGCAGAGCAGAGCAGTAGCGGATCGATGGCAACAGTAAAACCAAAGATGATTTTGCTGATGGTGTAGAGCGTGTGGAGGCAAGCTGTGGATGAGGTCCCCACAGGCATCAGAACAATAACACACAAAAGAGCGAGAAACAAAGGCTATCAAGTTCAAAGATGCTTCCATTTCCCTAGGTGGTGAGCACTCGCCCCATCAAACTAACTATTAGTCACAAACTCACACAACCAAGAGCTCTCGGGCCTCTTGATGTCTCCTGTTATCTTGAAAGAGGTAAAAACCAATGAGAGGCACTAGCTCCTCTTGAAGCAAGTTCAGGTTATCAGTGAGTGTTTGCAATGCATGGTGGTGATGCTGCCTCAGCACCTGCTCCTCAGCAGTCTGGAGGCTCCTTGCAGATTAGTTAGCTTGGAGGATTAAAACAATGAGTGGGTAGAAGCATTTGAGACCACATCTAGAGTATTGTGTCCAGTGCTGGGCCCCTCAGTTCCAGGAGGATACAGAACTGCTGGAGAGTGTCCAATGCAGAGCCCCAAAGATGATGATGGATGGAGTGAAACTTCTCCCTGATGAGGAAAGGCTGAGGGAGCTGGGTCTCTTGAGCTTAGAGAAAAAAGAAGATTGAGGGGTGACATTAATAATGTTTCTAAATATGTGAAATGTGGGTATCAGGAGGATGGAGCCAGGCTCTGCTCAGTGGTATCTAATGACAAAACAAGGGACAACGGGTGTGAGCTGGAGCACAGGAGGTTCCACATCAATATGAGAAGGAACTTCTTCCCATTGAGGGTCACAGAGCACTGGAAGGGGCTGCCCAGGGAAGTAGTGGAATCTCCTTCTCTGGAGATGTTTAAAACCCACCTGGCCATGTTCCTGTGGAGAGGACACAGCTGGCACTGAGTGCTGAATGCAGCAGCTGTCTAGCCCTGAGAACACAGTGAACAGAGAGAAATTCTATGAATCCTATGGTTTGCTGAACTGGAGAGTTCTCTCATTCTTCGTAGTCATAGGAGTTACTCTGGAAATGGAGGACTTGCATGGAAGCTCATGGAACAGAGAACAAGACTTCAACATGCCTGCTGATGCAGGGAGTTGTGCATGAACTTGATAGACACCATATTTCCACAAGAATCATAGAATCATTAGGGAAAGGACCTCAAAAGATCATCTAGTCCAAACCCCCTGACACAGCAGGATCACCTAGACCAAGTCATGCAGGAACACATCCAGGCAGGTCTTAAACCTCTCCAGTGAAGGAGACTCCACAACCCCACTGGGCAAGCAGGAACAGCTGGAAGTCTCTTTCCTTTGAGTGGCTGGAGACTGCAGTTTGGCCCACTTATGTACGAAGATGTGATTAATCTCCATATATCTTCATGTGGGGTTTTTATATGGAGTAAATTGTGTTGGTTATTATTTTGAAGGGTTAAAATAAATGCATCAGCTTGTTTTTCCCAAATCCCATTAGATTTTTTTTTGCCTGTAATATGTAAGTGGCTTTTAAAACCTTCCTTGTTTTGGTTTTGTTTTGGCCCATTAGCACATTAACCAAATTAATCGGTTCATTATATCTTGGGATAAAGCCTTGACAAAACCGTAGCAAGAGGCTGATTTGAATAGAAGTCAAGTGCACGTAAGACAAGATGCCTTCCATCAAAGTTTTCTTATCAGCAAAGTAAGAAATAGGCTCAGGAAATCTCTCCACTAGGTTATGAACTGTAATTAGCAGAGCATTAGTTGTAAGCATTGTTTGTTGTAAGCAAGTCAGAAGCTGCACATACAGCACCATCAGTTTAGGGGTAAATACATCTTGTATCACTACTCTTCAGTCTTTCCATTAGGTAGCCATCGTGTCTGCAAAGATTGAAAGGAAGGAATGAGGTGGATATTCATGATGAAGAGCTGTTCCATTATTGCAATTATTTGCGTACAGTCATGCTGCTTATTACTGGGCTATTAATTAGCCAGAACACGTTTTTAGTGGCTGCCCTTTCTGTTGTCTTTCCTTGTAGAACGTACGGCAACAGAAATCAACGTACGTCCAGAGCACACAGCTTAACCAGCATTCAAATGACTCATTTTAATTACCTTAATTGAGCTGTATGTCGTGTTCCAGAGTGCCAGAAATACCAAATGCTTTACAGTTCACCAGATACATTCAAACAACGGTGATTCACTATAAATAGCTTCTAGACAATTCATCACTCCAGTATCTGAATGCATGGATTAAGCAGGTATCCTGTGGGGGAAAAAAGTGACGCATGGTTGAGTATTTAAAGCTATTGCTTCTCTGGGTGCAGAAAAAGAAAACCTAATTGTGCCATTTCCAACACTCTGAGCACATGTCCTTGCATATGAAACAAACATTTACCTGTTTGCTGTGTTTTAGAACCATCGAGGAAGCACGGTCCAGTATGGTAGCTGCAGGAATGAGATGGTAACATTTAGCAGATGCACCCTGCAGAAAGCTGTCCTCCTTCTACAGGATGTGTCCTTTCAATGGCAAGAAACCACTTCAGTCAACTGAACCCCTCTTCTACTCTGGATAAGGCTCATACCCTGTGTAGAGCCAATGTGGACAAGATGGGGCTGCTCCTGACAGGACTAACACTGCCCTCCTTGCATTCACTCAGCGTGGTGGTGGAGCAGCATCCCCACCAAGAGAAGCTGTAGGACCAGCTAATGTAGCAGCCAGGCCATGAAGTCAGGGGACTGAACCAGAAGGGACTCTCCAAGTATCCCCAGACCCCAAGGATGAAAGTAGAGCCCTTAAAGCCTGAGCAGGCACCCCAAAGCCTGTTAAAATTCACAGTGAGAGGAGGGGTGGATGAATGAACTAAAAGACTAAAGTCCTGTGAATAAGAAAAAGGCTGGCCAGGTCTCAGTCAGCGGGGCAAGTAATAATTATGAATCAGGGGCTGGTATTGTCTCCCCTGCATTATTCAAGGTATGCTTCATTTCATTTTTAATATAAATACCTGTGTTACGCTGTGTGCCTGTGGTTTCATATTCCCAAGAGTGAGACTGGGGAAGAAATACCTGTAAAGGTGACTCCAGGGCTTAAAATTTAAGTCCTTAAAGCCTGGGAGCTTTAGGTATGGGCTTGAGCCATATGTTTTATTTATTTTAGGAAGGGTCCCCTAGACATATTATTGAACCAGCCTTGGTTACTGTTATTGATATCTGACATAAGGTTATACTTAATCACTAACATTTAGTACCACCGCTGCGAAGAATCTGAAAAATCCAGTCTGACCAGCCAGTCTACCATTATGGGAAATCCTTTCCAGACCCCAACAGGCAACTGCATAAATAAAGCACACAGCAGAATATCAAACCAATGAATAAGCTGTCACATAAACAAGCTAGCAAAGACCACACTAGCATGCAAAGTAGGAGAGCAGAGATCTACACCATCCAAACGAAACCGGAACCAGGGCAGCAAATGTCCTTCTTGCAACGGAAGGGCGGACAGAGCAGCTCAACAGCAGGATGCTTGATGCTTTGAGCTCCCTCTCTGTAGCCAAACACTACAAACTATAAACACTACCTTCTGCAAACCAACAAAGAGGCAGATGTACGTTTGCACTGTAGGAATTGGAAATGCATTTCTTGTCTACAAGAGTTTGGTGCAATAGTTAGGTGCCTAAGCAAGCTCCAAAAGTACCTTCAGAGCATTTCATTTGCATCCTTACCTTGTGAAAAATTCATAGAATCATATAGTGGTTTAAGTTGGAAGGGACTTTAGAGATTTTCTAGTTCCACCCTCTGCCATGGGCAGGGACACCTCTCACCAGATCAGGTTGCCCAAAGCCCCATCCAACCTTGGCCTCTAGGGAGGGGGCATCCACCTTGCCTTACCAGGCAGCCTCCCCAGCTAAGCTGTTCCAATGCCTCAGTGCCCACGTAATGAGGGATTTCTTCCTGAGATCTCATGTAAATCTGCCCTCTTTTAGCTTGAAACCATTCCCCCTTCTATCACTAGAATCCCTCCTAAACAGGGCTCCATCCCTGGAGGTGTTTAAGGCCAGGCTGGATGGGACTCCGGCCAGCCTGGTCTAGGGTGGAGTGTCCCTGCCCATGGCAGGGGGTCTGGAACTGGATGATCAGGTGGTCCCTTCCAACCCTGAGTGATTCTGATTCCGTAACTTGTGAAGTGATCCAGATGTGGCAAGGGGTTTGGACTAGATGATCTATCAGCCACATCCTTAAACAGAGCAGATGCAAGTTTGACCAACAAATATCTGCCCGGATGAGTTTTGCTGTGAAAATCATTTCCCCAGCCCGTTGCTTGACCAGTGGCTGCTTTTTCTGCACGTTACCTGTACTGCAGCATCTGCTTTCAGAGCTCTTCACCATCACCCGTGTCCATTCATTATCAAGCGATTGGCTTTTGCCAAGGCTCTCCAGTCCACTCCCAGCTGCAGCCTCTCTCACACTCCTGTTGGGCACAGAAATACAAATCCTCATGGTTTCTACCCCACTGCATATAGAGCTACCCATAAATACCTGTGAAATTACTTCCTTCTCTTCCTTCAAACCTGTCTTTGAAGCTTTCCTATACAGCAGTTACTTTGGGGAGCTGCTCTCCCACTTCACAGGGTGTTGATCCTTGTTCCCCAGTGCTCCCTCCCCTGTCTGCATCTGCGGGTTTTCTCTCTCCTGGCACTTGAGTTTTTGGGTAAAAACAGCAGAACACCCCCGTCCCCCCAAATCCAAACAAACAAGCAAGAGCTAAAAGCAGGGAGGAAAAGAAACAGCCATAGGAAATGAGAGGGAGCAATGCAGATGACACACAGCATCTCAGACAGAAATAACAACACAAAGCCAGGAAATTGTTGCTCTCCAGTGATGACTTTAGCCCTCAGTCACGCATCGCACCGCTTACCCCACCCCCCCACACAGCTTGTTTCACTGAGTGTGTTGCATGCGGGAGCGTTGCTTTCACAGCGGTATTGACTCATTTTTATAGGGATCCTACTCGCAGAGCTTGAGAGAGCCACATCTTTCTGCAATTACTTCAAGGTGGACGCGGTACCGGTGTAGAGCTAGCTCACTTTTATGGCCTTTCATCTCCTCATCTCTGACATCGATGGGAAATAGCTGTCTGTGTAACTACCCAAGTACAGCTGTGAGAGAAAGCTGTGCCGGAAAACAGGATTACTCTCCTGACCAGCATCCCCTTAAGCAAGGAAGTTTGGTGTCAGAGAGGTCCCTCCTTTGTGTGCCCTCACCAAGAGGGTCTGAGACAGCTGAGAACCTGCCTTGGAATGCTTGGCTGGCACAGGGATCCTTTTGGCTTTGCTGGCTGCTTTCCTTGCAGCTTGTTGTGCCCCTCTTAGAGATTTTTTCATGATGAAATCTTGTGGGATTTTGACTCATTTCAAAATAGAAACTGTGAGTAGAGACTTCATTTTGAAGTTTTGGTGTTCCTTCTGCCGAGTTTTCGGAACCTTGGTGGACAAAATCATTTTTTAAGCTATAGGAAAAGATCAAGATAATAAAGAAAAGCAGCTTGGGCTTGCTAACAGTTTCTGGAATGAAGTTTTGCCCTCAGGTTTAGACCTGAAATGTTTCACAGTAGCACTGGTATGACCAAATAAAAGAGCAAAGCAAAACAATTCAAAGGACATTAACAACTGATTTGAGAAACAGCGGGAGTTTTGGACTGCACAAGTAAGGAGAGACAGCTGGGAGAGGGGGAAGAAGAAAGCTTGCGACCGCGTGCCAAATCATGATAAAGCGCCGGTTTTACAAGCCTACTTGTTTTATTCTCTGCTCAAATAAAGCAAGTGTTTTGCTACTGTCAGTGATGTCTGGGCGCTGACTGAAACACAAAACGCACCGTCTGTGTGAATCACAGAGCATTAGGGATTGGAAGGGACCTCGAAAGATCATCCAGCCCAGTCCTCCTGCCACAGGAGGATCCACTAGATCCAGTTGCACAGGAGCATGGCCAGGTGGGTTTCAAACTTCTCCAGAGAAGGAGACTCCAACACTGCCTCTGGGCAGCCCCTTCCAGTGCTTGGTCACCCTCACTAGGAAGATGTTCCTTCTCATATTTAGGTGGAAGCTTCTGTGTTTCAGCTCATACCCATTGCCCCTTGTCCTATCACTGGATCTTTATTATTGGATGTCCATCTTCCTGACACTCTTCCATATTTATCAACATTAATGAGGTCATCCCTCAGTCTCCTTTTTTCCAAGCTCAAGAGACACAGCTCCCTCAGACTTTCCTCATCAGGGAGATGTTCCACTCCCTTCACCATCTTTGTGACTCTGCGTTGGACTCTCTCCAGCAGCTCTGGGTCCTTCTTGAGTCAAGGGGCCCAGAACTGGCCACAATATTCCGGATGCAGTCTCACTAGGGCAGAGTAGAGTGGGAGGAGAACCTCTCTCAATCTACTAATCACATCTTTTCTGATTCACCCTCAGGATGCCATTGACCTTCTTGGCAACAGGGGCACATTGCTAGCTCAGGGTTGTCCTGCTGTCTACCAGGACCCCCAGGTCTCTTTCTCCAACTTTGCTCCCTAACAGGGGTTTCTTTTTGCAAAAATGTAAGACACTGACCTTGCAGCATTTCCATGACACTTCAGGTCAATCCTAACCACCCAAGTATTTCAAAGCCCTCCACATGCAGTCATTTATCACCAGGAAAACTCAGAGGTGTATAAAGGCAAGTCCAGCAAATAGGGATCTACAGAATCAGGTCCCAATTTTTATCTGTCTTAATTTAGACTGATCTATAACTGATTATCTGTAAAAGCCCAAGGTAGAATACATGTACTTCAGGGTTAAACGGGCAGCAGAAAGTACAGAAGATGAACTAGAGAAGTCAAGAACAGCGAGTTCAGTGCCTGTCTATAGGCAGGTTTTGTTTTCAGCATCTCTGTGTTTTAGAACTGCCAAACCTGCACTTTTCCTTCCAGCCGTCTCTTGATCCAAACCGGTCTTTAAAACGCTGACACAGCAATATGTGTACAAGTACCCACGTTTGTATTGCCCATTAGAACCCCAACATTGCTGTGCAGGGAGGGCAAATGGGTCCAGTGTCACTGAGATCTCAAGCTGTGGATTAGGATTTAATTACATCATCAGGTAAAACATCGCGGCCTCAGAACGACACACTGTGAACATAGATTTTCTGGCTGGGGGCAATGATGACACCGTCCTAGAATCACAGAACGTTAGGGATTGGAAGGGAGCTCGAAAGATCTTCCAGTCCAATCCCCCTGCCAGAGCAGGATCACCTAGACCGAGTCGCACAGGAACACATCCAGGCGGGTCTTGAACGTCTCCAGAGAACCCCTCTGCACTAAGCATATTCCTTTCGTTAGGTCTCGTGCCAGAAGCTTTTGAGCACAAGCTGAAATCAGCGATTTGCTCTGCCTGAAAATATTGATGGCTTTTTTATTAGGTCCTACAGAGGGGTCCAAAAAACACACAGAGCTGTGTCTAAAGAGTCATCGAACAGTCGCGTACTGCACTGGTGACTCTGAAGAGTCAGCGCGGCTCCAGAGCGGTTCCTTTACTTGATTTCCATGAATTACAGCCCTCCGTTGTTGAGCTTCCCACCAGTCCACATCTCCATGGAAAACCATTCCTCTTTTGCAGTGGAGTGGCACACGCAAAGAAACAATTTCCTGGCCCAGATTCGTGAGCTTTCAGTGCAGCACCATGAATTTTGGGTGCTTTGGCTGGAGAACTAGAAAGGGGAGCTTTCTGCTGGTGAAACAAATCCAGGGGGGTGAAGCAGCAAGAGTTACGGAGCCAAGCTGGCAAACAAACAAGCGGAGACGGATCTTACGCGGGGCTGTCAATGTGGCAACAAGGAGAACATTCCAATGGTAAATGAAATCATATTGAGGCTGTATTGCAAATGGCATTTTAAAAGCCCTGAAGAAAGGAAAACACACTCACTGTCGGGGCAAGATGGTAACAGCACCGACAATGTCAAGTGTTTAACAAAAATCAAGTCTATTATTAGCAGAGGATTTGCTTGTACTTGCACTCTAAACCAACACCGGCAGCTGAAGACGAGCAATGTCAGCCTCAGCTTTGTCCCAGCCAGCAAACAGAACCAGGACATGCAGAAATGAATTTCTCATCACGATGAGCAGCTACAGGGAGACAGCCCTATGATAATCAATCATCAGCCGCAGAAAGCGCTCATCCTGCCATTACACAAGGATCTGCATCACTACCTGCGCGCTGCTCTCGAGAGGGAAGAGGTGAAGCTTCCTTGCAATGATTAAAGCAATGGTTTCCATGCAGTAGGATGAAATTAATTCTAGGAAAACACAAAACAAACTACAAACCCCTCAACAAACCAGGAGGAAAATACAAGATGCTGTAGTCTGGAGCAGTTGTATTGGTGAAGGATCTATATTCCTCTGTTTCTCACTTCATTTTAAAAAAAAAAACCAAAATGATCACTTTTGGTTTAGGAAAGGAAAAGGAAAAAATATCTGCAGCCAGATCAATTTGAATTTAGACTTAACATTCTCTTTCATGAAATACTGTGCTGGTCTGACCCAGTGAAATGCAGCCCGTCAGAGAAAGCCGACGGCTATTTTAAGCTCCGTGGAAAAAAAAAAACCCTACTGAATTATATTAGAAGATTGATAATAATATTAGTTTAAGGTAAAGTATCAAAATCTAATTCTCAGTATAAATGCAAAATCAAAGTGGAAAACAGTTTGAATCTGCAGAAGTTTTTGGTATGATAATTCATAACTCTTGAGGTCTGCGGATAACAACATTAAATCCCCATGGAAGAGAGGGGTGGAAGGAGAAAAGACATTTCTGCTGTTTATTTTTGGACCGTAGGCATTTTCTTACCCTGAAGTGAGCATACAACCACCACCCCTGGCACCTATTCCGCACGACCGACTCAAAAACAACTGGATGCTCCCGCGTGGAAGGCCGGGCGAGGGGAGCAATTTAGACTTTATTTTCATAGTGGAAAATAGGTTTTGCCAAAATAGTTTCAGTGTATGAAAGGAGCGAACAGCTGTATTTGGTTTATAATAAATCTTTTGCAATTCAGTAAAAGCAAATAGACAGCACAACTGCAACTCATAAAAGTGGAAAATGTTAAACAACAGACAGCGAAGTTGCTGAACTTTCCCACAGACGCGGTGCGTAAAGAGCCTCTGCACAACACACGCGCCAGACGTGCACGGAGAGCGAACCCGACGGCGAGGGGGCACCGGCGTGAGGTAGAATTGCTTATTAGAGGAATATCCGATGAAGGTGCCTATTCTGGGCAGGGAGGAAGGTGTCTCTAGCAGTTTCCTACTCCTATTACTGAATGTTAGTGCAGAATAATTACTTGCTTGCCAAAAATGAGAGGACATTGACCCTGCAGACTTATTGAATTCGTAGTGCTTGCCTCCAGGCCATGTCGGGGGTTATTCAATTTTGCCTGAGGAGGACAATCTATTATGAGAGATGAGTCAAGAAGGCATCTTCCCTGATTGCCCACCAAAACCATTATCGCAGTGTGGAGGGGGCACGAGCAGCGAGTGTATGGACAAGGCAGCACTGATCCCGATTACCGGGGGACCAGATACAATTTGCATTACGAGCAGCACTGGAGCTCAGGGCAATCAGCTGGGGACGGGGCCGCCGGCCGCACGAGCACCTCGCAGCTAATTGCTTGTGCTTGGCCTGGCAACCTTCACCCCTGCGAGGAGGCGGCCGGTTGGCTTGAGCGGCAATTGGGTGAATATTTTTACATTGATAAAACCCCACAAGGTATCCCCAAAGGGAAACCCAAACGTTGGAGCTGCAGGATGTTTTTACACCTCTGACACCGCCTCTTGTTCCAGCGGAAATGTTGGGCGCTGATGTTTTTCAACCACTTAACGAGGCAGCCAAGTCCTACCTCCGTTTGCAAGAGACAAACACAACAAAGCAAACTGTTTCTACGGAGTTAAAAACCAAGCCAAACCACACACCCAGTGGATTTCTTTTTGTTGGAAGATAAAGATGTGATCCTTTGCAACAACTTTGCCCACCACCAACAACAGGAACCTTTCCAGTGGCTTTTAATCACTTGAAATCAAGCCCCTTGTTCAAATTAAGGTCCCGCTCTTAGAAGGTTTTTTATGGGTTGCTCAGCTTTGAGAGGAGCAGGGCTGTGTGACAGATCTGCACACAGTTGCTTAATTTATGGAACTAATTGGACATGTAAAATCAATCGATGGTTTCCAGTTCTCAAAGGATCCACCTTGCCCCAACAGTGCCTGGTGATAGCGAAATTGATCCAAAACCTGACTCAAAGGAAAATGAAACAAATGGAAATGTTATGCAGCTCATTGAAATGTGTTGGGTTTCTCTGAACCACAGTTCAAACTCTTCGCTTGTGAAAAACCAGAATCTGAGTTAAGAATTCATGTGAAAGCAAAGGAAAAGTCAGCCGGGAAAAACACACTGGTGCTCCTGGCTCTGTTACTGGGAAAGTGGGGAATCTTCGTCCTGGCCTTGCACCTTATTTTCCAGTGTTTTGGGGAGGTTGGAAGTCTAAAAATGGGATGGAAAGCTGTTATGTCAACAAAACATTTCAACAACTTAATAAATCTGAACATCAAAGAAAGCCTGAAATACCTTTGTTTAGGTTTAAAAGTTAGTTAAAACCTACAGCTAGTAACCTTACACAATTAATGTCAAACCAGCGTTGTAATGCATCCTAGTCGACTAAATGGATGAGGCTCTGAGTAACCTGGTCTAGCTGAAGATGCCCATGCAGGGAGGCTGGACTAGGTGGCCTCCAAAGGACCCTTCCAACCCACAGATTCTATGGTTCTTTGATTCTACATCCAGCTGCAGAAAGGCTCAGATCTCACATCTGTCCTGTACCAGTCTGCACTGATCTCTGCTCTTGGAGCATCTTGAATGCTACGAGGTAGCTTGTGATTCACATCACACAGAACTATTACAGAATTATCACACCACCTTACGGAACATTGAGCAATCAAACCTTGCTCTGAAAAAGTTTTCTTCATTTTCTCACTGGCTTTTTTGAAGTGAACGTTCCCCTAACATCACACACTGGGACACCTTCTTCCTGAAGTGAACCAAGGGAGCTCTGGCCATCCTCCTTGTCACACTTCCCTACAACACTGCATGATGAGGAGTTCTTGAGAATCTTGTTACTATAATGAGATAACAATAACAACATTTTGCATTCTCAGCAGACGATGTTTATTCAGTTGAAAGTTAAGTCCCAAGTTGCACGCATGAAAGACCGTTATTAAAGAAGGCTCCATTTTAATATTTACTAACTTCTTGGGGCCTGCCTTGGCAACCGCTGCGACATTTTTTCAACCATAGAGGTTTTTTGAAGGCTTTGTGCTCTTCGAGCAGGATTGGGGAAAGCTCTGGAAGGATTTCCTTTGTTTTACTTTCAGGCATGCTAATGAAAAAACTTGTTCTGCGGAGCCTTGTTGGGACATCCAAAAGCTTCCTCAGCTGTGCCAAGCTCTGAGGTGCCTCACTCACACAAGGGTAAAGGTAAGGCAAGGAACAGACTTGACTCTTTCCCCCCAAACCATACGCGTGGAAAGAAAAGCAGTAATCATCTGGCTATTGTATTTCACAAATTGTGTTAGCAGCAACAACATAGTGATAGCTGAGAATCTTCCTGGCCTGCGTCTCACTGCCAACACCAATGTGACCTTCCTGCCATCCTGACCTTCCTTGTTTGGCCTCTTGTTCTGTTGGGAGAATGGGATGAAGAGAGGCTACCTAAGGAGAGGCAAGGTGCTAAAACAGCTCTCCCTTTTGTCGAGGTGAAGACTACCTTCCCAGCATATTTAGCACATTTGTTACTGTTACACAGTAAACCCCAACTATTTTAGGGGTGCTGGTGGATGAGAAGCTGGACGTGAGCAGACAGGGTGTGATTGTAGCCCAGAATCACTCTGGTTGGAAAAGACAGAAACACAGAATCACAGAATGTTACAGGTTGGAAGGGACCTCGAAAGATCATCTAAGTCCAAACCCCACTGCTGGAGCAGGGCAAGCCTACAGTACTGTCTGAAGATGTCCTACATGGGGCTCAAACCCATGACCCCAGGAATTCAGAGTCTCATGCGCTACCAACTGGGCCAACCAGGTGCCACAAGACCCCTGGGATCATCAAGTCCAACCATCTACCCTACATTACAAGTTCACCTCTAAACCAGATCCCTCAACACCTCATCCAAGTGATCTTTAAACACATCCAGGGATGGCAACTCAACCACCTCCCTGGGCAGCCCATTCCAGTGCTTGACCACCCTTTCTGTGAAAAAATTCCAAAAGGCCAAGTGCATCCTGAGATCTCGCCAGCAGATCAGAGATGACAGAGAGAGGTGATTCTGCTTCTCCATTCTGTCCTGGTGAGACCTCACCTGGAGTCCTGCATCCAGCTCTGGAGCCCCCACTACAGGAAGGACACTGATGGAGTGGGTCCAGAGGAGGCCACGAAAATGATCAGGGGGCTTTTAGCATTCCGCATGAAATGAATTCACTTCTCTGAGGACAAGAACCTTTTTTTCCTCAAAAGCAACCTTCCTCCTACCACTGGAACTCAATCAGCACCTCATATGGAAGGATTGACTTGAGACATTGATTCTTGAGGTGCTGGATTAAGGCAGCAGGAGTGAAGCAGATTGAACCCATTTGTAGATATGTCTCTCAGCTTTGGCACTATAGAAACCATCTTCACATTTTTCAACTCCTGTTTTTGCTGTCTAGCTCTTAAGAGAGAAAAAAATGCTTTTCCCTGACGTCATTCTAGACCCAGAGATATAAAAACATATCTGTTGGCATTTCAAGGAGCTGGTCAACTTAGAGTAGAATTTGCTAATTCAGCAAATTCCCTAATTTCATCTAATTATTCAGTTTGATTTGTAGTTTCAGTTTAAATAAGAGCTTTGTTGAAACACATTTTGGAAACAAGCTGCTTTAGACCATCATCTTGTTCTACTACACGAACTCCTGTTTAGATACTCTCTTGTGTGAGAAGGTTGCTTATCTTACACGAGCGCAAGAAAGTCGAGAGAGGCTGTTCAATTTTTCTACGGATATTATTAGCACATCTTACTCTTTAAAGACTATGAAAGCTCTCAAAACTTTTCTGCTAGACTCCAAGTTCTACAGAGGCCTTTTTGTACCAATTCACTAAAGCAAATTACCAGAAATTCAATGGACTCTACATGAAAAATGCCTGGAAGGGATGATGAGCAGCACAGAACAAGCACAACACCCTTTTTCATAATTTTTCTGCTTGGGGCAATTTGGCTAAAACAAAACAGATGTTTTCTTCTCAACAATCCCTGAGTGCCAGTGCAATGCTTGAGAGCCATCATCATCCATACAGTCAAGTAAGGCATAAATATGTTAAACCTGTCTCCGTAATGAATAAGGTCTTCTGGCACTGCGTAAGTTACTTCTGGTCATGAAGCATAATTCTGAGCTCAGCACTGTTCACATCTCTACCTCTGTTTGGGACAGCGTCAGTAAAAACTTAAAGGTCTCTGGTTTCCATATGATATTTTCTGGCGTAGATGGATTTTGGTCTGCAGTGGAGGATTAGGATTAGAGTGCAGACATAATAATGCTTCATGGCTTCTTTCCCAACCTGGGTTCTTCTTATTAAAATCACATGGGGATATAAACTGATCATAGAAATAGTCAATCTGTTATTATTTCAGCTATTTTTACTATTATATAGTGAGAAAAAGAAATTCTAAACACGCATCAGCGAAGTTAGATGAATAAATCCATCACCCACACTAACTGGCCCAGCCATGGGACCTGCTTCATTGTATAGCAAACTTCAAAACCAGCTTGCACTATCCCACAAGGCACATCAGAACCTGTACGGGGTAAGGTGCTGTCAGGTGTTGTCTCTACTACAGCTAGGAGGACACATAGCTAGAAAAGAAGGCCAGCAAACTGGCAGATGTACAAGAACTAAACCTAAGCAGGTGAGAAGAAGCCAGTTTATAGCATCAGGAAGACTATTATCTCCCAGGTTTAGACAGAGCTTGTGTAAGAGGACCGAGAGGAAAGCTGTGTGGAGTGAACAGACCTGACTGACAGGCAAATCAGTCTGAGCTGACTGACCTACAGTGGCTGAAACAGGAGGCTCTGGCAAGAGGAAGCAGAAGTCCCTGTAAATCTTTGAGCCAGTGGTGATGACAAAATGTGAGAAGAAATGGCAAAGCAACTGGCCATGGTCCTAGCGTGAGTAGAAGAGATCAGGGTAATGAGGTAGAGGTGCCTAAATAAAGTTGTCACTCAAAAGACAGAAATAAAGACAATAAGGTCCTCTGAGTGCTAGCAGGAACTTCTGGCCTGACTTCAACCAAAACCATTGTAGCAGCAAAATCAGCTCAGCAGCCCTGATTTGAAACAGAGTAAGCAGCTTCACACAACAGGGAGCAAACCTTGGAGCTCCTTTTGACTCCTCAGTTGGTTCCTGCAGTAATGTTTTCTCTCTGCCCCTGGTAATCTCCACACTAGCTGCCCAGCCTCAGTTCCCTGAGGAAGCACTAATTTCCAGCACATGGTTCAACAGGTTAGCACCCTGCACGCAGATAGCTGCTACTCAGTCAGTTTCTGGATGACATGAGTGACTTTTCTCACTTAGAGATGTGGGAGAAAAGAAAAACTACTCTATGTGTTGCTTTCAAGAACTTCCCACTGGGTCCTTTGTATTGTCGAAGGTGCAGAATAACCCAGTGACATGGCAGCCCTTAGACACCAACTGTTGTGTGTTGACTTCCCACTTCTTTCAAGTCTCAAATAAGTAGCATGACTCTCAGTGGCCCTAGTTGCTAGACCTTGGATAACTTTTCCTAGGGAGTTTGAACTAGGCTACCAGTTTGAACTGGTAATTGAATGAGACCTTCTCAGGATGAGTTGTGCATAGGAAAGGGTGCTCAGGGTGGCAAGCAGAAGAAGGGAAGCCAAGTATTTTGAAATGCATTTTAAACCAGGACCTCTTGGGGCAACAGCCAGCTGTGATAGGTGGGTCAGCTGTGCAATCTGTGTCACTCACTCATGGCTGCTTTCTAAAATACCGTCCAGCCTCACAAACGCTCTGCCCTGTGTCCTGCCCCACACCCAACACCTCTGAGTCAGAAGAGGCACTCATTGGGGGTTTGTGCTGTGTGCTGGGTTATTGCCCCACTGCAGCCCCTATGTCAACCCCAGCCTGATCCTCAGAGACCCAGGAGCCTCCCAGCACTGCCACTGCTGGAGCTCTGCTGCAGCCAGGGTTGACTCCTAATTCACATCCTTCTTCCTGCAGCCTCCAGGAGCCCACTTCCCATTTCAAAAACTATTTGCTACAAGCTTCCAAACTTTTTAGCTACCACAGAAACCCTTGAGGCATTTGCCACATCTTATTAGGAGTTTTGAATGGAGCAGAATTATTCTAAGGCACAATTTCCTGCGTTGTTTCTCTTACCTCTGTCCAGAAGCCGGACAAGCCCTCACCCCGCTGTCAGAAACAATCTTCCAAGCAGACTGACCATTCCGCAAAGGGCCTTGGAAAGGAAAGAAAAAAATGAATACAGGAAAATTGTGTGTTGTGATCCAGTGGCTGGTTTTCTTCTGAGTACAGAAGCCGCAGCACCACTGGCTCGGTAGTTTTTGCCTAGTGCTCGCTTAAGCAGATGTGTGAGAAAGCTGGTGTTTAAAACATTAGGCTCACCTTCGGCGTCTGGAACGGGGTCGCAGAAATTAATAGCTCCAGCTAGCAGATAACATTCATATTGACCACTGACCTATTGAACTGTTATATTTAGAAGGACCATTTCAAGGAAAATCTCACAGGCTATTGAATTTGAAGCTGTTCCAGCTACTCTACAAGGTTTGGATTTTTTTTCTTCTTTTTTTTCCCCTCACCCCTGCAGTAGAATTCTCCAAGGTGAATGGAGTAAAATAGTTTGCTGGAGGGGATACTTTACTTTCAAGATTTATTCCTTTGCACCACAAACATGGCAAGTTAAAACAAAAAGAATCAAAGACAACAGCAGAAATCTTGAAAGAACTGGAAAGTTTCTTTTTGGTTTCGGTGTGAGAGTTTGACAGTTGAGCAGGGACTCCGTTTCCTTGCGTGAGGGGGGTTAATTTTTATGTTAGGCACCTAAGATCAAACTGAAACAACTCGTGGTATTTTATTTTAATAGTAGTTGTTTCTCCTTTGATGCTGTGTCAAGGGAAGGACTGTCCTTCATGCTCATTGCAGATAGCTGCTGCAGAGGAACCGTCTGTTCATTCTCTCGGCAGACAGATACAACCCACGAGGTTGTTTTGATGAGCTATGAGCTATACAGTGTAAAATAGATCCAAACAGCACGGGTACGAGCCTGTTTATCATGCTAGCAGCGTGTATTTCACAGGCTGGCTCTCTGCTTTCCTCCTAATTTTATGCTGGGCCAGCACTTCCCTTCCTATTCGCAATACGACGGTCAGACGGCCAAGTGCACCCCCACCCCAGCATCTCCTTTTCTCTGAGGGTAAAAATATGTATTATACTATTTAACAACCTGTAAAACCCAAACCTGAGGGAGTGCTTGCTGGCTGTTTCACCTCACGCAGCCACCTTTTCTTTACTCACTTCTTAAAGCATCACACAAGACTTTTTTTCGCCCTTATCAAGGCTTCATCTTGAAAACAAACAAATACGCGTTATTTTGAAAGAGATTCTAGCCAGGAGGTAAAAGAAAGATGTTCTCCTGTGAGATTTGCTTACATATTCTGCAGATTGTAGATGGTGTAGCTTTACATTTATTGAAATTGTCTTTTCCCCCGAGTTCTAAGAAAATGTGCCTAAAGCTATTATCGCATCTATCGACTCTGTGGGATTTAACGGACATGGCTCCTGCTCCCAAGTGGTTGGAAAATGACCTCTGTGAAGCAAAGTTCAAGCAGAGTGAAAGCTCTGAGACTGAGATTAGAGACCTGTCAGTTGCCTGGTAGGATAAAAGTGTAAAATTATATGTGATGCTGAGTTCAGTCACATCAAACAGCTCAGAAATGTTTACTGAATGAACTACACATTCGCTAATTACACTTTCCCCTTAAGTATTCACATTATCATGGGCAAGAAATACCCAGAGAATCTGGAATTGGAAAGCTTCTAATAAGTATGCAACAATTACAGCAGGCATGGGTTTGCACCTTAATTTTCTTACAGTGAAGAGGGAAATTTGGCCTGGCGTCGCACACGGCATCTCCGCGTCGGTGTTGGAGATCATCTGAGACAACTACACAGAACAAATTTTTACATCAAAACATAGCAACAGGGGCACGTTTACGGACAGAAGCAGCAGCACGGGATTCCTCCCAACATGGTAAAAAACGTTGCCTTCACCTAGTGACCTTTAGAGCCCAGGCTGTTCTGTATGGCCATACATACAGTGAGCACAGCAGCAATTAAAAACCTCATTAATGCCACAACAACAACAGCAGCAGAGTGTGTTGGAACTGCTCTTCCATTTCTCTACCGCATCCATTATCCTTGTGGGATTTTTAATTCTTGAAACTTCTCTTGTTAAGAGCAGCCTTTCTTTGGGTGCTTACCTGTTCCATGTTTTGTAGGAGACTGATAATGAAAGGTCCTCCTTCCACAAGCCAGGAACCTGCTCTGAGATTGAGCCATTGTCCACAAAACCCTTTGACCATGGACAGGATCTAGAGAGCAAAAATAAAGTGCAGAGGGCCTAGGGACTTCTGAGCTGAGTTTGTAGGGCAGTTGTGGTAGGCTGAGATACTTCATGTGATAAAAGAAGACACCAGCAGCAGAGGCTCTGCCACTCATGTTCCCATGCGAGAATCACAGTGTTAAGGGATTGAAGGGAGACCTCTGGGGACCATCTGTCCTACTAAAGCAGGTTCACCTAGAGAAGGTTGCAAAGGAACACATCCAGGTACGTTTTGAGTATCCTGAGAGGAGATTCCACAACCTCTCTGGGCAGCCTGTTCCAGTGCTCTGCCACCCTCTAAGTAAAGAAGTTTTACCTTGTGTTTAGATGGAACTTCATATGTTCCAGTGCCTGAGGCTCCCTATCCTTCTGCAGGACACCACTGAGAAGTCTGCCTCCTCCCCTTGACACACACTCCTCAGATATTTATAAGCACTGATATGGTCCACTCTCTCAGCATCCTCTTCTCCAGATCCAAATCTTTCAGCCTTGCCTCAAAAGGCAGATGCTCGAGTCCCCTCATCGCCTGTGCAGCCCTTCACTAGACTCTGTGAAGTAGTTCCTTGTTTCTCTTGGACTGAAGAGCCCAGATTTTGCATCATTAGGAGACAGTAGAGATGGAAGACAAGCCTTTCAACCTGCTGGCCACACTCTTCTTAATGCACCCCAGCATACTGTTAGCCTTCTTGACCACAAGGGCTCATTGTTGGCTCTTGAGTAACTTGTCATCCACTAGGACTCCCAGGTCCTCCTCTGCAGAGCTACTCTCCAGTAGGTTGACCCCTAACCTGTACATGGAGTTAATTCCTCAGCAAGACATTACGCTTGTCCTCACTGAACCTCATTACATCCTTTTCCTCCCAGGTCCCCACTATTCCAGGTCTTGCTGAATGCAGCACAGCCTTCTTTTGGGCCAACTGTTCCTCTCACTCTTACATCATCAGCAAAGCTATTGAAGGTACACTCTACCTGGGCAGCCCATTCCAGTGCCTGACCACTCTCTCCAGGAAGAAGTTTTTCTGATGTCCAGTCTAAACCTACCCTGTTGAAGCTTGAAGCTCTTTCCTCTGATTCTGTGAGAGGAGACCAGCATCAACATCTCTAGAATGGCCTTTCAGATAGTTGTAAAGAGCAATGAGGTTTCCCTTTACCCTCCTCTTCCTCAAACTAAGCAGCTCCAAATCTCTCAATCTCCTCTCATAAGATTATTCTCCAGGCCCTTCACCAGTTTCGTTGCCCTCCTCTGCACTTGCTCCAAGCACCTCAATGTCTGCCTTATACTGAGGTGCCCAAAACTGGACCCAGCACTCAGGGTACAGCCTCACCAGTGCTCAGTACAGGGCAACAATCATCTCCCAACTCCTGCTAGACACACAGTTTCTAATAGAGGCCAGGATGCCATTTGCCTTCTTGGCCACCTAGGCACACTGCTGGCTCATATTCAGCCGCCTGTCTGTTGGAACCCCCATATATTTGATACATGCCTTTGATTTTTTTATTCTCTTTTTTTCCCTCAGGTAAAAACTAGGGTATTTTCCTGCTCTTTGTCAACTCCAAATTCTGTCACATCCTGAAGAAGCCTAATTAACAAGCACCACAGTCTTCTACAACATATTCAATAGCCTACTAGTAAAATAATACTACTTATTCTTTCCACTTTTATATGATCTCTAAAACATGTGCTTAATTAAAATTGATCTGTCTCAAAATCTTTACAGAATGACTTAGAGGAACGTGGCCTCAAACACAGTTATTTGAATTGACATTAGCGAAACATCTAAGCAGTGACATGCAATTGCTGTTTCACAGTGTCGTTTCCACCTGATGCTACTGTCTCAAGGGGAACCTCATGAAGTTCAACAAAGATAAGTGTAGAGTCCTGTACTTGGGGTGGAACACCACCACATTCCAGTACAGAGTACAGGGTTGTCCTGCTGGAAAGCAGCCCCATGGGAAAACACACTTGGGAATCCTAGGGGACAATAAGTTCTCCATGGGACAGCCGTATGTGGTTGTAGCCAAGGAGGCAAGTGGCATCTTGGGATACATCAAGAAAGGTATGTCCCGGAGGTCAAGGGAAGTTCATCTCCTCTGTGCTGTCCTGGTGCAACCACACCTGGAGTACTCTGTCCAGTAGTAATGCCTATAAAGTTATTAGTTAATGTCTATAAATAGGGTGGGTGTCAAGAAAGAGGAGTCAGTCTCTATTACACAGATCATTAGGGGTTGGAAGAGACCTCAAGAGGTCATTGAATCAAATCCTCCTGCCTGAGCAGGACCATAGAACCTGGGGCAGGTCACACAGGAGAGCATCCTGATGGTCTTGAAGGTCTCCAGAGAAAGAGACTCCACAACCTCCCTGGGCAACCTGTTCCATCACTCTGTAACCCTCACAGTAAAGAAGTTCTTCCTCATATTGAGGTGGAACTTCCTGTGCTCCAGCTTATATTCATTACTCCTTGCTCTATGACAGGATGCAAGTGAAAGGAGATTGTCTTTTTCTTCTTGACACCCAGCCCTCAAGATTTATATACAGTGATTAAATTCCCTTGTAGCCTTCTCTTCCCCAAATGAAAAGCCCCAGGTCTCTCAGCCTTTCCTCTTCAGTAGTGAAATACCATTTTGCCTAGACATTCACCTTTAATAATTCCCATCCTTTTGCTCTTCCTACATCCAGTACCTCTGGGTGGTTGGGTGGATTGCCCAGAAGAGAAGGCATCATCGCTTCCCTCATCATGGTCAGTTTGAGAGAGTCCTCCAGGCAATTCAACAGCAGCTTCCCCTCACGACAATAAACCACTTTATAGCACTCTTGTCCAATTCAAATTGACCTACAGGGCACGTGTCAGCAGCAGCTTAATTCACTTTCTCCCTTCCCTGGAGCTGTAGAGGACAGGGCATTAGTTGCCATATAATGTGACGTCTGTGCCTTGTTTCTCCTATTATCCAGACTAAGTAAATCACAACAGCAGCAATTTAGCTGTTGTTTGATCTAAATGAAGAAATATGGTTTGATGCTCAAATAATTCCTCTAATTTATATGTAGCAAAGCCTCACACGTCACGTTATGTCAACGACACCCCAAACGGAGACGTGCAAACTTGAGAAATTGTTTGATTAACTTGTGTCTTGTAAAACATCTTCTCATGGCAAGTAGTTAAGCCTCTAAGAGCTGCCAAGTGCAAGCCAGTGTGGCTCCTGCTATAAGTCTTTCTGCAGTCCTTTGGGCTGCTCCGTAACTAGAGCCACCATTCTGCTGTCACTGTCACTTCGCATATCCAGTCTCTAAAGCTCTGTTTGTTGTTTCATTCTGTTCTATGTCTCCCTTAGGAACGTCTTCATTTTAATATAAATAGAGCGCTTCATCATGCAGTGCCAGAGACCTGTGGAAGGTACAACTCCCAGCATTACAATGCATACAGATGGATTTGGCAGCAGACCACAGACAAAGGGCCTTAATGAAACCGGGCAAACTTCTTAACCCAAAAGTACAGAAGGGAAGGGTTTGGAAAGAGTACAAGGAAAGTGGAAACAAATGCGTCTCTCCGCGAGTTGCTCATGTGGTTGCTACTCGAAATCATCGCCGCAGGCAGAAAGTGATGGCCTTTGCCATATGTCACAAATACATCATGTGCTATACAGGTATTTAAGGTTCATCCTCCATATGACTTTCAACATGGAAATTAACTTTCCTTCTCAATTGGGATAATTTTTTACAATCTCGTAATATTTCTAAGCTACAAATTGATCAGTGTTTTACAAAGCTGCTTTAGAACGACATTCGCTTCGGGAATTTTAATAGCTGGGTTTTTAATGTGGCTTGAAACTGCTTTCTGGTCAAATTTCCCCATCTTTCTATCATGTGATCAAGGATCTTAGAGCAGGATATGGCATAATAATGTGAAAATGGGGTAGGCTAGGAAAATAAGGTTAAGGATGCCTGGGCAGAGGCATGAACCTCGACGTGTTATGTGTTGGAAAATCACAAAATAAAAAGGCAGTTCTTAATATTTTTATAGGAAGAGCAAATGCAATGATTACTTTGTTTTTAAATTATTGTTATTATTATTTTAAATAAATATGTGCTGCAACCACTCCATGGCACCACATGCTATGATAGTTGCAATAGGTTATATGCTCTGGTCACCTCACACTTAGTGCCAGGATAACTTTTCATGCTTTTGAAGGAAAATGCCTCCTACAAAGTGACAGTTAAGATCATAGAATCACAGAATCATTAGGGATTGGAAGGGACCTGAAAAAATCATCTAGTCCAACCCCCCGCCACAGCAGGATCACCTAGACCAAGGCATACAGTCAGTCTGGGTTAGAAGGGACCACAGGATCATCCAGTTTAGAAGAGATGTATGAAACCAGGAGTTATTTTCATTCTGCTCATTTCACTTCTCCTGTGATGGTGCATAAACTCAGTACCAGTGGCAGGTTGGATCCCATCACATTCTATACAACAAAATATTGGTGTTTGTCTTAGCAATGGATTCTAATGCATTAACTACATTTAAAACACATCACCCACAACCCTGTGGCTTTAGCCTCCTACTTGGACAATAAAACTGCTTCTGTTCTGTCCATGTGGAAATGCTATCATGTCATGCCTGTGTTATTTAATGTGGTTCTTCCCGTTTAATAGCTTACTGAATGACAGTTCTTAGCATTTCTGCCTCCTTCTGTGCCCTCTGCCATGAACACTCAGGTTCTCTCCTATATTTACTACACCTTTTTCAAAGAGTACACGCACACAAGCATCCCAGCCATTTGGAAATTGCCAATATCCAGTTACAATTCACAAGTGGCAAATATGCGACTGTGAAATTCAGGAGTTACAAAGCAGAACATTTGTACACTGTAAATTCCTCTACATTTCTAAGGTTGCATGATGGGGAGCAGCAGGTGACACGAGCCAGTTTTATGTGCATTTTACCTTTCTCTAACACGCCTCTTGCTCCCTTTCCTCCTGCTGATGGTGCTGAAGTATAGAGTTTCTTTCATTCACTTTAATGCTAAAACACATTGTGATAAAAAAGCCAAACCTCACCTTTCAGAGACCTGAACAGGTCCAAAGCTCACACAGACTTTGGTCTGGAGAAGTAGGTTTGGACAATTGTGCGTGTGTTCACATAGGTAGACAAGAGGGAGCACGGAGCAAGGATGGAAGTCACAATAGCAGCACTTAATGGACATGTGGCGCTCAACTCCTTCTGCCATCTACACTGTCTCCTCCTCACCATGGAATATAAGCACCTCACAGGTATAAGGATGTCTAAACTTGTGGCACTTCCATGAGTCCTTCTCTAGAAAGCAAAAAATTCAGCCTGGGGTTGTCCAGTCAGGGCAGCAGCACTTGACTGCCCAGAGCTCTGCTGTTAAGCAGTCAGGTTTTGTTTTTACAGCCTCTCTTGGAAAACAGGAAAGTTTAGTAAAACCTTCAAACCACCAACCACCTTCAAACCACCACACTAAGGTGAAGGCAACTTGATTAGCTGATAGAGGTGAAGGGTTTTCGTGCCCTGGCTCAGTCCCCTGCCTGCAACATGCACTTGAGTTAATTCTCGTTTAGGAGTGCAATGCAGATGCCCTCTCTCCTGTGAACCTCCTCGAAGGCCAAGACTGCAGGATTATGGTCTTTCCTTCTCTTTCAACCAGGAAAACTGCACACAGTTGCAGCCTTCCTGAGCCTCAAGAGTAGTACATTGGCGACCGAGATCCCATACCAGGCTCCTCGTGGGGACACATATCCCCGTACGGTAGGCAGGGCAGCCTCCCTTCCTGCACATCTCACAGGTGGCAAACATCCTGCGGAAACCTGTGAAGTACGACAAGCTGTATTCAAAGTTTAACTTTTATGCACCATGGAATGGCTCCTGGACATGTGGAAGGGGAGTCACTTCTAGAGTAACAGCCCTGGTTTATCAGCCCTGTGTTCTTTTTACTGTAGCTTCAAGTTACAGACATTTCAAAAAACAACCAGTTACTTTAATGTTAGCGCACAGGTATCACTGGTTGACTATCAGGTCAATGCTTACGTCTTACGTGACAGACTTACAACAAAAGGAAGAACAAGGCTACTATCTAATGCCTTTTCCTGTCTTTTAACCTGCTGGTGTGCTCCCAAGTTACATTGGAAAAGCTGTGTAGTCTATGTACCAGCTCCAACTCTAATAACTGTGATGGAAAATGCTTGATATCTCTAAGATACCCCTTCCTCAGGCCAATAAAACTTTGAGCTGTGCGAGGTGATCCTGCTGTGGCAGAGGGATTGGACTAGATGATCTTTTGAGGTCCCTTCCAATCCCTAATGATTCTGTGATTATTATTTTAAAATACACAATATGGAACTTTATGAGTAGCCACGCTGCTTAAAGTGCTGCTTGGGGAATAAGAGGAGGATAGAGTCTACCTCATAATTACACAAGACAATGGGGTGGTATAAGATGATCAAATGCCAGACTGATGCCACCTGAAGAGGCAGAGCTGTTGATACAGGCGTATTCACTCAAGAATGAAGTAGGCTAAGAGAAATCCTTAAATTAATAGTGGTCAGATTCTGCTGTCACACTGCAAATTAATCAGTGGCAAAACCTACTTTTAGGCGCCTGAAACCAAGTCCCTTCTTATTATGTTTGTGAGGTATAAATATAAATCGGTATTCTACGAGGAAAGAGTTGGGTAGCTTCTATTGGCTCTGTGCTTGGAAGGTTTTGCCTCACCTGTGTCAAAACATCACGATCTTACAGCTGCTAGCTGCAGCACAGTGGCGCCGCGAGGTATTTCTGTGGTCAGTGGGAGATGGCATCTGACCGTCTGCGCGACAGCAACCCTCGGCGAGGCTTTTCTGTCGTAGAGATCGTAGCGGAGAGAGAGGAAGGGGTGGAATCTCCCCGCAGCCCTTCAACCTGTGAGTGCATATTTCTGGGTCATTATGTAAAGTTAAGGCCATTTGATTATTTGTTAGATTTACTACCTCAGTACTAAGCAGTGGAAGTAGCTAACACCTTCAAGGCAGTTAGGCAACATAAAGGCGTATTAGCTCAGTTCTGATTATGCTGGGCTGTTGCCCAAACTGAAGATGAGTGAATAAAAGCAAGAATTTAACAGGGTGAATCACAGCAATCACACTGAAAACCCACCTTTTAGGGGCCATGTTAGGTGACAACACACAGCCCATATTTACTAACACTGGCTGCAGCGGGCAAGACTTTCGCTGTGTCGGAGCCACGAAGGGACTCCACAGTTTGGCTTCAAAATGCCAGAGGATGTGGTCTGAGAACCACAAACAACTGAATTGTTTTAAGGGCATTTTTTAATCTCTACCAGTTTCTTAACAGCCTACGAATAGGAAAATGTGCTTTCAGCTGGGAACATAGATCAGGTTTCCTGGAAACCGTCCCACTAGGGCATGGCTGTAGCTCCAATACAAGCAGTGAAGCACTTAAAAGGGGGCTAATTAGCTATTTGCTGTACTTGACAGCTAAAAGATGTATGCAAGCAGAGAGAAAAGACTGCAAATATAGATATCCCTGATTATGTTATTGTCCAACATTTTAATTAATTTCTTAGGCCGTCTTTGTGTAATGTAAAA
Organism: Rhinopomastus cyanomelas; assembly: GCA_013400115.1. NCBI lineage: Eukaryota > Metazoa > Chordata > Aves > Bucerotiformes > Rhinopomastidae > Rhinopomastus > Rhinopomastus cyanomelas. The sequence goes on along the minus strand of VXBP01003486.1, from coordinate 181,221 downwards.
AGGTTTTAAAAGATGTGATAGTAGCAAGGCTGTGGGTGTTTCTTTAACTAATCACCATCACTGCAGGGGGCTGGAAATTTTAAAGCACGTTTTATATGCTCAGTTCATTGAAGAATTACTTTTACTTCTACTGGCCTTCATTTTCCCTTTATTTGCAGAGCAGCAGTGAGGAAGGTTTGATTTCATTCGACTAGCGTGCTGCCCAGAAGCCGCACCGGATGCCATTTTGGTGCATAAATTGTCTGCAGAGGAGACAGACTGGCTGGTAGCTACAAATAGGACAGATGATCAAACCTATGGGTTCCATCTGTGACTCTACAGCTCTCTCACTGGGTAAGGGAGAGACATAGCTTGTCCGAGACTCATTCTAACTACCCATGAAATTAGGGAATCCTATTTATCTATCACTTGTGCAGCTTTACCCCCCACCATCCCCTAGGTTCTCCGAAAGCCTCTAGTGACCTTACTCGTGGTATGTTTTTGCTTCCAATTCCAGGCAAAAGCAAATGCTGAGTTGGGTGCCATGTGAAACGAATAAATAGATTAACCAAACCTTCTGAACTAAACCCATTTTGGACTGGGGGTTTGATTCTAGCAGTAATTAGGGCTTCTTCCTGGGCTACTCATACGGTTTAACAAGTTCCCAATGATACACAGCTGCATTGGCTATCGATCACTTTGTATTGCAATAAAGAAGGATTAGATCCACACCTCTTCAGAAGGGGGTGAGCAGAGAGGTACCAACAGAGTACAAAAACCAGTAGCGTTTTAGACTTTGTTAATAGTGAGAGACCAGGTACATTAAAGTAGCAGACAATTTGTTTGATAAGCAATTGATATCTGACAGGCCTGTGACAGCCTTACTGTCAGGAGATCACCGCCCCAGTCTCAGCGTGTGACTTTAAAAACTTCACTAGGGGAAAAATTACAGTCAGGCAAGCAGCAGCAAGGCATAGCCTGAGGCACTATCTGCCAATAACTAAGTCCTAGGGAAAACTGATTTGTGGCTTCTGATCACATGAACCTATAGCCTTCACTATTGACTAATTGTGGTTCATCTGGATGTAGATCTATCTTGGCTAACAAGAAAGCACTAGAGGTCTTCATTTAGCCATTGAGCCGAGTCTCTGGAGACGTGTGTGCAGCTGTCTTTACCTTCTTACCAATCAACACATCAAAAGCTGCAGAATATATTTCCACTTTCAAAAATGCAAACTGCAAGTGAGATAAAGTTGCCAAACTAGACTTGAAAAAGAGTGAATGATTATGACTCTGCTCCAAACACAAAAGATAAATCACGTATGACCGTGCAGAAGTTTGCTATCTATATAAATTTAGAACAGATACAATGGAGCCCATTTATCAGCTGGACAGCAGCATCATTTTCGTGTAACTGTAAAGGATTAAAACAGTTGTAGGTGCTTTTCCTCCCCCATGTCCACAAAGCATCAAACCAGAGAGAACACAAGCAGACCTGGTGGACACACATTTCTCTGCACTGAATGAGGCTGTTTTGATTCGGTTTCTCCCAGTGAAAATAGTATAGTTAAAAATAATCCACTTGGTGCCACGAAAATCAGCTGTTAATTGCTATGCAAAGCATGCCACCCAGTCCAAACACTCTGCTAAAATTGGGGAAAAAAAGAGTATCAAATACTATTAGAGAAGCATTTGAAGCTAATGCTGCAGAAGAGACAGGGTCAGCAATTTTTACTTGGATCACTTTCTCGGCTTCTGCTCAGGTTAGCAATTCGTTCAGCTGATGGCAGCACTGGTGAGACACACAACACACCCCTGAAGGAGCTGAGCTCCCTCACGCTCATGCCGTTGGGATTTAAAAGACCACAGCCATTTCAGGGCTCAATTATAGTTGGGCTTAAAAGTTTAGGCTGCGTTGAGCTCAATAGGCACAGAATCTGTTTTTGTCTGTTTCGTGATGCCCGTGCATCCAGGGAGCACTGGCCAGGGCTGGATATAACTCAATCGCACGAGGCATACCCAAACCACCTTGTCATGAGAGGACAGTTTCAATAAGGCAGGAAAAAAGGTGGGGGTTTTGGTCAGATTTTTGCTTCCTTCCCATCCTTGCAGTACTTCAGTACCTCTGATTGTCGGCTTCACTGCAGCGGCTGAATGCCAAATACTTTTGCTATTTAATACAACGTCCTGTTACTTACATTAATCCCTATTTAACTGTTTAATTATTGCACCCTAGGGTTTGCATTTGGGCAGACAAGAGCAGGTAGAGCACAGAGAATCAGAAATATTGTAAAGAAACCCTTAGAACACCAGTCCTGAAGACAACTTGCCACATGTTTAGTTATATTGATAGATTTACTTTAATGTGACTCCCACTGTGAAACTTCTGCCCAACAAACTTACGATAAACAAACGTTCCTAGAGGACAAACAGTACCAAGCTGTCACATCCTTCTTCATACAAGACTTTCTTTTCAATTTCCTTGTAAATCCATGAAATTAACTCTCCATTATAACATTTTACACACACACACACACACATATATTTACTGTGAAAAATACTTGGAGGTCTTGCCTCTTATCTTTGAGAGCACAGAACTACACAACATTAGGGATTGGAAAGGACCTTGAAAGATCATCTAGTCCAATCCCCCTGCCACAGCAGGGTCCCCTAGGCCAAGTCACACAGGAACACATCCAGGTGGGTTTTAAACATCTCCCAAGAAGAAGAGTCCACAACCCACCCTGGGCAGCCCCTTCCAGTGCTCTGTCACCCTCATCATGAAGAAGTTCCTTCTCATATTGCTGTGGAACCTCCTACAACACTCATGCAGTTGGCCAAATCATAAAACTTTGCAAGGAAAAAGAAAACACTAAGAAAACTACGCTTCAGTACAGCCTCACAAGAAATAGCTTCCACTTTTAAGAGGTTTTTCAAAGTGAAAACTCAGGAGATTTTACCTTAACTGAACTCAGTCCGATCCTCCCAAAAGTCAGAATGGGTGCAAAACCAGGGCAAGGGTGACTTGGAAGCATTTCTCAGAGGGCTGCTTCTCTCCAGGGCTGATGCCGGGTACTGTGGCTGGGAGCAGGGCATCACCAGCATTTCTTGTCCTCCTTGTTGCTGCTCCCAGTGCAGGTGGGGAGAGGCTACTGAAGTTGAAAGCCAACATGATTGAAACCTATGAGGAGAAAAACACAAAGGTCGTGAGTAGGAGCCTGGTGTTCAAGTGGAGACGAGGAAAACAAACCTGTGATGATGAGAAGGCTCTGGAGGCACCTGATAGTGACCTTCAAGTACCTATAGAGGCCTACAGGTAGGGTAGAGAGGGACTGTTTATGAAGTCCTGGAGCCCTCCTCATTATGAAGGACAAGGGTCAATGGTTTCACATCTGAGAAGGGCAGACTGAAACTGGACATTAAGAAGTTCTTTAGCAACAGGGGGTTAAACACTGGAACAGATTGCCTAGAGAGGGAGTTGAGGCCACATCCCTGGAGATATTCAAGGTGAGACCTATCTCCACCTGCATAACACACTGCCACTGTTTCTTACCCAGCTGCATGAGGCATAGAGCCTTGAGAAGAACAAGATTGTCCAAAGCACAAAACCCCTTTATTTCAGCACTACCACTAACATCCCAATGTGCTGTGTAGGATACACCGGTGATCAAATGAGGCCACTACGAAGGGTTGCAACCAAACAGATTAATTTGAGGACCGGTCCAAGTGTCCTCAAAATCATATTACAGAATCACAGAGTTATTGAGGCTGGAAATGACCTCTAAGATCATCAAGTCCAGCCTGTGACCTAACATCACCACATCAGCTAGACCATAGAATTACAAACATCATGGCTGGAAAGGGCCTCCAGGATCATCAAGTCCAGCCCTCATCTCAACATCTCCCCTAGACCATGGCATCAAGTGCTCTAGCTACTCAGTTTTTAAACACCTGCAGGGGTCTTCCAGACAGCCTGTTCTAGTGCCCAACCACTCTCTAAGGAAAGAATTTCTTCCTAAGATCCAGTCTAAACCTCTCCTGATGCAACTTGAGGCCACTTCCTCTCATCCTATCATTAGTAATGTGGCAGAAGAGCCCAGCACCATCCAAGTGCACGAAGTGCCACATTCAGTCTGTCCTTAAACGCCTCCAGAGATGGTGACTCCACCACTTCCCTGGGCAGTTCATTGCAGTGTCTAACCACCCTTCCCGTGAGGAAGTGCTTCAGCATGTGTGTACCACCTACCTCATTCTTCTGTGCTTTTCTTGACTATGTTTACCAAGAAACATTTAATGCTCCCCCCACACACACCCCAGGTACAGCTTTGCAATTATTTTCTGCCTTATGGATCAAGCCCTACGTGGGAACAAAAAAACCCCCACCACCTCGTTTAGCGGAGGAGATCTGTCTTACACTTTGCTAACATTAGAGCCAGATTTCACGGTCATGGGAAAACAAAACACCCCAAATGGAGCAGTTATTAATTCAATAAATCCAGCTGCTCTCAATGCTCTGGGCAGAAGGCAAAGTTAAAAGCAGCTGCTGGCTGACGACATGTGCGAACTGACCGGACGAAGGTAGCTGTTTTAGCACATCATCCACCACTTTGAAGGCTGACTGCACTCAATTTCTTAGACAATCTACACACCATTTTCAGTTCTGTTCCTCCATAATTTATCACAACAATACCTCAAGCATACAGATGGGGTTGGGTGGGGGCAGGGAAATGAAAGCAATTTACAGTATCAAGATGAAAGAAGCTGGACGGCTCAAGAAGACCTACTATGTAAATCATATCCACAACTTACAGGAATGTCGCCGTAATATTCTGGAATTAATTTTTCCAACATTCCTATACAGGTCACACAAAGGTAAATGTAGTTTCCTCCTCCCCCAACTGCTATATCTGGAGTTATTTATCAATATGTTAAAGAGGAAATTGATTTTACCTCCCCCTTTCGACGTGGACAATCAGAACCTTATGTATAAAAACCCGAGATAAAAATAACACCAATCAGTAAAAAAATTAGCGTGTGATCTGCATGTCTGTCTTCCCTTCAGGTTTTTTGGGAAAGTCCTTCAAAAGTTGCTCTCCACAATACTCAAGATTAAGAAAGGAAAATCATCTTTCTCTCCCAGCAGGCTGGGTCACACACAGCGTAGCCCAGACGTCCTAGCTGACTTCAAAACTGCCACAAGTTGGTTGTTGCAGCCTTCACAACATTCCTGTCAAATTAAATGTGATTTTTAGAAGGATTATTTTTTACTTGATTTCAAACACAGATCTCTATTTTCAGACAGTGTCCTAAATGATGATTAAACTAATTCAATAATATTATGTATTATTATAAAATAAATTCTATCTAATTTACACACATTTATTTGTGTGTATTTGTATTCATTTCTATATAAATTGTATGCAGGATATTATATATAAAATATAGAATATATAGTTTACATAAAAAATATAATCATGCTATTGAATGATGATTAAATTATGATTCTGATGAATCAGAGGTGTGCTCTCCTGTGGGAAGACACGGGTTTTCCTTTATGTCGCTGTGCTGGGCATGGCCCTTTTCTTGCTGGTTAGGTACCTATCTTTTCCACCCAAGTTTCTATTTTCTGTGTTCAGCAAGTGCACAATCTGTCTCCCAAGGAGACCCAAGAGCATCTGTGAAAATCCTTTCACACAGTTTGTCCCCCTTCTCCTCAGTTTATCTAAGAAACCCCTGAATTTAAGGACATTTATCATGTCCTTCTCAGCACTTGAACTAGAATCTACCTCTCAGCCTCTCTTGCCCTCAGGATTTACAAGCATGCGAACAAACAGCTGCTATGGAAAAAAAAACCATCATGGATGTTTCCTTCTTCCTCCTCAATTGTGGATTTAAATCTCAAAATACACCGAGGCCGAGTTGCAAGAGGCAGTTGCAGTCATAGGATTAACTCCAGACACTTCCTGCTCTAGCAGGCTTGAAGTTGGGGCTTACAGAGTGGTAAGGTGATACAGGAGATATTCATCTCCTGCTTTTCACACCGGTGGGTCCTGACACTTTGGGTCAAGCAAACTTTTAATGAATGGGAAAACTATTTGAAGTTAAATTTAGCAGTTTTTAAATATATTCCATGTTTTTCTCTCCTTCCAAGGAATTTATTTTTAGCTGGTTGTAAAGACAAGAGGATTCTGAAAATAATACAAACTGAGGCACTATTATGGGGTGCATTTACAATATGTGGCTTCATGTAAGAAAGGTAACCCATTCCCATAAAAGCAATAGGGGTGAACGTGTTAGCTCTGGAACGGATAATCCTAGTCTCTCCAACCAAACTAAAAGGACATGGATCTGCTGGTGCAGAGGAGGGCCATGAAGATTATCAGAGGGCTGGAGCACCTCTTCCGTGAAGATAGGTTGAGAGCTGGGGTTGTGCAACCTGGAGAAGGCTCCTAGTAGCAGTCCTCCAGTACACAAAGAAGGCTACAGGAAGGCTGGAGAAGGGCTTTTTACAAGGCCTGTAGTGACAGAAAACAAAGTCTCACCTGATTCTTTCACATGGGGCTGTATTACAGCCCCAAATCCTTGGTGGTCTGGGGAGTGGTTTCAGTCACTTTCTTTCCAACAGCAAGTTACAGTTCATGGTCCATCACCTCCATTAGGTCTGAGTAGACTACCAGCATCAATCAGTGTACCTAAGGGAAGTGACCTCAAAAGATCATCTGGTCCAATCCCCCTGCCACAGCAGGATCACCTAGATCAAGTCACACAGGAACATGTCCAATATCCAATGCAAACCCCCCCGCCTCAGCTTCAGACCACTGCCCCTGGTTTTGTCATTAGTTATTAAGGAGAAGAGACCAACACTCCTCTACAACTTTCTTTCAGGTAGTTGTAGAGGGCAATGAGGTCCCCCCATTAGCTTCCTGCTCTCTAAACTAAACCTGCCCAGCTCCTTCAACCTCTCCTTGTACGACTTACTCTCTAAACCCCTCAGGAGCTTGGTAGCTCATCCTCTGGACATGTTCCAGTATCTCAGTGTCTTTCCTGTAGTGAGAGGCCCAGAACTGAACAGAGTGCTCAAGGTGAGGCCTCACAAGGACTGAGTGCAAGGGCATCATAACTTGCCTTCTCCTGCTGACCACACTATTCGTGATCCAGACCAGGATCCTGCTGGCCTTCTCGGCCACACGCTAGCAAAACCTACACACAGGGAAAACAACAAGAAGCTGGGAAAACACCCCAACCCAACCCACAGTCATTGATGGACCTTAAATACCGGCTGTACCAGCTCCAGAAAAAACCTAGTTGCAGTAGATGCTGTAATATAAAACTTTCCCATGCAAGTTCAGAGAAGAGCGCTCCTGCTCAGGTAGTTTTATGTAATTAGGAATCAGCGCGCCGTGTCTGTAATCTGGAACTCAGTTGTAAAACAAGCGCACCCCATTATCACAGCAACATGTGTTTTTCGTTCTAATGACTGGTTTTATAGGTACAACCCAAGGCTGAGAGTCAGCTTTGCTTTTGTTCTCCTGCTGCATAGGGGATGGCCCCTTGACGGGACGGGTTCTTTTAAGGATAAGGAAAGAACGACGTGGTTGTATTTGATGTCCTAACATAAGAAATCATCTGTGTTCCTCATAGCTGACGGGAGGCTGCGTGGGATCCTGAGCTGATGCAGATTAGGGTGTATATTTGTACTTCACAATTACTGACAAATAACTGTCACAAGCTCAGGACAGCTGATGGGCAGCATCGCACTAAATGACAAGACTTGACTCCTCTGCTACCACTGGTTTAAATTTGGTGATTTTCTCTTTGTGAGCTGAAAGAAAAAGACCCCTGTGCTCACCTTTTGTTTAACCTGCTGTATTGAATGTCCCTGAAGACTTCATTCTGTAAGAGCTTTCTTTAGAGTGATACTCTAACTCCTTCCCCCTCCCCATCATTTTTCCTTTTCTTTTAGTAGATTAATTTCTTTACAAAATAAAAGAGAGTGTGAGACAGAAGGCTTATATTTCAGGGGAGAGCGGCGCGAGGGGCCGGGGAGGCCACGTAATTGGGTGCGATGTGTCGGCTTCTCCAGTGACTGTAGGGACTATTCTGTCATCACTTCCGCAGCACATAAGCAAGAGGACTTCGCAAATCCCTGCATCTCCCGTGACTTAACCAAACACTGCAGTCTCCTCCAAGGGCAAGTTAGGAGGTGTGCAGGTGGTTTCTGCATTAGCAAAGGAAGCAAGAGGGGAGCAGGGGGATGTAAAAGAAAGGCAAAGGATGAGATTGAGCGATGTGAAAAGAAGAGGGGTTTGCCATAACCAGCACATTCATACTGGTTTGCTAAGCAAACTGTACTCCTCAAAGTAAAATACCAACAATAATAATAAAAAAAGCAACAACAAAAGAACTAAACCTAAACCTACTCTAGCTAAAAGTAGGTAGAGATTACTTAACAGCTTTGGACTGCTCTGTAAACACAGCTCTGTCACTATTTCTCTAGTTGCTTTCTCTTCCCTAGAGGGAAAACAGAAAAAACTAACAACGCATCACACTTCACCTACCTTGTGAGCAATTTCTGAGCAGGCAGATAAACACAAGTAGGTAGTTTAGAGACAATGCAGCTGTAGTCCTTTTTCCCTAAACCTTCCTAAGTTATCCTATCAGTCACAATGGGCAGAATTAATCCCCCCTACCCTAGGTGGTAGAAATACAAACCTTCAAACTGGAGCTGGTCATCTCTTTATATTCCATAGAAAATAGGCAGCTTATCTGACAAATCTTAGGTATCAGTCTAAAAAGAAGAAATGCACCCTAAAAGTACCATTTCCTTGCAACAGATTACAAAAGAGTATTGACTCACAGTTCAGAAGCAGGCATCAACTTATGCAGCACAAAGGGCTTCACCATGTGATGATGACTCTTCTTGTATGAGGGAATGAAGCATCAGCCTTCAAAGGAGCAAGGAGAGAAATGCCTAGGCTTACTTATTTCTGTTTAAAAATTCACACTTCAGTTCTGCGCAGTTCTGTAGAAGAACAGGATCCTACAATGTACTTGTCTTCGTTTGGCCACGGTTGATCCTATACTGCACTTGTCTTCATTTGGCCATGGTTGATCCTACACTGTACTTGTCTTCGTTTGGCCGTAGTTCTCCTCTGAACATCTGCTGCACTTAGTTAAACAGGAGTCTTCACTGCAAAGCGTGGTCACCTTTCACCTTTCTGATCCTGGAGCAATAAAGACCTGAGAAGTTAAAATATAATTAAAAAATATCATCACAACCTTAAATTCAGTTCAATTAAGTTCACTGTGTAGCTAGTGGAAGTGTGTTACATAGACTTTCTCATATAACTAGGGTTTCTTTCTCTTCAGAATTAGTCTCATATCAGAAGGAATGGATTTAATTACAACAATCCCAACTTTATTTCAGGAACACAAGGTTTTTCAACCTGCATCAAAGCACGGGGCAGAAATTGCTTTTGTCAGTTTTCCCACGCACAACTTTCAGAGCTTGATAAATCAGTGAATCCAGTAAATTGGATGTTCATCATGTACTCAGTTTAGACTTGAGCCCTGTTTGTAGCTCAGAAAAACAGGTTCCTCCCATTTTACACTTTGCTGCTTTGTTCTACCAGCCAGGTTGGCACTGCAGGAGTTACCTGTAACGCGCTGGCTTCTTCAGAGCCCCGGCACCTGAACTAAGAATTTTGTTAACTAGTGCCTGATGATGCCATCAGATGTGTGTACACACACACACACAGAGGAAGTCCCTCAGGTTTCCAGAACAGAGAGAATCAGACATGTACCATCATCTTTTTGATGCCTCATGTGTGATATCAACTTCTAGTCTGTAGACTGATTTTTCAACAGTGATGGAGGGACAGGATTTTAAGCCACCATCTGCTTCACTGTGACCCTTGCACTCAAAGGCAACTGCACAATAAAAGAGCCTGGAAGGATTTGCAGGTTATGAGGTCTATGCAACACTGCAGCCAGTAACAAAACCAAGACCTGGGGTACAGTAAGAAAATAAAGGGGGGAAAAAAGCCCAAACAAAAAAAAATGCTACAGAAAATATTATTTGTAAAAAGATGTATTTATTAAAATCATTAATTTATTATTATTTATTAAAATTATTGTTAATCAACATATTAAATAATATATTATTTTAAAGACTATTTAAAAAAGAATATATTTATATTAATATTAATAGCAGGATTATATTTTAGGAGTATGTATTGTATTTTGTTTTTAAACAATTTTGTTAATATTTTAGCTGTTTAAATCTCAGACCTGTTTAAAGGAAGAGTAACCTCCATTGTTTCAAAACCTTTCAAGCTAAGGCTGAGGGGAGGAAAGAAAGAGTACCCAGAAGTCAGACACTTAATAAATTTACCACACATAAATTATTTCAGATACCATTAGAAGTGCTAGAAACAGCACTTCAAGTTGAGATTAATTTAGTTTACAGTATTTTATTATTTTTAAGAATGTTTTTATTTTTAGGACACTTTTAGGGCTGCGGAACACCTAGAGTAATAACTTTAGCAATAATAATCGTTCGATTAGAACCGTGAAGCATGAGAAAACTGACAGGGCAGCTTGTTCTCACAGGAAGTGACTCCATCTTTGTTGGAGCAAGCAGTACCCAGACGCCCAAGGTAAAGCAGGTACATGAGAACAACCATAGTGAGCACAGCCTTGTATCTCACAGCATTTGAAAGGCTTGCATTTGAAGAGCATGAAAAAGCAGAAACAGATTTCCTTTCGACTCTCTCCATATTATATATTAGATTATTATGGCCATACGTGAGACCTGTGGAATTTGGCAAAGAGCTTTCTTTATGGGCATGACAACGAATAGGATGAGCTCCAGAAATACTATGCCGTAGGGTACATGTTCTGGGACAGGTGTCCCAACCAAAGAAAATTTCTTATTTGACTTTGCTAGTCTGAAATGTACATTAATCACTCGACGGGGTCACTGCAGAGATCATGGGATTTATTCGTTCAAACATCAAACATTTATTAGTTCAAACATTTCACATACAATAGGTCAGAAAACTATTAGCTTCGTATTATATGAAGTGTCCCGCTTGGCTCGCAAGTCTGCGGCTGCGATGGAGTTGGGAAGTAAAAAAACAACATAACAGCGGTAATGCCATAAAAAAAATTTACATGCAATACTTTCCTTCTCCAAAAATAAATAATCTAAATGTAGAGAACACCATCAAATCCTTTGTTTTAAGTGCCATAACTTTGGGGTTCTCTGTAAAGTGCTTCTAAATGAATTTAATTTAAATGTGGAGTCTCCTTCACTGGAGATGTTTAAAACCCACCTGGATGTGCTCCTGTGTGACTTGGTCTAGCTGATCCTGCTGTGGCAGGGGGATTTGACTAGATGATCTTTTGAGGTTCCTCCCAATCCCTAATGATTCTATGAAAGGAATTTATTTTAAATGAATTTAATTTAAATGAATCTAATTTAGAAGCAGAATAATTTATTCATGTTGTTAAAGCAGTGATCTTTTTGCATTTCTGTGTTTAACAGCACAGAAGTCTGCTTAACTGTCATCCTTTCGTTCTCAACTTGTCCTTAACAACAAAACTCTTTGTGTGAAGCGGCTGTGAAGAAGGCAGAAGCTATAATCCATTTATATTAATAAAAAACAGTGAAATGCAGGAGAACTGTATGAATATTTTTTAACTGAAATTGCAGAATAGAGCTGGTTTGTGTTTCCTTTCATGAATTTTCTATTACTTAGATGTGTATTTAGATCTATAAAATGTAGGTTCATTTTACCATTGAGGGCAGAAAAGTTTTTATCTTATGTAACAGAACCTTTAGAAGCTTTTACTCCATTTTTAACATATGTATACACACACAGACACACACACACGTGTATTTATCTACTCATGTTTGTACTGTTGTCTCTCTTGTTTAGACTAGGCATGTCCAGCTTCCATAGAGGAAATTTTTCAAAATAGGAAATATGTTTTCAAAAAAATCACGCTGGTAAAATGACTTTTGAAAGACACTTCTGAAAACCTCTCCTCGTAACGAGGATTTACTGAGTTCAAGTAACACAGGAGCAAAGAAAGAGCTAAGATGCATAAATAGATAAATACCATTTCATATCTGAACAAAGATCTCAGGCACAAGTAAAATTTTATCTGAGCAAGATGAGAATTGACTGCAAAACAATGCTGTGTGTCGTTGACCAACCTTTTTAATTGTGTGTTTCTAGCCGGATGCACAGAGCAGAAATTCAAATGGACTTCTCTGGGCCAGGTGAACTGGCTGGAAATACCTGCATGAAAACAGAAAATCCTTCATTAAAAGAATGCTTCCATTAAAAAACAAATTGAAGAAACAAACATTAAAAGAAATTTTGAAATAGGAAAGCCAGCTTTGAAAGAAACCTGGTTTCCACAACAGAGGGCAGTTACCATTGGATCCCCTTGAGAATTGGTGCAGTTTAACTGCCTCACAAACGCCCTTGAAAACGAATACACTTTGAGATGACAGAAATGATTGGCACCACAAAAACTAATAATTTGTAGATGTTTCATGAGTTTGAGATTGGGGGAAAAAAAATTACTGTCAATGAATGCGAAGTAAAATACAGGCAGTAAAGGCAATCCCAGTGATACTGGTGTAATGATGGATGTTACAGACCAGTCTTAGGAGAGCAACTGTGGACGTACTGTTGGCAGTAAATGCCAGATCGGTGTGTGGCAAAAGAGGAGATCAGAAAAGTGGTTTGAATTATAATTTAAATAACAGGACATCACTATTAAATCTGTGTAGATATTAGAGAAATCACAAAACCAATATCACTCATGTAAGTCGTTAGTGTAACAACCACTTCTCGACTATCGGATCCTGTTCTGGCCACCACGAAAATAGAGCAGAGCTTCAAAGGACGCAAAGATTGTAGCCAGGATGACCAAGAGTGAACACATGCACACATGCCTCTCTATAAGGAAAAACTAATTAGACTGGGACCCTTCAACACAAGAGAAAGAAGCAGATGAGGGAGAATTTCTTCCCTGTTTATGTTCTTAAGTCAAAATTTCCACTGTGTCTCAGAAGGACTAGGGAATATAAAGTTAAATTGTTAGGCAGTCCATTTAAAGTAAGCACTTTAGCAGGAATGGTCTTCTTTTTCTTTTCATATAGTTCAGGAATAAATTAGCTGTTTAACCTACCTCGTTGCTCCTTCTTGCCGCAAGTGTAAATGGAATTAAAACTCAACCGAGTGAATTTGTTGAAAAGACGAGGGTTATTAAGGACACTAAAATACAACAATATGGTAAAGCCTATTAAAAAGTAGTCTCTGAGGTCATTAGAAGATGGAAAATGTTCTCTATTGAACGTGTTCTCATACTAATACACTAGCCACCATCAGAAATAGTCTAAGGGACAAAATGTACCTCTTGTGTGAAACAAGACTGTTTTTGTCTAGCAGGATGGAAGAACTAGGTAGTAGAAAAGCAACAAATCCATTTCTATCTGCTAGAATTCAATCCATTTGATGCATTTCCAGAATTCTGTCTTCTTTCTAATGTTTTCAGTTCAGTGCAAGTTAGGAGACTTGCATTATGTTTGATGCAGATACCACAGATGTTCAATTAACTTCGGAAAATTCCTCTTTCTCCAAAAAAGAAATCTCTGCTGGGTTACAAGAACAGATTAGCTGTGACTAATCGGTACTGGCTTCATGGTTGTCCTCGGGTACCTACTTCTTTCTTAATCGTCCATGGTCATTACATTATTGTGCTGTCTCATAACAAGAGAGATTCAAGAGTCTATTCCTCTATTATTTTTAGAATACTCTACATATTAATTGTAGTAATTGTGTAATTGTAGTTAAAAGTGTAATTGTGCAGGACAGTTCTGGAGCACTAGTGCTGCTGATTGATGCACGCTGAACATGCAAGTTAAGTCAGTAAAGACTTAAAGGCATTACAGGAACTGTTTTACTTTTAGGTTGCCTTTGCTGGAACACCAATGGAGGTTACAGAAGATCATAATTTTAGTTTAAAAACCCACTAATCCTGGAAAATTAAAGAAATCAGCTAAGGCTTTTTCCATTGACGTATGGCTTCCAGACCTTGCAGACGCTGAACATGGAAACCAGTGTGTCCACCCTGCAGTAATACTCAGCCTGATTCATCAGAAACCCTTTTCCAATACTCAGCCTGATTCATCAGAAACCCTTTTCCTACTCCCTGGGCTTCCCAGAATCATCACTACTCAAGGAGACTGACAGAGTTTTGTCATCATTCAATGCTGAAGCTGCTTTAAAGTGATAAAGACCCCGTTTTTACCAGTTACTTCCATTTTCTCTGAGTAAACTCTCCAATCCCTGATTATTTGCAATTTGATATTTAAATTATTTCACTACTTCCCTTTCGATCATTATAGTTACACTATTTTTTAAATTACTTTTTAAATCCCTTGTACATAAGAAATCTCAAGCTACTTAAAGAAGTCAGCGTTACAGATGTCAGTACAAAGTCAACAGTTGTCTTTGACACCACAAATACTCTCATGGGGCTTTCTCTTTTTCTCCAACACACAAAATGTGCCACCATTTCTTGTTCTTTCTCACCAACCTTTTGATTTTCAAAGTTTTGACTAGTCTTACTGCTTTCTTTTTCACAGGAACCACCATGATTATTCTTATTATTATGTTTGTTATTAACACATATTAATGTTATGTTTATTTTCCTCACGTATCAATAAGGAACTTCCCATGATATTCCACGGCTGAGACAGTCAGCTGTCTACCAGTCCACCTCTGTAAAAGGCAGAAAGGACCAAGCATGCTCAGCAGTAAGGTTTATAATTTCATTTTCATTCTAACACATCTTTTCCTCTACAGAAAAGTGCACCCCGCACTTCTCTCTCTACGATGCCTTCTCAGCAGCTTGAATCTTGAAGGGACATTTTGCCTTATTAATCATTTTTTGCAGGTTAACCTTTCCAGAGTCAGGATGTGCCTGAGCAATTCTACCACTGAGCTCTTGTTGTTTTTACATGAAGGGAATTTCTCTACTTCCCTCTTTTCTCTCTCTAATGTAAGAATCGCTGTTACATGAGACCGGTGGTCCCTTTGGTATCAATCACCAAAAAGCCTGTGCTGAAAAGTGTGGGGAAACTCGGTGCTGCACACCCTTGTAATGAGCTATCCAGCAGGGAAGTCCCTTCCTCCTTTTAATTTAAGGTTGACTTATATTCTGAAGTTTGAAGACTTAAACCCCTGCCCTAAAAACCTGTCCTGACATCACTCTGGAAGTTTCTATTAGTGACATCCATTTCCACAAAACATTCTGTTAAAGACATGGGGATGCAGGAGAACACAAGAGTTACAAGCACGTGAATCCATAGCATGTACCCAGGATTAGAAATAATGCAACACCTCTGGGTGATGCTCTAAATGAACCGTTTTCATGGTAGGAATGAGACTGCCTGAGTTACCTTCTAACACAGCAACAAACACAAACATTGCCTAAAGCCCCTTTCAAGTAAAAGTAATGCAAATTCTAACCTTAGTTAAATAAAGAGAGCAGTGAGCTAGGAGTAGGAGAGGTGTAAAAAGGAGAATGAGTCTCACTGCGATATACTTTATTAAAAAAATGGAAATGAACTTTAAAGAATTTTAATTATTCACAGAGAAGATTCTAGCTCAAGTGCGCATTAAAGTACTTTCCTCTTATTAGCTTTTGCCTCCCATTAATTACTTCCTTAACTATTTCCTCACCTCAGCCATGCTGCTTGCAGTTTTCCAGTGAGGATGAAGCAGGTCTGCACAAAATATATCCCTGCAGAATAAATGCAAGTAATTTATTACCAAAAATGGATATGAAGGGGGAAGGGGGAAATGCCTTTACCTTATTTTCCATTTGGCCTGAAACAATAATACAGACTTGACCATGCAATTAAATTATCTGCTGAGACCAAACATTTCCTGTACCATTTTTCAAGAAATGACCTGTCTTTCACCCTCTTCTCTTCCTCTTACATCAGTGTTATTCCCTATAAGCAACGCCTGGCATTCAAGAGTTACGAAGAGTTACCACATGTATGGTCATCTGAGCCGTCACTGTTGTGTCCATCTCTATAAACAAGGAAAAGTCCAAAGCATCAAGCACTTGGTGTGTGTGTCTGCAATCCATCCACATCCCCTTTTTAAACATCACCTTTCCTGTGTTCTAAGTGGATCAGTTTTGATTTGGTGCTGTTCACCTGCAACAGACTTCTGAAAACCACGCCACCTCACAGAAAGCCCCTGCTGCACAGGTTATCCTCACGGGCTTGTGTTGCTGGGCTCTTCTCAATAAGTAGTAACTAGGCTGACTTGAATAATTAGTAGCTATACTACTATTAAAATAAGGATATAAAGGATAACGGAGGCAGCACGTGTTTTGTTTGTCTGTGGGTCCATGTTTGTGATCCCACACCAACACCGTTGTGGGATTTGACTGCCCGTAGCCGCACCAAACGCTTAAATCAGGGAGCACACAGAATATGTTTAACAGCACAGAGAAGTAACCATGGAGTGAATCACTCCAGCCGTCACCATCTATTTTCCATGAAGCACAGGGTAAAGCATGTTAATGTAAAGCACAGACGTCGCAGCGCAGTGTAGTGTTACACCGTGCCGCGAGAGCCCAGCGGTCTGTCGCTGAGCTGAGGCAGGCAGACCGTGCACAAGTGCTTACAGCTGCAGTGACATGGTGCTAAGCATGTTTTAAGGCTAGTCCCAGTCGAGCAGCATCTTATCCAACCAGAAACAATCCCACAATCCAGCTCTTTTTAAGTGATCATCCTTGTATCATAACAGATTAAGGTTGCAGCTACTTTGGATTATGGTTAATCTAACCTTTATCCATCCCCATCTTCACCTGAAACTTACAAGGACCAAGAGTCAATTGCCAGGGCATAATTCACAATGACACTGATCTCTCCTTCCTCACTCTAATTATCTGGATTAAGAATAACACTTTTGAGTAATTATTTTCACATTGGATAAACATTAAGCTTTCCTGGATTTATCTGAGCTTTTTCTTAACATGAAATAGATCCGAGCAGGCTTATAAGAACATAACTGACAGTAGTGACAGCTTAATCAAGGAAACCCTAAACAACTAAAACAATAGAAAGTGTTTGTTTCGCACTGTTTGGAATAATCAAGAACCAGAAACTTGATAACCCACTGACAAACTACCTACTCAAAGACCAAAGTAATAATAATACCCAGGCAGATCAATTCTAGTGACTTGCGCTGTCTTAATAAAGATGAAGATTCTCCTCTGATGCAGGAGCAGCTCAGAAGCAGTTTGCCAGCTGCAGAAAGCGTACGAGTGCACAGAGCTGCTCATTTACTAGACTGGTGTTACAGAGAGTAGACAGAACAAACCGTGTTACCCGTTCGTTAAAACTATAATTAAAAAGAATCAGACAGCAGCTGTATCTCTTCTGATGACAATTTCTGAAGAAACTGCTCTGTCCATCTCAGGCTACACAGACTCTCCAAAAATTGCTATCACAAGCCGACTCGAAAAATCTTCCAACCTTGTCTTTGAAACTACCCAAGATCATATACAATTACACACTAAAATCACATCACAGAACCCAATTACACTTTGGCTTTGCAGATCCACAGATAACCTCTTAAAGAGCAAACTCCCTTACTGTGTCGACCTCTGACCTTGAGCTCTTTTTCCAATCTTCAGCAGCACCACATGTTTTTTTCCCAGACTGAGCCAGGGCTTGGAGCTGCAAGGTTTCAGAGGGGTAGCAAGTGCTCCAGCCATCATAACTTTAAAGGAGCACACTGCTAACGTCTCATTCGTGAACTTTAATGCATTCCTTACGCTACTATTTAATTTAGCTTGAACATTATTTATGAAGGAGTTTTCAGTAAGTATTTTTCCATTTGTTGGAGGCTCTTAATAATTTATAAGTCGTAATTTTATTTGGCTCTTAAAAGGCTTTAAAATGTTGTGCATCAATTGAATACTTTAACAGGCACCAGAAGCTGAGTCACAAACAAAGCGATGTATTTGCATCCTAATTTTAGGAATTGTTTTAGAAATCAGTCTAATAAGGGACAAAGATGATTTTCCTTAATAGCCTCATTTCCCTGAAGCTCAACAACAGCAGTCACACCACTGGGACTTTCTCTTCTCATAGCCAGTGATATTAAAGAGTACAACTAAGCTTTCACACTGTTTTGCGGTTTCTGTGACCTCTTCATCATGCCCAGAGGAGATCAGGGGCTACAGCAGAATGAGTGGGCTCCCAAAAACCACAGTCCAAAACCTCATCGTTCTAGGTGATTAACCGTAGCCAAGGGAAAACAATACGAGGGATACAAGGTGCAACCCCTTTCTCTGTGCTTACACAAGCCCTGGTTTACTTGGAAATGCATTATACATCTGTTTGTGAGAGAGGAGCAGCACCCATAAACCGGTGGATGCTGATGTATTCTCCTGCAAGTTACTGACAGCTTACCTTGAGGACAGGCAAGGACTCTTAGGCTTCAGATAGCTAGAAACTCATATGTATGTATTTATACATATAAAAACTCCCATATATATGAATTTTATGTATCTATATATATGGAGAGAGAGACACTGTCTATAGTTCTCTGATATTTTAAGCCCTTGTAATAAAAACCATTTGCTCTCGTCTCAGATGTTCAATACACGCTCTACTTGCTGAGCATAACTCACCTGAAAAACTGTTCTTCCTCACTGTTATGACTTCTCCTGCAATGATTTCTCCAGGCAACATTTCCTACTCTGCTTAAGCTAAAGAAAAGGCAGAGAAATTGTGTAGGTTGGCCAGCTCCTTTTCTTTCCAACAAGACACAGCCTATTGCTTGCTGATTGACACAGTACTGTGAGAAGCCGCTTGGCACTGTACCCACGCTGCCTTAAATCTCTCTTCTCTTTCTTGAGCTTAGGAGACTTTGGGAGTGCTCGCTCTGCTGCTTTTACTGGATACCAAACAGTCTCCCCATGCATTTCCTACAACTTTTAAGGGAGCAGAGGCAACCCAAAACCTTTGAAATGATGCAAGAACATAGAGACATAGAGATACCTCTAGTATCATCACAGCACTGCTTTCTAAACTAGAGCGTGCAAAGTCTTTGTAACTGAAAAGGTTTCAGTCTGTCACAGAGTGGTTGAGGTTGGAAGGGCTCTCTGGAAGTCAGCTTGTCCAACCAAGCATACGTGCTGCAGATAATTTATGGGTGGACTGACTGCACACTTTTACCTAGAAAACATCATAATTGCAGCAATTGAGACTTTTTATTTAAGGCTTATCCAAAATAATCCACCTCCTAGGAATCTGTGGTCTTCAGCAATTGGTATTGATTACCCAGATCCTGTACTTCAAACCACATCTCAATCATCTTGTAGGAGTGTTGGCTCTGAAATCTTTTGCTTGCATACCTTGTTTCCTACTCATCTTTATTAGGTGGGTGTGTTCCTGATCCTTTTATTGTAAGATCACCCAGAAGCATCCACTGACTGAAGAGACTGAAGGGAATATCAGAAACTATGCTTCCTAAATTTGCTCTTAACACAAAGCAATAGAAGACCCTGGAAAGCTAGCACAGACTTTAAAAGAAGGTTGAAAAATCAGGCAACATGAAGGGTAAAGAACTGCACAAATGGAGGATGAGAAATAATAAGGGGTTTTCTTTCGTGTTAATTAATTTCAGAAAGCCCAAAGAAAACAAATCCCATCATTATCAACAAAAACCTCCAGGAAATTCATGACAATCTGAAAGAATTTTGGCTGGGATGAGAGGTGAATTATTGGTCTTCAAATAGCTGAAGGTATCATTCTACTTCAAGTCTTTGGTAGCTAAAATTATTGTAATAGATCTTGGAAAACATCAGGATAGAAAAAGACTGCAGTAGACTATCTCCTTCCTGAGACATCATGGAGAATAGATTAGACAGAAATCCATCCAGAAAAACACCATGGTAGCTGTCAGGTGGAAAAGAGAGAACAGCCTCTTCTAGTCCTAGTTTTAAAGGTTGCAGTGGGATTCTCTTGGAGAATGTGTGCTGGTTTTGGCTAGGATAGAGTTAATTTTCTTCAGAGCAGCTTGTATGGGCTGTGTTTTGAATTTGTGCTGGAAGCAGCCTTGATTGTACATGGATGTTTTCCTTATTGCTGCACAGTGCTAACATGAAGTCAAAGCCTCTCCTGCTTCTCACCCCACACCACAAGAGCATAGGCTGCGGCTACACAAGAAGCTGGATGGAAACACAGCTGGGACACCTGATGCCAAATGACCAGTGGAATATCCCATATGACCTGGCATCATGCTCAGCAAGAAAAAGCCAGGGAGAGAAGAAGGGAGGAACATTCAGAGTGATGGAATTTTTCTTCCC
Organism: Rhinopomastus cyanomelas; assembly: GCA_013400115.1. Classification (NCBI taxonomy): domain Eukaryota; kingdom Metazoa; phylum Chordata; class Aves; order Bucerotiformes; family Rhinopomastidae; genus Rhinopomastus; species Rhinopomastus cyanomelas. Next base: position 160,818 of record VXBP01003486.1, on the reverse strand, counting down.
AAGTAACCATTATGCATGATGGAGCCCTGCTGCTGTGAAGATGGCTGAACATGAGGGACTGGACATGGTCTAGGTGATTGTGGTGATGTTAGGTCACAGGCTGGGCTGGATGATCTTAGAAGTCTTTTCCAGCCTCAATAATTCTGTGGCTCCTGACATAGGAAACAGTGGATAAATTCCTTATTCCTTTTGTTGCACACATGGCTCTTACTCTACCCATTAAACTCTCTTTATCTCATCCCACCAGGTACCTCCCTTTTACCCTTTTGGTCTTCTTCCCCATCCACTGAGGGCTGTGTGGCGCTTAGATGCCACGTGTGGTTAAACCATAGCACAATAATAGAATCATTGAATCATCCAGGTGGGAAAAGACCCTTGGGATCATCGAGTCCAACGACCTACCTGACTCTACAAGGTCATCCCTAAACCAGATCCCCCAACACTAGATCTAAGTGACCTTTAAACACATCCAGGGATGATGACTCAACTACCGTGCTGGGCAGCCCATTCCAGTGCCTGACCACTCTCTCAGTGAACAACGTGTCCCTGATGTCCGGTCTAAAACTACCCTGTTGAAGCTTGAAGCCCTTCCCTCTGGTTCTGTTGCTAATCACCTGTGAGAAGAGACCAGCACCAACATCTCTACAATGTCCTTTTAGATAGTTCCAGAGAGTGATGAGGTCTCCCCTCAGCCAGCTCTTCCTCAAACTAAAGAGCCTCAACTCTTTCAATGTCTCCTCATAAGATTTATTCTCCAGACACTTCACCAGCTTCATTGCTGTCTTCTGCGCTCACTCCAGCACCTTGATGTCTCCCTTGCACTGAGGTGCCCAAAGCTGGACACAGAGTGAAACACCAACTGTCCTTACAGGCCTGGTGAAAAGTAGGTTTGATTAATATTTTCCCACTAGAAAATTAATTTTAGACTGTGTATTTCCTCAAAGATCACATCTGCCTTCTCTGAAGCACATTTCAGACTCTGGATTTTCACTGGACTTTTTACTTTCCTGACCAAGGCAGCTGCAATTTCCAATTAAAACATTTCCCCTGGTTTTGTTTCCATGCTGCATCCCCTTTACTCTGTTTCCTACCTCAACATTTTTCCAGCGTAGACAAAACGTTTTCACATAAGTAGTATAAAGAAAAGGATCTATGATGAAGAGGACATCATAGAATCACTTAATGGCTCAGGATGGAAGGGACCTCCAAAGCTCATCTAGTCCAGCCTCCCTGCAGTGAGCAGGAATATCCTCAACTAGATTAAAGCCTTCACATTTACTTTGTTTAACAGCAATGATGTGCAAGTTTGGCCACAAAATACGACATGTCTAATTACAAATTATCCACTCAGGCATTTTATGGTGAAAACCAGTTCAGCCTGAGTTTTAGCTAAATGAAACCACAGATTCACAGAATTGTTGAGGCTTGAAAAGACCCTTAAGATCATCTAGCCCGCAGACTAACATCACCACATCGGCCAGACCAGGGCACTAAGGGACACAGCCAGTCTGTCCTTAAACACCTCCAGGAATGGTGACTCCACCACTGCCCTGGAAGGTTTATTGCAGTGTCTGATCACTCTTTCCATGAGGAAGGGCTTCCTAACATCTAACCTAACCTCCCCTGGCAGCTTCAGGCCCTGCCCTCTTGCCCTGGCTCTGGTTGCCTGTGAGAAGAACCTGACCCCCACCTGACTACAACCTCTCTTCAGATAGTTGTAGAGAGGGGTAAGGTCCCTTCAGAGTCTCCTCTTCTCCAGGCTAAGCATCCTCAGCTCCCTCAGCCTCTCCAGTTGCAGAATTTCTTACTTTCCCCAAAGATGCCAAAAACCAAACAAGATGTTTTTGGCCATACACTGTCTGAATCTACAATGCTTTTGTTTTTTAGCATTTATAAAAATGCCTGTATTTTTTGCAGACTTTTTAAATTCCTCCTGCCCCTCCTTTCATACTGATTTTACACTGAAGAAATGAAGAATCCTCTGGCTAATTCTCATCAGGACAGATATTAAGATTCTAAGAAGAAATAAGCTAGAAGGGATGAGCAGCTCTGCCAACAGCACCTCCACCATTTCCTAGAGGAGGAAGCTTTATCAATTTCACAAGCTCAAAGGTTGTTCTTCCCTGGTCAATGAAAAGAGAGCACTTTGTTTTTCTAAATATTCCTCAGTGTAATTTAGGAATAAATTTATCATCAGATGCATGGGTCCATTCAGAGCTCTTGAAAACATCAGTGCTGAGTTCTGAAAGCAGTCCCCACTGACAGAGATACAAAGGCTGAGTTACAGGGATTTTATTCCTTGGAAAGGCTTAGCACTCCTGCCTTATTCTTCTCCAGTTGCAGTGGTACAGAAGTTTCTAACAAGGAAATAGTCTGACGATGGAACCTGACAGCACTCCAGAACGAATGATGTTAACTGACCAAAGGAGACGTGTTTCTGTACTCACGAGGAAGCTGGGCAAACTGATTCAGATGTAAGAAGTGTGCTCGGGTTAGACATCCTTTGATGATTGCATCTGCCTTCAGGGAACCCCTGAAAATGTTGCTACCAGGTTTCCAGTGGAGGAAATTGATGAGACCTCAGAGAGGATGGAGGAATGAGGCCATCCCCTTAATCACCACAGTCCCCACTGTGTCCAAGGGCTTTTGAGGGAACCAGGCAGAGGCTTTACGAGCAAGACTTGCTGGGGATGGGGCACGCCTGATACAGAAGACAAATGTAAATTCTTGCTTTTAGTTGGAAACCAAAAAAGGCAAGCACTGGAAGCTGAACTGCTGGCAAAACATTTCTTCCATCAAATTCAAGGCAGAGATCTGCCAGCAGGCACCACCATGTCATCTCTTTCGTATAAGTGGAAGGTAATACGTCACTCTCTCTACCACGTAACCTTGATTGAAAAGAACTAAAGACAATGCTCAAAAGAAAACCTTAAAAAGCCATTTTTGGAAACTATCTTTTGAGGACAGACACAACCACAAGGCAGCATAATGTCTCAGGTACTAAAAATAACCCTACCTGCCAAGCAAACAGTGTAGTACTATTCTCAGAGAATGAGAGGCAGCAATCAATACTATTTTGGTGAGAACAACGCATATTGAAGCCCCAATCTGCCAACAACATCTGGAACAGAGTTTCAGTGCATTTCTGACCTCTTAATAAAAGAGAGTCAATTCTTTTTCATGTAAGAATGACTAAACCTTTCTTGATGCTCTCAGAGAAAATGAATAGTAAGACAGCTGAAAGTTTGCTGTTCCTTTTTCTCTGAAGAATGGTAGTACTGTAACACATCCCCCCCGCCCCGATACAGCACGGGCGTTAGAAGTCATGATAAATAATCACCCGTGCAATACACCATCATCATTCTTACAGCACTAGCACTGAGCAGAATTACACTCCCTTTTGGGTGAGGCATCGTCACGACACATTTTGAGCAGTCAACGATTTCAGGAGTAGATGCAAGCTATGGGAACTGGATTTCCAGGAACTGTGATGGAAGAAAGATTCTCAGAGTAGCAGCAGCACACCTGGTAAAAGGAATCCAAACCCAGTCCTGCGCAGGCTGTGTTTACATCTGAGCCATGGGTACTGCCACTGTCACACTTCTGAGAAGCACTGGACGTCCTTATCCCTGATCAGAACTGCCACCAGAGAAGTCTTCCATCCAAGCTATGGTTTCAATATATTAACATATATAGGCAAGCTGGGTAACATGCTTTTTTGATTAAAATACCATATACAGCATCTATAGGAGGGATAAATTCAGCTTGTATTTAGAACTGACAGTTGCTTATTCTTTCACATCATCAGCAAGTCACCCACAGGTGCAGAGAGCTCCGACTTCCCAGCCAAGAGGATTTCAGATGCTAGATTTAAAATGACATACGATAATCCAGAAATGAAAATTAAGTGTCATGTACTCCTTCATATAAAAAGAACCACCCATCGGTGAGGGGAAGACAGCATTGCTGGGGAGGGGGTGGTTTCACTGTGCTTCAAGCCTGCTGTTCGGTTAGCAACAGGAGCGACACTCAGCAGGTCCATAAACACGAGGTTCACCTTCCAAATCTACCCTCACTAGCCTTGAAGTTTAACACAGGCTTCAAAACAGGCTGTCTTCACAAAAGTTTTCTTACGTATAGAGAATCACAGAGTTATTGAGGCTGGAAAAGACCTCAGAGATCCTCAAGTCCAGCCTGAGACCTGACACCACGACAACACTTTACCTTCAGAAAACCTTTGGCAAAATACTCCCCGCCGCACTTTCCAAGCCGCCTGCGCTGGGCTGCTGTTGGTTTATTGTACCAACATGACCTCGTCTCTCTCAGACTCTGCCTCAGGAAGTTGTAAAATCGTGATCTTGTTTCATTTATTAGGAATTCCAAATTGAAAATTAATCATCTTGGACTTTCAAGAAGTTGCAGCGATTATGAAAATAAATTTGAAATCAACCTGGTTTTTTTCTTCCACGTCCACCTGCCATCTTTATAAAAGTCAAAACCATATGTGCTTCCTCTTTGAAGTCCTGTTTTGCCCCTTAATGATAGCCCTCGCATTCCACAATATTGTTCTGTTCACTCCAGCCTTTCTTCAGCCAAGAGGGGGAAGAAAGAGAGCAAAAGAACTCAACAGCAGCATGACAAATCCTTCAGCAGATGTCTGATGCCGATGTAACAAATGGCCGCAGTCTATGAAGTTACAAGCACAAAATAATGTCAACAAGTTGCGATGATAAAACCGCCCGTGAAATATTTCAATACATGTTCAACATTCAGGGTAATTTCTGGTTTGAATTACCAATCAATTTTTTACTGGGTTGAAATGATTCTTCTTACAGAGGGGCCATTGTTTATGGGGTGGGTTTTGTTCACGTTTGTGTCACAGCCTTCACATGGGTAATTCTGATTAATGTGCTCCGATTCCCTCATTTGCTCAAGGCTCTGCGTTTCGCTCGGGAAATGAAAGCATTTGTACTCTTTCAGAATTCGAGCTGCTGCAGCCTGGGCAGGGTGAAGCTGTCACTTCTGCAGCGCTTGTGGGGACTCACCTGGCAGGTCTTCGGAAAGCATCAGGTTGGCTGCTCAGCTCACGCCTGTTTGTGAAGAGCACGAAACACAGAGAGGAGTCATGCAGAACACAGGATGATTTTGGTCTCGGCAAAGATTTTACACACACAGAGTTTTCATACAGTTTATTAGGGTTGGAAGGGGCCCTCAAAGGCCATCAGGTCCAACCCTCCTGCTCAAGCAGGATACAAATTGCTGAAAAGCAGAACTGCCTAAGAAGCCTCAATCAGCTCCACAAAACTACATCTAGCCAGGTCTGAAACATCTCCAGAGAAGGGGACTCCACAGCCTCCCTGGGCAATCCATTTCAACACTTAACCCTGACTGTAAAGAAGTTTTCCCTCAGGCTGAGGTGAATCTCCCCATGTTCAAGCTGGCATCCATCACCCCTTGTCCTGTCTGACACCACTGTAAAGAGAGGATTCCTTTCTTCTTGGCACCCAGCCCTCATGGATGTATAGACACTGACTAAATCCACTGGTAGCCTTCTTTTGTCCAAACCAAAAAGTCCCAATGTTCTCAATCTCTCTCTTCATAAGGCAGTTGTTACAGACCCCCAGTCATCCTCATAGTTCTGTGCTGAACCCTCTCAATTAATTCTCTGTCCCTCTTGAATTGGAGAGGCCAGAAGTGGACAGTGTTTCAGGTGCAGCCTCGCTACAGCAGAATAAAGAGGTATAGAATAAAAGGGTAAGAACAAAGAATAATTTTAAGCCAATTACAACTTTTATATTTTTCTGAAACAAAAATTAGGTTTCCTTGGGTTTTTTTTAAATGTTTAAACCAGATGGGCAAGACAAAAAAAAGTCAAGTGACTAGTTGCTTCCATTTGTCACTCGAGCTGAGCACAGAAATTCTTCATTATACTCTGATCATCCATCCAAGCAGGAGGAGAGGAGCAAACAAAAACCAACCAAAACAGCATCCACAGCGAGTAAGAGAGAAGCACAAAGGATTGATCCTGTCCCTGGATACAAAACCAGGCACTCACAACAGAAATGGACGTCCATCCTTAACTGGAAAAGCACACTTTAATCGCATGTGCACGTTTTAAACTGGTTTAGTGAAACCTGTGTGAGATCTCTGCCACACCTCAGCTGATACAGACCACAGAGCATTGACTGTTTCCATCTGAGCAGTCAACTCCTCTGTACACCAAATCTGCTGAGGTCACTGGGTTGTATTCAACAAAACACAGAGCTACGAGGGTGACTGGAGGTCTGGAACAACTGCCTTATGAAGAGAGAGTGAGAACACTGGGACAGCACACTGGCGATAAGCAATGATACTGTTCACCTAGGGAGGTCAGTTCCTATTGCTTCAGCAGGGGACAACAATCTCACAGTGGCATCAGTAATGCTACACAGAATAGCTCTCAGCTAATTCACAGAATTGTTGAGGCTGGAAAAGACCTCAGAGATCATCCAGCCCAGCCTATGACCTAACATCACCACAATCACTTAGACCAGGGCACTAAAGGCCATATCCAGTCTTTTCTTAAATGCCTTCAGAGACAAGGACTCCACCACTGTCCTGGGCAGTCCATTCCAGAGTCTGATCACCTTTTCCATGAGGATGGGCTTCCTAACATCCAACCTGACCCTTCCCTGGTGCAGCATCAGGCCCTGCCCTCTCGTCCTGTTACTAGATGCCTGAGAGAAGAGCCCAACACCCACCTGACTACAACCTCCCTTCAGGTAGTCGTAGAGAGTGATAAGGTCCCCCCAGTTTCATCTTCTGCAGGCTAAGCACCCCCAGCTCCCTCAGCCTCTCCTCATCACACTTTCTTTCCAATCCCTTCCCCAGCCTCATTGCTTCTTGGACTCCAGCACCTCAATCTCCTTGTATTTGCTCAAATTCATTCAAAGGTTTCCTTAGACTTCAAAATGGCAATTTTAGACACGGGGAGAACCAAGCCAAAAGAGATTTGTGAGTCACAAAGGTAGGAAAAATAAAGCCACTGTGGATTTTTGTGCAGGGAAAGACAGAGAAGACTGCACATAATTCCCTAATTCTCCACACCGCCACAGGAACAGCAGCCTCTGCCTGACTTTTCTTCTAGGCAAGCTGGAAAGTATTGACATTGTGCATCTGCATGATGCTCTGGAGAGCAAACCAGAGTATTTCTCGAAGACAGAGCAGTGCAGCCAGGACTTGCTCTCATTTCTATCACAACCATAAAACCTTCCAGACTGCTGACAAATTGCCTGAAGGAGCCTCAGCCATTACGAGGGAATAAGACCTTCCCAACTGCTGTTTGAGTATCTCAGAGCTTTATCCCAGTCCTCCCAACAGAAAATCTCACAATGAGGACCAGTGGCCAAGAGAACTAATACAGTTCTTGAACACATAAGCAGGGAAATAGTGTTCAGCATGTAGGAGGAATGAACTGATATTACCCTCTGCATATAGCATTAGTGAGCCATAAGTAGTGCACTGGGAGCTCCCCCAAAAGAACTTGGCAAAGTGGTGATAGCTCAGATGATAGCTCAGAGTGACTCAACGTCTTGAAAATATTGCCTTATAATGAGAGAGCACAGAAACTCGACCCGTTTTGCTCATCAGAGACAAAACCCAGTGGTGACTTACCACAGAGTGTAAGTCACAACGTAAGGAAGACCTTTGTGATAGCAAGGAGATCTGCAATCCAGCTACGGAGGGTAAAAAAGACAAAGCCAGAGCTCATGGAGAGAAGCTGCTATTAGAAATGCTGATTTCAGTGAGGGTATAATTGTTGAAGGATTCCACCAAAGCAGGGGATTCACCACTGTGGGACCTCTTCAGACACAGGAAGTCCCTTTTCTACAATAACACGTGAGCCTACAGGCTCATGAGAGCTATAGGTTAATGCGAGCAACAGGGTCACTGATCACAAAGCACTGACATCACCATGTTAGTGAAACTCCTGGACTGTCATCATTCAATAAAAGGCTGTGATTTAAATGTTTCTAAAAATCCTTGCCTGGCAGCTTCACCAACAGCATACTCAGAGTTTTGTAGGTAACTTCTCTTTGTCCTTTTAGTGCCGGTCAGAAACTGCAGGTCTTATTTTCTCTCTCTGTTCTAGTCCTGAAATTCAGCCATTTTACCCCGACTCTGAGAGAGCAATTCAACAAGACTCTGCAGCCAAAACAAATCCCTTCCCAACAGAATCGTTCTCTTGAGAAGCCTTTTCTTGCATTGAGGCTGGAAGGCTGAGGAACAGGACACGAGCTGCATGCCATCAGAATCACAGACTCAATGTATGCTTTGAGAAACAAAGATCTCTTTTAAAAATCAAACCACAAAGAGAACAGTTTACCTTTCCAAAGGCTCCTGCTAATTTCAATTACATATTCATTAATATTAATAAATACCTGGACACCATGATGAGTACAGGCAGTGTTTTATAGACACTACTATCAGACATATGTCATCCTCACAAGCTTATTATTCCTGCCTCAAGATCCACAGATGGGAGGGTTTATATGATCAAAAATTAAAACCCCACTAGAAACAGAAAGGTCTGAGGGGTGCCCTCATTAATGTTTATAAATATGAGAAGGCTGGGTGTCAGGAGAATGGAGCCAGGCACTTCTGCATGTCTTCTAGAGATAGGACAAGGGGTGATGGGTGTAAGCTGGAGGACAGGAGGTTCCATACAATTATGAGAAGGAAATTCTTCCCAGCGAGGGTGACAGAGCACTGGATGGGGCTGTCCAGGGGGGTTGTAGAGTCTCCTTCTCTGGGGATGTTTAAATCCTGCTTAGATGTGTTCCTGTGTGACTTGATCTAGGGGATCCTGCTGTGGCAGGGGGATTGGACTGGAAGATTTTTCGAGGTCCCTTCCAATCCCTAAAGTTCTGTGATTCTGTGTAAGAAAAACAACAACAGGCAGTAACATGAGGAAGATCCCTGTGAGACAAGAAAGTTGACTGACAAAGATGTGCTGAAGCCTCCATTTCCTAGGAATCATTCAAAACACTAGTCGTCCCAACAAGAAGTCAAGAAGTTGACATGATGAGCTCATTATGGCAGGAAAAAAGAAAAGGAGAGGTACACTGGGAAAGCTTGCAAGTGCTCAAAGGGAAAGCAAAAAAAAAAACAACCCAGGAAATGAAAAAAAAAAAGGCAGTAGTAACTTCAGAAACTCTGTACAAGACAGATGGGTTGTCAGAGATGCTGAAGAAACACACACTAATTACATGCCTCTCACCACCACATGTGATATCATTCACCCAGAGCAGCACAAGCCCTCTGAAACAAAAATCAGCACATTTTCCAAGGGGATTCCAGAAAATTTAGTAAATCCAGATTCTGCCTTTTTCGATGATTTATGCTAATGCGCTGCAGTCATTTTGTCTATATATAGTCTACGGAACAACTGAAATTGAAATGAATGCTTCCCGTCGAGTAGCCAGCAGATCAGAACAGCAGCAAATTAATTTCACAAGATGTTCCGACTTAAAGGAGACCTTTGCTTTTCTTGAAAAGGCTAATTTCCATAGCCTGAGCCCACAACCATTTCCCAAACCCTGACTCAGGATCTGATTTAGAACACGCCGGCAGTAACACGCTGTCGTGTGACGACACGGGATCCCCCTCAGGACGGGTTTGCTGACTGTAGTGCAGAAGCTTGTTTCTTTGTTTTACTCATTGTTATTTCCTTCTAAAAGCTGTAAAGGTGAGAGCCAGCTTGAAATTTCAAATTGCTGTGCTTCAAACTCATGATGAATTGCACGAGCTCTGCACATATCCATTACGTATGTTTATGACAGGACTACTGTAAAATCACTTTGCCTCATAATACAATTACAGGCTGGAAATCTGCCATGTTTGGCTAGTTCTGCATTTCTCAGACCTAGTCCCAGACAGCATTTCTCCTCCAAGGTGCATGAGTGATATGTGAACCTCCCAAAGGACAGTCCTGGAGGAGAAGTGCACAAGATGACGTAGGAAGAGTGATGCATTTGAGAGGCACACATTGCACACGCAACAGAGGGGAAAACAGATGCTTTGCCAGTGACACCTTTGTCCAGTGAGAAGCAAAGTGAAATAAATGCAGCTGGATCCACTCTTTGCTATCAATTGACTTGGTTCCCAGCCCAGCTCCCTTCATACGATGCTATTGCAAGAGGTTTGCTTGGGAGCTGCAAGGATAAATCACGCTGTGAGGCTGCTCCCTCCCTTCTCGCACACACCTGCGCAGGAGATGTGCCAAGGGGCACAATTGGACATGCTAGCAGGACTAGGGGCAATATGGCAACCCTAGCAGCAGCCTGGGATGTACTGCTGTGACTTAAAGCAGCGAGGGGTTGGGTTTTTTTACCTGCAGAGCAGCTGAGAATCTGGAGCATGAGAAGATGGCACAAGTTTTCCAGAGGAAGACCCAGGAGATCTCAGCACAGGCAGCTGCTGGATGCCCCAGCTGTGCACAGCTTGTGCTGGCAGGAGCCTTCAAACAGCAGGACTGGAGCTGGGGTACAGACATGCCAGTAAATGGCTCAGAACAAGCAATAGGGTGTTGCCATACCTGCCTTTGGGGTCTGGCCTGGATGTGTCCCTCCCCTAAAAGTCCTCGGGGTTTGTTCCCATTCGAGTGCCTTAGGTCACACATGATACACACCTCTAGTTGTGCTGGTTCCCTGGTGACGATTAAAATGACAGAAAGACTATCATTTTAGCTTTTTTATCCTAGCTTTGATGGTTTTGCCTGACCCTCGTCCCCAGGGCCCCCTGCTCTGAGAACTTTGCTCTAGATAACAATTTAGCTGTTTTAAATAACGCCATTTATAACGCAGGCGTACGGTCTGCTGGTCACATGCACTAAGGCATTACATCCATTACACTAAATCCACCGTGAGCTCGGCCCCAGAATAAATGTGCAACGTTCATTTGTCTCCTACCTCACGGGCTGTGTAACAAATGTGGGGTATCTGTCACACTATCTCCAAACGTCCGCTTTATCTGCGAAGTGTTTGACAAAGCATAAGTTAGCAGTGGCTGTTGGTAATGAGTCATACACAGAACCATCGTGTATGCTGTGATAGAAATAGTGTAGCTATGAGCTGACAGACAGTATTGAGCCATCACAGCACTACAAGAGAGTACTGGTATCAAGATCCATCTTATTCCTTCTCCGCCCCTGCAGCTACCATCATCCATGCTGCTTACAGGCTGTGACAAATAGGTTTGGACACTCTGCCTAAGGAGAAAGAAACAGCAACAAGCCTGCATCATGACAGGCACTGTGATCCACTGGAGTTAGGAGGAAACTGGAAACAAGAAACAGCCACGTTTTACCAGTAGAGAAGATTAAACCTGGGTTTGTGTTCACAGACACCTTTTGCCTCCATGTCTCCATCTATAAAAGGGAGACCCTCTAAAACAGGTACGACAGGGGTCCGTTACTCTTCACCCAGTACTTCCCACCTTTCACAGCGTTAATCTAATAATGAAAAACTCATCTAACCACCCCTGGATGTCCACCATATCTCAGCAAGTTCTGCTTCCATTTATTTACTTCTGTCTTTAAGTTTCCTCAGTTACCAAAATGAGGGCAGTATCAACTGAGTCTTAGATACTCGCCCTTGCCCTCTGAGATCAGGGTTCAGTTTAAACCAATCAGCTATGAAGTATCATCTCCACATCCAGACAACTAGTTGTATTAAGGTTCACTGTGTGTGGGATCCAGCACAAATAAATGACCTGGCTTAACATCCTGTGTTATCACACCTTGAAACAAAACCAAACTCCCTTTTATAGTCTGTGTTTTACCCTCCTAAAAAATTCTAAGGGGCACTAACAATACAAAAATCAAGATTCTCCATGTGGGAACTTTGGCTCTTAAGGGCAAAACTCTCTTGGCTATGGCTAAAATACCATAATTTATTTAAATATAAATGTTGAGTTTTAAAAGAGTAGTAACTGAGTTATTTTTAAATGATTTAATAGAATCAAGCATCTCAAAAACACTCTTCTTTCACAACACTGTTCTCTTCCCTCTTTATCAGCTCAACAGGAATACAATACTACTGATAGCCTAGAGCTTTGTTCTGGGGGTACAGCGTAGCCCAAAATATCAATAGAATATTGTTCTTGAGACTTTGACACATGCAAGTTCTGACTTCCACTTGAGGATGGAACTACCTGAGAAGCATAGGTTTATTCAACACAAGGATTATAGAATCACAGAATCATTAGGGATTGGAAGGGACCTCGAAAGATCATCTAGTCCAATCACCCTGTCACAGCAGGATCACCTAGACTAAGTTGCATGGGAAACATCCAGGCAGGTCTGAAATGTCTCCCGAGAAGGAGACTCCACAAGCCCCCTGGGCAGCCTGTTCCAGTGCTCTGTCACCCTCACTGGGAAGAAGGTTCTTCTCAGATTTACATGGAAACTCCTATGTTCCAGCTCATACCCATTGCCCCTTGTCCTGTCATTAGAAGCCACTGAGCAGAGCCTGGCTTCATCCTCCTGACACCCACCCTTCACATGTTTATCAATGTTAATGAGGTCACCTCTCAGTGTCCTCCAAGCTCAAGAGACCCAGCTCCTCAGCCCTTCCTCATAAGGGAGCTGTTCCACTCTATCACCTTTGTGGCTCTGACTCTCTCCAGCAGTTCTGTGCCCTTCTGGAACTGAGGGGACCAGAACTGGACACAATTACACAGTGAGACTTGGTTAGAGGGCACTCCCGTGGATAATGTAAACCCTGCACATTCCTCTGGTAACAGCCAAACACTTTGGGTAGCTTAATGGATGAAACACCATGCCGAATTTCAAACAAGGCTCAACTTCACGCGTTTCATACAGGTTGCTGCGTAGCTACAGGAGGGAGAACGACTTCGACTATGGTGAATACACCTATATCCTATACCCCAAGAATCCTCAACCACAAGCAGTGGTGTGGTTTTTAACACTGCTCAGTTGGTAGAGCATGGGACTCTGAATCCCTGGGGTCATGGGTTCAAGCCCCATGTAGGACATTTTGAGACAGTACTGTAGGCTTACCCTGCTCCAGCAGTGGGGGTTGGACTTAGATGATCTTTTGAGGTCCCTTCCAACCTCTAACACGCTGTGATTTACACCTTATAGCAGTGTCCTGTTCAGATATGTTTTCGGCCTACCTAAAAAAGCAGTGCTGAATCTGAAAGTGTAGGTTAAAATCACAATCACATAGGGATCTGGTTTAGGGGTGAACTTACAGAGTAGGGTTGATGGTTGGACTTGATGATCCCAAGGGTCTTTTCCAACCGGAATGATTCTATATAAACCCATCCATTTCTGCTGCTGACTATCAGATGTATGACAGATCTGCCATCCAATGTACAAACGAAACACAAGAGAAGAAGAACAAGTCAGCAACATGATGATCCCAGTTTAAAGAGAGCTGTCTCTGGGCTGCATTTCACGGTGTAGAGTCAGCTTATGAAACTCTTAACGTTTTGCTGAACTCACAGAAACCTATCCAACGTCCCCATAGGCCTTGTGGAAATGAGAGCTCGTGTAGACATTGTGAAGGAAAGATGGGATGATTTTGTTATCGTCTTATTTACAAGTGTCCTGGAGTTCATAAACTTTCAACAACAGATGAGTGAGATGACCTATGTTACAAAGACTCAGCATCCTTCTTTCAAACATTCCAGACACCTGCTGGCTCAGGACCGTGTAGGGTCTCCGATGGGATTTCTCATACTACCATGTGGTAGGGGCAGGAGAAAGAGGTTGAGTTAAAACAAAGCAAAGGGGTGTTTTTGTTGTTCTCAAATTTTTCCTCCCAAGAACAGGAAAGACTGTCTGGCAAGTATTGAGCCAGTTACCCAAAGCCAAAGTATTACCAGTGATTCAACCGGTTTTTATTCCAGTTTTCCTAGCTAACAGACATGGGAAAGAAGAAGCAGCCTATGAACAGCAGCGGATGATGGCTGGGTGACATCACTCTTGGATCAACCTCAAGAGCAAGGTTTTACAGCATGATGAAAAACCCACATCACTGGATAAACATCTGACCGCAAGTAATTCTTAAAGGTCGTTGTTAAACCAGCAGGGAAGGATCAACGATTAACAAAATAATGTTACAGCAATGAAACACACAAGAAACCCACCAAGAAAATAGAAAACCCCACAAAGTTGGATACAGTGATCCATAGTCAGAGGGAAAAGGAAGGGAATGTCAAGTCTTATGAGGAGAGATTGAGAGAGTTGGGGCTGTTCAGTTTGAGAGGAGTTTAGAGGAGGCTAAGGGGAGACCTCATCGCTCTCGGCAACTATCTGAAAGGACATTGTAAAGATGTTGGTGCTGGTGTCTTCTCACAGGTAATTAGCAACAGAACCACAGGGAAGGGCTTTGGGCTTCAACAGGGTAGGTTTAGACCAGATATCAAGAAGAAATTCTTCCCGGAGAGAGTGGTCAGACACTAGAATGGGCTGCCCAGGGTGGTGGTTGAGTTACCATCCCTGGCTGTGTTTGGAGATCGCTGGGATGTAGTGTTGGGGGATTTGGTTTAGGAGGTGGACTTATGGAGCAGGGTTGATGGTTGGACTCTGTGAGCCCTGGAGTCTTTTCCAGCCTGGATGTTTCTGGTTCTGTGATTTTTATAGATGAGATAATGACTAATATAAAGTCTCAGAGGCTTAGGGACTTGCAGCTGACAAATCAAGGGGGTTTTTTTGCTGAAAGGAAAACTTGTCACTCAGTTGCATCAGTATCAGCACTCTCCTTTAAATAACAATCACAACCTCAAATTTAGAGCAGCATTCCATCTTTGAGTAAGCTATACACAAAGTCCTGCATCTTTACAAGAATTAAGGGGAGAAACCAAATAACTTCTGGTGAAGAAATAAGTGATTTAGGAAGAGCCCCTGGTCTGAATGTCTACAAAATAGAGCAGAAACTGTTTCAGATTGTGGTATGGAAAACTCTGATGGAATACTTGATAATTGTAGGAACAAACCATCCAAAGGTACAGTTCAGGGAAGTTAGGAGATCTAGGTGATTTTTAAGGCAGGCTAAATACCCACCTGTTCCAGAGTGCTTTGGGTTAATGAAGTTAATTCTGCTGTAATCCCAGCAAATGTACTACAAAATCTGCCAGGCACCTTTCACAACGAATGCTTCTATGAAATACTTCACACACCATTTATATGTCAGGGAAAAAAACCTATGATCTTGGGATCCTTCAGCATTCTAACTGGGAAGCAACACAAGAGCAGACCCCAAGTACAGGTTCTTGATCATCAGAACTAAGTAATTTGTTTTATCATCTCCATGTGCTGCTTATTTGGGTGGAAAAGGGAATAATTACAAGTGGGTTAGGAAAGTCAGTGAATTGAATGAAGTGCTGTGATCAACACGCAGAAGGCAGGCCAGTAATTTTAGCATCAACAGAGAGTCTGGAACATTAAGCGTTCTCTGCAGTCAGACTTTGATGTTGGAAGGTGAGTGGGTCCCCAAGCCATGTCAAGTTGCCTCACTGCATTCCCTTTAGAGCATTCCCCACCCTTAGCACATCATATTCCCTGAGCCAAGGGCTAACTTCTCTTTCGGGCACTGCTTAAGTGGGTTTGTGACATCCTTTCTCCTAGTTTTAACTCTCTCCCTGCCCACATTGAAATTTTTCCCCTTTTATTTTATTTGATTTGAAAGGATAAGGACTACACTGCCAGGTGGACATTCCCCAAGTCTCCCAACTCAATTCAGACGGTCTCTTACCAGAGAGTTCTCAGCAGTGAGAACTTGTAACTCATTTGAATGGGAAATATTTGGGGTCTCACCACGCTTCATCCTACAAGATACTGCCAGCAGCTGTTAGTGTCGCTCTCAGTTTTACCAAGTGGGAGCATATCAGAATGTTATGTGCAGTCTCTTGCAGTTTAATGGAAATTAAGCACAGGCATCCAGGGGAAAATACACTCCCCAGTTGCTGAGCATTTTATGTGTTCATTTTCTAACCTTCGCCCATGATTGGGGAAAAAAATTAATTCAAATTTAAGGCACTCCAGGATAAATGATGTTTTCTCAAAGCCATTTAATACCAGTAATGGCACAATTTACCTGTGCAAAACTTTACTGGTTGGTGTTGAATGCAGCAATTAAAATTGATGTACCACTCCATTTAGGGAGACACAAGATCTCACAGTAATTTTTTGGTAATCTAGACAAAAATCACAGAACCACAGTACATTAGGGATTGAAAGGGACCTCGAAAGATCATCCAGTCGAATCCTCCTGCCACAGCAGGATCACCTAGACCAAGTCACACAGGAACACGTCCAGGTGGGTTTTAAATGCTTCCAGTGAAGGAGACCCCACAACCCCTCTGGGCAGCCCTTTCCAGTGCCCTGTCACTCTCACCAAGAAGTTGTTCCTTCTCACATTTATGTGGAACCCAAAATATTCCATCTTAGACCCATTGCCCCTTCTGGTATTATTGGATGTCACTGACCAGAACCTGGCTCCATCCTCCTGACACCCACCCGTTCTGTATTTATAAACATTAATGGGGTCACCCTTCAGTCTGCCTTTTTTCCCCCAAGCTGAAGAGACCCAGCTCCCTCAGCCTCTCTTCACCAGGCAGATGTTTCACACCCTTCATCGTCTTTATGGCTCTGCACTGGACTCTCTCCAGCAGTTCTGTATCCTTCTGGAACTAAGGGGCCCAGAACTGGACACAATATTCCAGATGTGGTCTCACCAGGGCAGAGTAGAGGGGGAGAAGAATGTCTCTCGATCTACTAATCACCCCCCTTCTAATCCACCCCAGGATGCCTTTGGTCTTCTTGGCCACAAGGGCACATGGCTGGCTCATGGTCATCTTACACAGAATCAATCAGTTTGCTGTCCCCCGGGTCCCTTTCTCCTACACTGCTCTCTAACAGTCAGTCCCCAACCTGTACTGGTACCTGGGGTTGTTAAAATGAGATTGGCAAAATCTATCTGTCTCCACTACAAAACTGTGAAAACTTTTGCGTCAGATTAATTTGGGAGGCCAAGGGTGGAGTAGCCATGGACTCCAAACACATGATCATACACAACTGGAAGGAGACTAAGATACCAATTACTAGTTTCTGTAAGACAAATCTTCTTGTCATGAAGTGAGTTTCAGTGCTAGATTAAGCTGGCATTTTGATGACACATCGACAATAGCACACGTCACTTGAATATATAAGTACACGGGACATCGACTGCTACACGTATTATTTCAAATCAAAGGCCAGCAGCCACAACTTGGACATCTTGACTGTTGTTTTTAATTCAACATATTGAAAATTAAGGTAAGGTTCTTCATTCCCTAAAACTTCAGTACCATCGAGCCATTGGGCTAAGTAAATTCTAACAGTTGCGTCACTATTTCTGTTCACACTTACATGCACACTAGTGACAGGAGACATGGTTTCATCAATGGATCACTAAGGCTCTGCTCTGACTCTGGAGTATTTAGATACCGAGATTTAAGATGTCACCACTGGCAGCTGTCACCCACCTCTAAACTTAGCAGCAGCAGCAATAATCTTGTGCCAGACCTTCAGCCACTGCAGTTCAGAGTCTGACATATTTCCTTGAACCACCTTCCTCGCTCAGACAATACACCTGTGCCCCAGACTTACCCACCTGCCTGTCCGTTGCAGCAGCTGAAGAGCTGGAGTACATTTACTCTTGCTGCTCCTGCTAAGGAGGGAGGTAGTAGCCTTTAGTTTAGGGGTGGACACACAGCTTCTGGTGAGAGCAGTCCAAAATACCACCACTAGGACTATGGTACTGTAGCTCCCACTACCACATCACCCCTAGAACACAGCCCAGCACGCAACCAGTCGGTCTGGGAGGATTCCAGCAGAATCTCTTCCCATAGAGCTAATGCAATCAACAAACTCTCTGGAGACAGAATGTATCACAAACATTATTCTAAGACACAAGCTCTCTCCAGTCAGCCCCTTGTAGTAAATCTCAACACCATCATTCATTCGCAAGGCTTAAAAAATTGGATCTAAATAAAATAATTTACCATGCAGTGGTGGTTAAGAGGACTGGGAAAACTGAGATGGACTATAAAATTTCCAACAATTGTTTCTGAGAGCTCATACACTCAGCCAAATACTTGTTTTTCCTCCTCTAAAGAAATGAAACCCAGTAAGCCTATGGTGTTCCTTTCTTCTGGAAGGAACTCCTGCTTCATCCTCTGCTCCTGTTTCCTTTTTATTTAAAATTTAAATAAGAAAAAATAAAAATAAGAAGAATGTAAAACTTTATTAGTCCTGAGGTGATTAGCCACAAAAGCAACAAAATTATTGTCACAGAATTATTGAGGCTGGAAAAGACCTCAGAGATCATCCAGCCCAGCCCTAACATCACCACAATCAGTTCAGGGCACAGTTAATCAGTTAAGGGCCACAGTCAGGCTGTCCTCAAACACCTCCAGGGATGGGGACTCCACCACTGCCCTGGGCAGTCCATTCCAGAGTATGATCACCCTTTGCATGAGGAAGGGCTTCCTAACATCCAACCTAACCCTCCCTCAGCAGCTTTCAGGCCCTGCTCTCTCATCCTGGTGCTGGTTGCTTGGGAGAAGAGCCTGACCCACACTGACTACAACCTCCCTTCTGGGAGTTGTAGAGAGGGAGAAAGTTCCCCTCTAAGTTCCCTTTTCTCCAAGCTAAACAACCCCAACTCCCTCAGCCCCTCCTCATCAGTCCTTTCACTAGCCTTGTTGCTGGTTAACATCTTCCAGTCCTCAGACCACAGCTCATGAAGAGTCAGAATGCACTTCCATGTAAATCTTGTGATGAGTTTCTGCCCCTAGTTTAAGTCTCATGTAAGACTATGATAATGATCTCTCATTATTACGCTCTGAGCAACCTGGTCTTTCAAGACATGTCCCTGCTCATGACAAGGGTGTTGGAACTAGGTGATCTTTATGGTGCCTTCCAACCTAAACCATTCTATGAGATTTCCAGCATTTCAGTCTTGGCTTAAAGTGCAGAATCCGCACAGACTGCTAAGAAGGAACTTCATTGCCCTACCTGCCACCTCTTGTAGATGTACAAACTAGAGGGGACACTGTAGTTTAACAGAATTTACCAGCCACAGTCCCAGTAAAGGCAACATAATCCAAGCTAAAAGAAGCACACAACTACACCAATTTCATTCACAAAGCTTAAGCCAGCTTTAACATAACAGGAAACACATGGTTCTCCACTGCTTTTGAATGACATAGATCTTACTACTATTGTACTCCAACACTAGCTGTTAAATGCTGCAGGACAAAGAATAGGTATAAATTGAGAAACCCCCAGACTAGCTCAACAGACTGCACTTCAGCCACGAAGCATCATCGCTCAGATGCCTCATGTTTCACTTACAGCAATGCACTGCAGCTCAGTTTCTGTGCTGTAGCTTCATAACTCCACAAAGCTCTAATCAAACCCCTCTCAGCAAAGCTAACAGCCTTCTACCACACTCACAGAATCACTGAGGCTGGAAAAGACTATTGAGAACATCCAGCTCATGACCTAACATCACCACGTAGGCCAGATCAGGGCACTAGGTGCCACCTCCAGTCTGTCCTTAAACACCTCCAGAGATGGGGACTCTACCACTGCCCTGGGCAGTCCAGGGAAGCCACCCAACAAAGGGTTGCTTTGGTTTGGATTTGCCATGCAGCTCCCAAGCTTGTCTTTTTTCTTACCTAGAGAAGAGAAACAGCATCCCAGAGGCTTCCTCTACTACTCATGATCTCAAGCTTATTTCTGCCCTATCCTCTCCTCTGTGCTGCTGCCTCTCACTGTGAAAGCAGTAGTTTCCCATCAGGTCTAGCTAAGTGAAGTGCTTCCCAGCAAGAAGGCACAAAACCAATTAAGTAATTAGTGACCAATTAAATTAATTAATGCTGTTTACCTACAGGAGAAAGGCAAGCCTCAAACAATTAGCAGCCAGTTTATTTTTAAGAGTGAAAAAACCCTTTTGAAAACACCTCCTGAGTGACAATGTTTGTTTATGGACAGCCATCCAGGTATTACGTTTTCCCATCCTCTCCTAACTCATTTCAGATGTCGAGAGAGCAACTGGTCATTCAAAACAGAGCACGCTTGATTCAAACCAGGGACCCCTTTTTCACAGCAGCAATGGTTTAACGCCGTGATCTTCTGCGCTGCTTGTGAGCTGATTTTAAATAATGATTACACCAGCAGCCCTGCTGAGAGTTATCAATTATCAGCACTGGAGCAACAGCAGACAATTAACCTCAAATGCAATATGAGAGAAATATATCCCAGCCTTTAAGAAGGACTCTTGTCAGGGCATTACGCACATACTGGTGTCAGCTTGTTACTGCTGGGGGAATGTTTACCTTCGCTGAACACAAACTGGAGACAAACTGCACCTCTCTGGGGCATGTAACCGTATATGCAAGTGCACACCTCTCTGATCCCTTGCCCTCAGGGTAGGTGGAGAAAGGACAACTGACCAAGCCTCATTAAGACCATTCTGTCCCAGATCTGCAGATAAAAACCCACCAAGAGCAGAAGTACTTGGCTCTAGCAGTGAGGGAACAGTCAGGATTTCTGCTGCACTCACAGGAAACAGAGAACCAGCCGATGCATTTCGTGCAGACCAGCAGACTTTGAGATCCATGGACATGGGTAGGGCCAAAAACACCAACCCAAGAAGTCTCACTAGTCAGAAAAACTGTTAGTATTTACACTCTTTAAGATGTCCTTTCTGTCTTCTACACTGAGTGTAAATTGTAGGATCTAATACCACCTCCTTGCCTCTGATACAGACCTTCCCTTCCCCTTCCAAATGCTATCTTCTAGCAGCTCTTCCCTTTGGGTCCACTGCCCATCAAGCACTTCCCTTAAATACATCAAGCATGACTAAAGACCCCCAGACTTGAAAAGCCCACACAACGGACGCTTCTTTCAAAATATGATCAGCAAGCTGTCTCACATAACGAAAAATGAAAACAGCTGAGCAAGGATCTTATTTTGACGGCCAGTCAGACAGCTATGGGGTAAGTGGGACAAATGTGTTCTCTGCCTCGGTTTGGTGCCGTGCATACTGTGCTCCTGGCTTCACAGAAGCAGATGACAGACATCTGTTTTGAGGACAGGCAGAGGGCAGAACAAGCCATACTGTGCTGTGCTGGCCCAGAGTGTTTGGGACATCCAGTGTTCTTTCTCTGAGTGTTACCAAAAGCTGAACAGAGGCAGGGATAGAATAATAACTTCAGAAATCTTGTCTGATGTATCTTCTGTTACTTGTCTGGGTTGTTCTTCATTGGTCAAGCTACAAGAAGGTTTCAATGTGATCAATAACCTTGACCAAGAAAGGCCAAAATTCAAGGTATTTTTTTAAACCCACTGGCTTCTCTCAAGTGACTTTTTACACTAAAATGATGTTAGTCCTAATGGCTTTAATGATTCTCACCTATTATTCTCATAATCTTTCATTGAGTTTACTATATAAGTGATTATCAGTGTTTCCTGTAGATTTATTTCAGAAGAGGGTTGAACTTGATGACCCCTGAAGAGCTCTTCCAGCCCCTAATGATCTGTGTGTCTGTGTGTAACGCTTTTGGTCTAATATTCTGAATTTCTTTGGCAATAGGGAACAAGAGACAACAAGTTCTTAGAAGAAGGCCATGTATATCCTAGGATTATAATTACTCCATTTGTGATAGTGAAGACATTCCATTCCCTAAAGATCATGGATATCTGCCACATCTGTGTGGGCACATCAGAACTAGCTTTACACCAAGTCTGGTCTACAGCCATGCAAAGAAAGGGCTCAGCCTACATTAATCTCTTGGCTGCTCAAGCCATTTTGTGGGTATATTAGAAGAGTTCCCTTTTGTTTACACAGGAGTCCATCATAGAATCACAGAACATCAAGGATCGGAAGGGACCTCAAAAGATCATCTAGTCCAAGCCCCCTGCCACAGCAGCAGGATCACCTAGACCAAGCCACACAAGAACATATCCAGGTGGGTTTTAAACATCTCCAGAGAAGGAGACTACACGATCCTCCTGGGCAGCCCCTTTCAGTGCTTGGTCACTCTCACAGGGAAGAAGTTCCTTCTCAGATTGGTGTGGAACCTCCATATCACCATCATCCCACAACGGGAATACAGGAACAACAGGAGTATTTTCTTACGTCTACCAGATAAAACTATTTTAGGGAATCACAACTTTTTCTTTGATTTCCAAAGGATTTGAAAGGAATGGTTATTCTTACTGAGTTACTTAATTTCATCTCTAAGTTTGGAGTGAAATTTATAGGAAAACCAGTTTTTGAAGGAATAGATAAAATAAAGAGAAAAGAAGAAACAGATAAAATAAGGAGAAAAGCACAGTCCATGTGAGTTTCCTTGCTAAGGTCAATGAAAACAGCATCAAACGAGGCTTTTTGCAAAATCTCACCTGCAAAGGAGAAATTCAGTCTCCTGTTCACATGAAGTTTGTATGAACTGAAGTTCTGACATTTAGCAAAAACAGTAGTAGGATTTTTCTTTAGTATTTCCTTTCTGCAGTATAACTTCACGTCCACAAATACTTCACCAGAAAGTATGGGACCTATTAAGTTGGTGTTTTCTAAGTGTGGCATTTGAGTAAAGTCTCAGAAAGCCCCCAGAAGAGCATAATTCCAGCACTTAGTATTGGCAGAACAATGCAGTAGAAGCCTTAATTGGGACCTCTACTCAGATTGAAATTTATCCCAATTAACGACCATCCCAGTTAAGCAAAGTTTTCCTGAACCGTCACTTAATGTAAACCAAATGTCCTCAGAAACTCCTTCCTTCTGCTGAAGTATTTTGACCCTTAGCCACCATATTAACACCTCTAATTGTAACTGACAGGGCAATTTCCTGGTTGCCATTGTGTGAGACAAGCATTGAACACTAGCCACAAGTAATTTATGACCTTTGACTGTCATATTAATGCTTTTAATTGTAACTGACAAGGCCGTTAGGCCAAAAAAGTGTCCTGGCAAAGCAGTTCAGGCAGTTGTGAACGTCCCACTAAAGAAGGAACGATACCTGTGGCTGGATGATCATGAAACTCCCTGTAATCACCACCACTTATTGGTTCAATTTGCCATCACATTTTCTGCTAAAACCAGAACTACTCTTACTGACCTCATGGAGTTCAGCTGTAACTTCTGAAGATAATTTGCCCAAAAATGTGAATGAAAATTACTTGCAAGATTCTTCCCAGTGACGTGATTTTTAACATCAACAAATTTCATGTTCTTTGGTGAAAAAGAAGGTTCCTCGGCATTTAGTGTTTGAAAAACAGAAACATTTGCACATTTTTCAAATAAAAAGAATTATCTAGGGTTGTAGAAAGTGTGTCTGCACAGCAGCTGCTGAACCACCCTATAACATTACACCAAATAAGCAAAAGGTTATCCTGAGTGGAAGAGAACAGAGAGTCAGAGAACTGAGCAGCTGAAAGAGATTCTAGTCCAAGCGTGCATCGCCATGAGTGGCAGCCAAGCCAGCTTACCCCCTACATCCATTGTTTGATTCATAGAGCAGGCCTGCAAAGAGCACGTCAGCACAAACAAGAATGAAATTACACATCATAGTCAACTAAACATCTTGCAGATACCAGTACAGGAAGATCTTCCTTCACATCTTACTTTCAACTATTGTGCCTTCTCCAGGCTTGACCTGACCCTTGGCTTTGTTGAGCCAATTCAGCTTACTACCTCCTGCAAAAACACACAGACAGGTTGTGGTGGGATTACTGTTCTGCCCAGATTCCACCCCCGAGAAAGGGAGCGCTGCATGGCCATGAGTGCAGGGACAAGGGAAGGAGGGGTACGGGCTCTCCCTTTTGGAGCCACTGCAAGAGGTTTGGGTTTAGCCAGGTTCAGAGGATAATGTGCGACTTTATCCTGAAAGGCAGATACAGAGGAAGCATTGCCAGGTAAAGACAGACACAGCACTGCATCCTCAGTTGGGGTAGATTTCATTTTATACAATATCTTAATAGTGATAGAAATGTCTTTGTTGTTGAAGTACATAAGTAGCACAGGAGCCTGTATCTTGCCTTATGATGATCTTCACATCAACATACAATCCCTCTGATGAGAGTTATAAAGCAAATTGAGATGAAAAATACTAATCCTCACCTTTCTCTGTTCTTTCTTATTAGAAAAAAATATAAATCATCTGCTTTGTGCTGGCATTTCAACCCATACATCTGTAAACAGGCTCCTAATTTCCTCAAGGCTCGATGAGCGTGTGATAGTAATTTAATCAAGAATATGATAGTGCCTTTGAAAAAAACCTACAACAGTAGTGATGTTCTTAGGAATCTAAACCTGCTTCCAGTCCCTGATGCCAGGCAAATCTTCATTCTGTCTCTGCATTATTGCTTGAGAGAACATAAACAAACGCTGCTGCACAACTGTTTGACGAGGACACGCTCTAAATTGCTACCTGCTTAATAAGCCTCTATGGAGATCCTAAGCTGTTGCAGATGAGAGAAGATGTTTGATCAGATGCATGAAGGTTATTTTAAGCAGGCATGCAACTATCTTGTCTGGTCTTTCAACAGCTAGATACTTCTCCAAATATCCATGGGAATACGGGGAATTCTACTTCAGTAGACTTTGCAAGGGTCCTGGAGGACTTGCTAAGAATGCTAAATAAACAAGGGCTCTCATTCCACCCAGCCACAAAGAGCTAACAAGCCCCCCGCACTCCCTCCCTGTCCTCGGGCGGGCTCTACCTCCCACCGGCAGCCCACACTCGGCCTCGCACAGCAGCCCCAGCTATCGCACCGCAGAGCCTGCTGCGATGAGCAAACAGCAATCAGCAGCCCCATTAGCCTCCAGAGAACAGGGGGGTTGTTTACAGTAAATAGCAGAGCTCTGCCAGGAGAACGCTGCCCAGGAAATGCTGAGGAGGCTTTTCCCCACTTCTGCTTCAGGCCCTTTTGGAAGTTTGGGGGATTGAGTGCAGGGAAGTTTTCTTGTCCTTAAAAAGTGCTGGTTGAAAATGTAGTTGTTAAAAAGTAACACCAGTTCGGCACTGGTTTTTTGTTGAAAAGCCTTCCATCAAAATGACTGCGTTTTCAAAAGCGAGTGATTTAGGATGAACAATATAGTGCGTTTTACGGGGGATTAAGAAGGGAGGTGCTAGCCCTCATTAACTAACCATTAGCCAGCTTTACTCAGATGCTCAGTATTGTTTCCAGCCATCCAACACTTTGCTGTGACACGCACTGAGTGCACTGGAATCACCGAGTTTTGCTTCCAGAGCTGGCAGAGAGCAGAAGGAATTTGAGTGAATGCTACAGCTTACGGAACAGAGTGAGAGGCAGTGGGAGAGGTTTAGGGAGAAGATCCAAGAAAGTCTGAAATCCAGCCTGTGTGTTGTTCCCAGCTTACTTGGAAAGTCTGAAATCCACCCTGCGTGTTGCACATCAGGGTGGCTGCTCCTCTCCAAAGCACCAAGGGGGAGGTTTGATTTCTCCTCACATCCTTTGCATACAGCCTAGTGGCTCTGCTCTGTTTGGAGACTGGATTCGCTGCTGACCCTTTGTTAACAAAGACAATATAATTTATTATTCATACATCTCTGTAGTCGGGAGATGTGCGCCGCGAGTAGCTGATCTCGCTCTTTGCTCAAGCCACACGTGACGTGGACACGGTTCTGAATGCTGCTGTCTTCCTTGGAAGCAAGGATTGAATCGAGAGGAAACTCTTGGTACTTGGGCAGATATTACCTTGAATTTGTGCTTATGGGGACAACTGAATTTTGTAACTTGTGGGACCGAGATGAGCTGTAAAACAGTAGCTGAAGGGAGATTACTAAAGCACATTCTAGAGTAGTGAAGTACATGGGGAAAGAAGTCTTTAGGACAACGGAAAGGAAGCTGTTTGTTTTGTTAGTCATGTTTCAGCATAAAGAAGCAACAAATACTTGGTGCAAGATGCCCATCAAGTGTCACTTTTATCTCACTAATACTTGACAACGTTTTTCCTAGCATGACTCAACGAAGTTCCTGTGCGGGACGTGTATCAATTTCTTCTGAAATCCCTAACAGCTCTAAATCAACTGCCAGACACGTTTGGAACACTTCAGATGAGCCCCTCTCATCACCTCCAAAGAATGCTTAATTTCCAAAAGCTGTAGGGAGAAGGGGGGTGGGGGGTGTTGGTCAGGAGAAGTCTGTTATTACAGTTAATCAAACAATAAACTACATGTCAGCGACTATGTGACCGCAGCGTTCAGATGTCAGAACATAACTAAGGAAGGCATTCCAATTTCAAAACTAATTTCCAAGATGTTTCAACCTCGTGATATACATTTCACCCCACAGCCCTTGGCTGCTGGACACTCTTCCCAGTTAAGGCTTTGAATGCGCTCAAAACCCCATGCGTTTGAGTACACAGGCAGAAGGGGTTTTAAGATGTTGCGATAAATGACCAAATGTTACCGGGTAAACTGTGGATGGAAACTGGATTGAAAGGGCTGCTCAGCGGTTACACCTCTTCATCCACTCTTCCATTAACTTAATTAGGCTAACGCATAAGCTTATGAGAGTAGAGACTTAAGAGAACTTGATCTGAAAAGAAAAATAAAGGGTTTAATCACCAGGCCAGGGTTTCCAAGTCGTCATGGCTCTGATGTACACACCCTGCACACTTACGTAACCCAAACTTCCATTCCTTGTCTGAGAGTCCGAGATCAATATTATAGATGAAGGTAAAGCTTAAGGTAAACGATTACCCTATAAGATGATGGGAATAGTAATTCTAGTGAACATCAAACACATTAGAATACAGTAAGCTTGCACAGACATAATAAATTCATCAGCTCTTTCTGCTGATTGATTTGTATTCCAGTTTAATTAGCCATGAAAGAGTCAATTTTTTTACTGAAACTTTCCCTCCCCCACCATTTTTGTTACAGATCACTGCCACAAAAGATAATCCCCAGCTGTCAAGTTAAGGAAATTTAAAAGGCAGGTTGTAAAAAAATCGTTACCGGTTGCGAATTCATTTTCATATACACTGGTTAGTCTGATTTCCCAACGACTCTGGCCGGGAAATCACATCTGAAAATAGACCGGGACCCTTAAACTGTTGTTTTCCGACGGGCTTTAAAACACTTTGCAAGCAGAGTAGCTCGATTGTAGTGGAGATATCGACGTGTGGAAAGGCAGAGGTGCCGAGAAGCGGCACAAAACCTATAAACTCGGCGTTGTTTAACTTTCGGCAAACAACTTGAGATAGCACAACGTTAGCGCTGCAGGTCTGCATGGCACAAGAGAAGGGCAGAAAGCCTTTTTGGTTGTAAAGAGGATACTTGGTTCCTGAAAATAAATAAACAACCAGCCCAGTGCCTGAAATTAATTCCAAAAACTCAGAGTACCCGTGTTTGTTTTAACTTGCCACTACAAAAGAAGAGGCAGGGAACAATACTGAGGTCCAGCTGTTGTTTTTCTTGAAGACATCCCAGCTCCCCATGCAGAGAAACTACACTTGAGATGAGCTGGCTGAGACAAATGTTCTGTCTACACTTTAAATGGCAGCTGGTTATTAAATGACTCCCAATAGGACGAACACTTGCTATTGACAATAAGGTAATATAAGGACCATGCAGAGCAATCAGGATGGGAATGTGAATGAAAAATCTTTAATCTGAAATTACAGCTGTCAGGGTTATATTATAAAACATGAAAGTTGCATCTGCACTTAGAATTAATGTGTCCCAAAAGCCAAGTTTCTCATAAAGTGCATCTTGCAGATACATCTTTTATAAATAGACTACTGCTGTTCCATAAATCAAACCAAACTGTAGCCTATACTAAGGAATTAAAAGGGTCATCTCTTCTGGGGTTGGTATTTGGGAAAAATGAGCATTGATTTACAAAGTCCAACAGACACTGGTCGCAGTATTACTTTCAACCGATATTCACTGGTTCCAATGTGTCAAACAAATGACTTCAGGTCCTTATTACCAGTCCCGACATGTAAAAACATCTTTTTCAAAAGAAGAAAGCCTTTTCAAAGAGAGACTCTGTTTAACCATCTGAGTGAGCAGAGTACTGAACAAACAAATAAAGTAGTTTTTATTTGCTCGTTGTTTGAATAAATCTGTGTAGCTCCATGCTCAGGCATGCTGAGCCTAGTTGGATGGAACTAGACCTTTGCAGATCCCTTCCAACCTGGGTGATTCTGTATGACAAAAGGAGTTACCTGCTCTATTCCACAGCCCCTTAACTCACAGGGATCCTTCCAGTTCCTTTGCCCTGAAAGGGTAGAGCCATTTCCACAGGCTGAGTCTGGTACACGTTTTGTGACAGCTCTTCTTGTGGTTAAGGTCATTTTTAGGTCTTGGGTGATGCCTGTGTTTTGATCATTTCAATAAGCCAGTGCTAAAATATCCTCAAAGTCAAACTGTCACAAGGAAATTCTTTAAAAAAAAACCACCTTTGATACTGGTCCAATGTGTACAGTAACCAGCGACGGACACTAGCTGGGAAGGTTGGCTGCAGCCTCAAAGTCCGTGACCATAAAGCTGCACGTTATGAAAAAGATCTACTCATACAGTCTTCATCAGACACAAAACCTCAAGTGAGACACTGTAAGAAATACAGGCTTGAAAGTAGAATTCCCATGCACCTATATTCTCTCCCTCTTAATGGGGGTTTGGGCAGTGGTTTGGTGGAGGGTGGAAGACCAGGAGCTTCCTAGTCCTTTTGTTCTCATTAACCAAGTGCTCTGCGTTCCTGAGGGGCTCAAGACTTAACTTCTACCTAAAATCCAATTCATTGCCCTTTAAGTTCTTCCTGCCTTCTTACACTTCACTGAAAGTGCTATCAAGGTGCGACAGCTAAACCCCCTGCGACAAATCAGCTCCATTCCCTGGAAGAAGCCAGCATGCCGCATGCCAGGGTTAACTGGCCATTGGGTAATTAAGATCTAGGAGAAAAGAAAAGCCTTTCACTCGTGATGAAGGTGGCAATAGCAATGGAGAGCAGCTGTGTGTGCCACGAAGGGCTTATACCAAAGGAATGAATTCATTAACTTCATATAAACAAGTATCAGGTGTAAAATGTTCTTTTCCCTCAACAGGAATCCAGTGGGTACTTTCATACTGACTGAGGACCTCTTCAAGGGTGTAACTGTGGAAAACAGTTGCCTGGCTGGGCAATCTGGTCTGGTAAGTGATGTCCCTTCTTGTCACAGGGGCATTGGATTAGATGACCTTTGGAAGTCCCTTCCAGCCTATGATTCTGTGGTCGCAAACCGAAAGATTCACCACTTCTATGATAGCATAACACCAAAGTTTAGGTTCTGTAAGCCTGAAGGTGCCCATTAACAGAAGGAAATCATTAAAACATTGTAGAATGGCAGATGAAAAGGTGCTTGCGTACTCCCTGATTAATGAAAGTTGATACAGAACTGTGAAATTAATTCAATTGAGAGTTTTTGATTCCTCCATCTCACTGGAGTCAGAAGGTGATGTATATTATCCTGAAATCGTGAGCATTCAGCATGTGGCAAACAAAATTTGGGGAAAAAAAATAACAAGCCTGAAGAATCAAGGGAGAGAAAACTCCGAAATTCCATTTTTCAGAAGTTAGCCCACTTATACTCTTTTGAAACGACAGTGTTCTTTTCTTCACAATCCAAATGATTTTGTAGCATCTCTCAGCTTTGGTTAAACTTATCACATTTCACCCTTGAGTTGTCTCAGAGCAGGGTGTTGAGTTCTCTCTAGGTCTCAGCTGAAAAGGATATTAGCGTCTGTGCTGCAGGCACACACAATCATTTCCGTTTGTCAAAGGTTTCTCTGAGAACTCTCCCTGAGAGTTCTCAAATACAAGGAGAACTCAGCCTAGAATAATGTGGACAACATCTATGAACCTAACTTTGAAGGAAGAAATCACATTTGATAAAAGAAATTAAATTGCCTTAAAAACTCTAGGAAACAATTTCAGGCTTGTTGTAGAGATTGATGGAGATCAACGAAGAAAGAAAGAAGTGTTTTTAAGGGTTCCAACCAACCAAAAGAAGATAGGAGTGATCGAGTTCAATAAATTAACACAGCCCTCCTAAAAATAGATACAAAAAATTCTATGTAACTTTATTCCCTATGAAAAGGAAACCAGCAAAGGTACTAATTTATTATCAGATCTCTGGGCATGGATTTATTCAATGACAGGCAGCCCTGAGCATCCTTCCTATTTACCATAAATAATAACCCAAAAGAACCCCCCAAACAAAACCCAAACCTCAAAGTCTTCACTCAGGCATTTGAATTTTGTTACCTGGCCCGTGGATTTGTCTTATCTGCCTGGGAGGTCCCGTCTTTTAAAGATTTTAAGCTTTTCAGAGCAGAGGCCATCATCAGCTTGTATGTTTGCTCAGTGTCTAGCTCAGGAGAGTAAAACTGGCTGACAGCTCTAGGCCACAAATACAATTAGGATTTAAATGAAGAGTGGGTTTGTGTTTGTAAGCACTTTGCAATAGTGATGCCTCAGTAACAGACCGGGAAGCAGAGGCAGAGTCTTTCTTACTTTTGGAGTGATTTGCAACAAGAACCATAAAAAAATCACAACAGAAAAAGCCTTAAGGCAGCTAAAAGAAACAGACGAACTTGAAGCTCTGTGAATTGACACCATTTTTGTCACCTAGCTCATTTCTTTGGTTCACAAGCAGAGCTGTATTCGGCATGGTCAGAGATCCAGTTAAGTCCAGTTAAACAGTTAAATAACAAAGGCTGCACTACTTCCTTGAGAGGAGCATCAGCTCCTCTCAAGATTAACATCTTAATTTTAACATCTTCAATTTAACATCTTATACCTATGGAAAAAACCCAACCCTAAGCAGCCAAAACCCCCAGGGTCTAGCCTCCTGTATCTCCACTAAAGCAGAATGAATATCTCAGGTGACAGCATCCAGCCTCACATCATATATGCCACTTGGAGATACCCTGTGAACTCTACTTTGGGCCATGAGATCGTGCCTTCAAGGCTTCCTGCTGTTGCTCCTTGTAGATGATGATAAAGCTTTGTTCTACCAACATTTGAAGCACTGGATTTATCTTCCAAGAACTACAAAGCAGAAAGAGAAAGGCATGCCGCCGTAGTTTGTAAATCTCTGACAGTAGGATACCTAACTGAGCACTTGCAATGGGGAGAAGTGGTCCCACATGCATTTAAGGTCTAGGCAAACCTTCCTCACCCAGCGACACTTGAATATTCTCTAGTCCACTTGATGCAAAACTGCAATTTGTTTGCTTTCTGTAACAAATGCTACCTCACAGTTGAAATACAAGAGTGCTCTTTGTAGCCGAGGCAGAGCTTCTCTGGACACCAGGCTTCCCATTCAAACAAGTGGGCACATTTTTTTTCTTAATTGGAAAATGAAGACCAGAAGTCCCACAGTGGGAAATGTTCCAGACAAATAAATTATACAGCAAACACAAACAAGAGCTTCCCTGTCTAAACCTAAAGACTGGCTGTCGTCTATTAGCTGTTGTTTCAGCCTCTTCTGCACCAGGGGAGGGTTAGGTTGGATGTTAGGAAGCCCTTCCTCATGGACTGCTCATGGAAGTGGTGGAGTCCCCATCCCTGGAGGTGTTTAAGGACAGACTGGATGTGGCACTTAGTGCCCTGGTCTAGCCCATGTGGTGATGTTAGGTCATGGGCTGGGCTGGATGATCTTAGAGCTCTTTTTCACCCTCAATAATTCTGTGAGTCTCTTGAGGAAAAGGAACACAAAAGAGACAGAAGCAAGGCTTGATGCTCCAGAGGTGAGCATGGCCTTGTACCACTGATTAGATTAAATATAAGGACAATTCCTAAAATAAATTAGTTCGATCAAGTTAATTCCTTGTAAACTGAGAGTTGCATCCTCAAAATGAAGGCGGCTCTGAAGCAGAGCACATGGATCCAATGACATAGATGTGGTCATGATCAGTTTGGACACTGAAGATGATTCTCCAGCCATAGAAAATATTATTCACTGCCTTAGTCACACAATCCATTTTGTCCAGGAAAACAAGTCTGCCTTTACGTGCTCTTGCACAATTCTGGCAAGAAGTACTTCCTAAAAGAACAGCTTTTCTGCTTTAGAAGCTTCTCCTGTTCTTCAAGGTGAACATTTTGGAAAAACTTTCACAGTGTTTCCTTAGCCTTAGACTACATAAGTCAAAAGCCACAACTTTTAGCACTCCTGTCACATCTGCAGCTCCTGAATCCTACTGCCTGACTCCAGCATCTTCTCTTTCTTTGCTAACCACAGTGTAACCAGAAAAAAAGGTGGCAGCTGGCTCTGGTGCAAAGGCATCACCCAGCACCTGGCAGCTCCAGGCCTGCTTGGCACCTCCAGAGAAGCCCAAGCAGGTGATTTTTTTCCTTTACAATGAGATTCCCAGGGTTCACAGTAAGAGGCTCTCCAGCTCCAAGCACTGTCTCGGAAAAGCAGTTGTTACACTCGAGCCCAGATGGCAGATCTAATGGCAGCCCAGGGGGTGCCCTTCAGAAAGGGGAGCGATGATCTGTTTTCACTCCTTCACCTCTCTCACCATTCACAGAATCACAGAACATTAGGGATTGGAAGGGCCCTCAAAAGATCATCTAGTCCAATCCCCCAGCACAGCAGGATCCTCTAGACCAAGTCACACAGGAACATGTCCAGGTGGGTTTTAAATGTCTCCAGAGCAGGAGACTCCACAACACCCCTGGGCAGCAATGTCACCCTCACTGGGAAGAAGTTCCTTCTCATATTGTTGTGGGACCTCCTATGTTCCAGCTTACACCCATTGCCTCTTGTCCTATCATTAGATGACACCGAGCAGAGCCTGGCTCCATCCTCCTGACACCCACTTTTCACACAAGAGAACCTCACATGAAAACCCTGGAAGAAGGGCTGCCAGGGCAGAGCAGGAGAGGGGAGATGCCACTGTGGTTGTGCTTCCAGTATTTCAAAACCAACATGATCCAGGGAAGGGAGCCTGCTCAGATGAATATTTATAAATAAAGCAGTGCAGCCCTGGCACATGAAGTGAGTATTCCACTGGCATCCCTTGCTTTTGGAAGGCAATTGCCCTGGATATCTTCTTCTGAGAAAAGTATGTCAGAAATCTTAAATACATTCAATGTCACCTCCCTGAAAGCCAAGTTAATCCTGTGAAGTTATTGTTATAGTTTCAATTATACGAAACAAACTACTGTACGAGAATAAATGACCAAGAAAATCAATTATAATCTAATCAATACAATCAAATTTGTATTACAATTCATACTTTCCATCACCACATATGCTGGCACGAGCCTCAGCTTATTTTCTACCAAGGGTTGACCTGGCATTTTGTCTTGCATTCGAAAGCTATCTTTTCATATTAATTTGCTCTGAACAAACAAGCAAAAGATGAAGGAAATCAAAAGGAAGTTCTTGTTCCTGCTTCTCCCACACATCTTGAGCTGTGTGCACAAGCAGTTAAAACATGCAAATGCAGTTTGGAGGAAATTCGACATCTCTATTATAGATGAAAGGTAAACAAAAGCAGATGAAGGATTAGTGCAATTCCAAATTTAAGATATTGCTCCCAGTGACTTATAATAAAGTGGTGTTGCATACGGTGGCATGTTTTAGATGACATTTCAATTGTACAAGCAATTTGCATTCTATCTGACATTAAATAACGTTCTCATTATTATGAATTCTGGCAGCATCCCCGTCTCTGCAGCATAAAGATATGAACTGCGAGGCACATCTTAATGAAGGTAGGAAGTTTTCCTGTCAATCTGAAACGCGAGACAAGGCTGTACCTGGGCTAAACCTCCGGTAACATTATTGTGAGTTGCCCACTTCTGACATAGTACAAATCTTCAGCTAAAGCATTCTTCTTATTAAATAAAGATCTATAACTGAACACATGTATCTGTAATATCACTACAATCCAAAGAAAATTAAAAGACAGATTATGTCCAGGATATTACATGCACCACCACAGAGCACTGCGAGAATCTGGTATGATCCTGTTGCTAAGATACCTGGCTAATGCCACGGAAACAAGCCCTTCGTACTAATCTAGCACAATCCATGCATGCTTCCACATATTTTGGCAGGGGAAAGTAGGAGTCCACTGACAATGGCTTGGGATATTGCTAGCCAGCACTCCTGAATTTATACATTTTTTATCTCTGGCTGGTAAGCTTCAGAAATCTGACTGAAATAAGAAATGTAACACTCCGCTAATGGCATTTGGTTGCTTTATGCCATTTAAAACAAGTAAGATTACTTTTTATCCTCTTGCATAGTCAATAAAAGTTGCTTAAAAAGGTAATTATTTAAGTGCTTTTGGTTGCAAAATTGCGGTGCTCCCCGAAATGACTGCCCTTAATCTTTGTGATTTATACTGTAATATGCACATAAATGACTAACTGCATTTGCGGTCTCCACCGCTGCCTTCAAGGAGACTCTAACAGAACAGTTTCCTTGGGTGCATACTGAGCAAGCAATCAGAAGAATAAAGTGGAATTATTTTAACACACATAACTTCCAATCTGCACTATTTAAAACTGCTTTGTGGCTTTAAGCCCTTCAGTAGCTCTTTGCCCGGTAGGCTAGGTAAAAAAATGAGTGAGGAGAAAGGAGAGGGATAAAAATAAAGGAGAAAAAAATACCTAAGACTAGGAATTCTGAGATTAAAAAAACCCTTAGAAAAAAGAAGATTGCTTCATCAAACAGCCTGGTTAGGCTGAAAAGCGACGGCCAAGCGGTATGTCACAGCTATCTTTTTTAAACACAAGAGAAATACATCTTCACTGATGAAAAGGATGCAAATAAAACGTTCTTAAAGGCAACAAGAATTTGAAAAGAGAAAATAAAACGCAAAAGCTCTCCCTCTGTCTTCTGCAGCCTGCTCTCTCCTAGGCGTCAGAGGCAGTAGCTTTGTGGAGCTCAAGTTATGACAACAATAACTTTTGCAGATGTTCCTAGCTGTCATGTATTATTCACTAACGTGTCAGAAGATGGGATAAAAAGTAAAAACAGAACAATTCCTCTATAGCAACCAAGTGAAGTCAGGCAGGCAGAGGTCATGCGTCAGTCTCTAACTACGAAACAGTGAGTTGTAGGGGAATAATGGAGATCTTATGTTAAAACAAGCCTGCAGCTTTGCACGTGTGTGCACATCCACAGGTACGTGGAGAAGGGAAAGAAAAGTGCTTATGTTTTCACACTGCATTTGCTTGCCATTCACTCACGAGACAGAGTCAACCTATTGTTTTCTGAAAGGTCTGCATGTGTCTCAGAGAGTGACTCCTACAAATTGTCCTCTTTCTACTCACCCTTTAAAAGTTTTAGGTTTGATTTGGTTTGGTTTTTTTAACGTAGGATTTTTTCTTTCCCACTCCAACAACTGGCAAGGTCATTTTACAGACTTTCTCTGGCAAGGGACCTTTATGGATTCCCAGCATCGTTTACAGGGTTAGGATGGCTGCGTGTCAGGCCATACTCTCCATCACTGTTGGACACAAACATTTCTGTCATTCATATCAGCTATAGAAGATGCAAAATCCAACATATGGACAATAGTCTGCTCCTTTATTCCAAATGCTTTGTATCTTCTGAAGTCCTCCGAGACCTCGCCGTAGTAAAACTACTTCTGAATAGCCACCTCAGGGCAGCATGCAAGGGTAACTGTATTATAAAACAGGAGATTGTTCATGACAAAGAAGAAACAAATCAATAACAGGTGCAAGTATCTCAGAAACTGTTACTTCAACATAAATTGTCCCTGTAAGAAGGACAGAAAAATGTTTTTACAAACCTTTTACTTTTTTCAATTCTCGCTGGAATCCAAGTCAGAAGAGAAAATGGCTGTTTGCTTAGAATAAAGTGTCTGAGCTGTCTATGTGAACCTGACTGTAATGGCAAAGGATGGTGTGGATCAATATCCATCTTCTTCATTCCTGAAGTAATAACTTTCAATAGGAAAATCTATTTACTTTTACTTACCTTTATTTTATTTCATTTTGCTTTAAAGAAGTCCATTCCAGAGGGAGGGTTTAGATTGCAAACAGCAGTTAACAAACTGATGGTTTAACTAAGGACTATGGGCCAGTAGGCATGTTACCATTCCCTGTAGCCATTGGGTAGGGTTAAGAAGAAACACATTTACTTAGAAAATTTATTTATTATATAAACAATGAGTACTACAAGCCATTTAGTACATACAACCTCCTTATGTATAGCACAGATTGGAAAAGGCAATGAGAACCAAAGGGTAACCTGTCTAATCCTTATTTCCAACATGCCCAGCACTAGCCAAACCCCTCTCCCACAGAAGAGAATGCTCTTAGGAGTGACACAGCCCCAGACAACTTCCTGGCCAGCCCCATGGATACAGCAGCCTACCCAATCTCAAGCACTGACATTGTCTTTTCCTGGTTGCTGCTGACCACCAAAGCCAGTAGGTACCATGATAGAGGAAAAAGAGCTGTGTGTAGCCAACCAGTGTGAAATCACTTCTCCCCCATCAAAACACAGGGAAAACAGAGCTCCTCAGGAAAAACTTCCCAGGTCCATGTATTTTCCAAAAAAAAGCAAGTGAAACAAATGGCAAGAGAGGGAGTGAAAGACAAAGCAAATGTGTGTGTTTTCCACTAACTCACTTTGGTGAATTTACATTCTCAGGATGAAGCACAATGGATAACAGGAGTTTTAATCAGAGAATCACAGCATCATCGTGGTTGGGAAGGACCTCCTCGATCACCGACTCCAACTCTACCCACAACAACAAAAAACAACTAAACACCTAAATACCTGATTGATCGAATGCGATGTTGTTCATGTCCATCAAAGGGGAGGTGCATTTATTTTTATCTCTAACTTCCAACTGACTGCCAGAAATGAAGCACAAATGTATGGCNAACTGGTAAATACTCTTTTCCAACACCATTATCTAGAGCACAGAGAGAGGCTTACTCATTTGAAATTCAGTTGAGAAGCTGAAGCTCATTAGAAATTTAAAATATTTAAAAGTACATTTGTGTTTTCTTCAGTCACTGCTTTCCCTCCCTACTGCTAAAATCACCTAAACCAAAATTAAATCAAGCCTGCAATTTACCCCTTGCTTAATATTTACAAGCAACCATCTGTCCTTCCATAATACAAATTTTTGAGACTGTGTTAGCAACAGCCCCCCCGCCCCCTTTTCTATTCACAACCAAGTCAATATTGAAGTCCAAATAAAAAAGCCTGCAGGAGAGACTGGAAAAACAACACTTTATTCACACTGCAAATTTTATTAATAATAATTGCTAATTAATCCTAACCGAAGAAGCAGTGCAAACCCCACGCCTGAATTCCAGGTTCTCACCAAATCTCAGAGCACTCAGACTGTGTATTTGTAACTAAGAACGAGATCACTAGCACTAAAACCCTGCTTATGTCAACCGCGGGATGGGAAATAAATTAGAGACTCGACTCTCTTTAGAATTGGAGGGAAAACATATACTAATATAGATGTAACCTGGTAAGGCAATTAATTGCAAAGTAAAATTTGGAGAATACCGAGGATAAGCAAGATTTCATTGTCACTAATGTCTGCATATTTATTGGAAAGCAGATTGCGCGAGCGTGCGTGTGTGCGGTGACTAAATGAGCCCTTAATTGTACAGTTTTCCACGTAGAAAGCGGAGTCCTCCTCGTTCTACATCGTTATTTTCTGTGCTGTCGGGATAACGGGGGAGGAGGAGAGAAAAGCAGCACAGCCACGTACAGAAGTGTTGCTGCGGATATATCGCTGCAACACAGAGGACAACTATTGAGGCTAAACAGAAGCCCCAATAAATCTGAAGAGAAGCCATTGACAATTTTATAAAAAATAAAAAATAGTTGCAGTTGTTAAAAGGCACCTAGGGATTAGAAAAAATATTCAGGGTCTTAAAGGTTTTAGAAGGTTGGTGGGCTCGGATCTTGCAGACAGTAATTTTTATTCATTGCTTTTTACCTGCAACAAATTTTGTTATGAAATTTCATCCACCATTTTATTTCTCTTAATATTGAGCTGAAACTCCAAACCACTGGAACAAGGCAGAGGCATAAGGAATTAATTAAGGTTATTGCAGGGGAAAAAAAGAAATCACAATTTGTAATCAATGTTTCTGAGCTTAAGGAGCCCAGGTAAAGGATTAGTGCTGCTGTACAGA
Source organism: Rhinopomastus cyanomelas (assembly GCA_013400115.1). Lineage (NCBI taxonomy): Eukaryota > Metazoa > Chordata > Aves > Bucerotiformes > Rhinopomastidae > Rhinopomastus > Rhinopomastus cyanomelas. The sequence goes on along the minus strand of VXBP01003486.1, from coordinate 122,585 downwards.
GTGAGCTGTGTTACAGGACAAGGCAGAAGCAGTCCCTGCTAGGGTAAGCGGTAAGTTAGAGACGTTAGACATCGTTACGCCATATATAATTTAAAGCTCAACTTCAATGCTACTAAGTGCTATTAATTATCCTCTACCCAACACAGCTCTTAAAATGTCAAATTAAAAAAGACTGTTGGTAATTGTATAAGTTATGGCAAACTAGCTCCCTCCAGCAGCGACGGGAGATGGCAGGGAGGAGAAAGCAAGAGACACCTTTCCTCTCTGATATTTACAGCTGCTTGTTCTCAGTGTGAATCGAGAAAGTAATAACGCTGACGCTGCATTTCCTAAACCCTTTTGCAGGGACTGATCCTGCAAGCGATGCCTCCTGCGCGGAATGGCTGCTAGGTCAGGCTTTTCTTTGGGAATTGGCCTGACTTTTCCATGCCACCCCACGTGCAGGATGTTCATACCTGCTGCACAGGAGGCACAGTGGTTGCCGGCAGCAGCTGCAGCACAAGAGGCAGGTGCAGGCAGGCTCTGTGGCCTCCAGCTCCCCAGACGTGGCTGAACTGAGCTCCTAGCTCTGCTGCCATTGCTGAGGCAAGGGATTTCATTTGCTCCTGTGCCTCAGTTTCTTAAGAAGATTTCTGCAGTCTTTCTGCACAGACCAGATCTCGATGCCCTGTGTAAAGGGCTAAATATCAGAGTGTTTATATTAAAGACACGTGTCGATGCACACGGAAAGATTCACTTCCACGAACATTTGTCTAAAACAATATTATTGGAATATAATCAAATTCCAAAGGACTGAGGAAAAGTGAAAAGAAAGCTTGAAACTGCATGTTGAACCTATGTGGGGGTTTTTTTTCCTTCAAGGCCTGAGCTGCACGCAGAGGGAGAAGGTTTACAAGAACTTTGGAGCCATGGCCACACACGTATTTATATACCAGCGTAAAGTTTTGAACCTCAAGTTGGGTGGAAAATGTCACGACAGAGGAAATAACTCACTGGGCAGGGAACATTGTGCAATACCTGCCTGAAATACACACTCTATTCATCCTGGCTCTTTGCCATTGCTCACTTGTAACCTCTATAATTTAGCAAAATTATATATTAAAAGCATGTAATGGATGCAGAGTTATTTGAGTCAGTTGCGGAGTTAATAGAGGGTTGTCATCATCCCACATTACTGGTACAGAGTAATGATATGACAGAGCTAGCAGATCCTTATCCAAGAGCGAGTCCTTTGAGACAAGGTTTCTGAGAGCCATTACTTCGGCTGGGATAGGGTTAATTGTGTTGGAGTGGCACAAGAAGCTGGGGGAGATGCGGTCAGGACAGCTGATCTCAATGGGTACAAGGAGTATTCCACACCCTGTGATGCCGGGCCCGTATAAACTAGAGTTGGCTGGGAGAGGCAACCTGCTCCAGGCACATCTGGGCATCAGTCAGCAGGTGGAGAGCCATCTCATTGTGTGTCCCTTGTCTGTCTCACATTTGATGACTTTCTATTTGTTCTCTTCCTTGTCATTAGAATCATAGAATCATCACGGCTGGAAAGGCCCTCCAGGAGCATCAAGGGCAGCCTTCATCTCAACACCTCCCTAACCCCTAGATCATGGCTTCAAGTGCTCTAGCTACTCGGTTTTTAAACACCTCCGGGGTGGTGACTTCACCACTTCCCTAGGCAGCCTGTTCCACTGCCCAACCACTCTCTCAGCAAAGAGCTTCCCAAGATCCAATCTAAATCACTGTCACAACTCTATTATAATAATAATAAATATTTTATTTCAACTATTAACCTGTTCTAATCTCAACCCACAAGTTTTACTTGTTTATGATCCTCCTCCCAGTCCCATTAGGGCTGGCAGAGAGGAATAAGTGGCTGCATGGCACAGAGGTGCCAGCAGGGGTTAAACTATGGTGCTGAGACATACAGTAACTTGCAGATATTCGCTCAGTTCAGATCAATTGGGCCTTTCATGCATTAATATTCCAGGAGGCACTTAACCAAGAATACTGTCCTGAGAAATAAGATCAATTGATGTAACTTCTGTTTGATTTCAGGGGGCACCCAGTACCTAAAGTTCCTTAAGAAACTGGCCCTTAGGCACTTTTGAAATGGAGAATTAGATGTTCCAATGTTGGATTAATGTCTAAGTACCTTTAAAAGGCTTTGGAAAATCCCTTTGGGTGCCTATTAGCACCTGTAGGCATCTGGATACCTTTAAAAATGGCCCCAAACGCAACTTTAACAGCTCACCCACTGCAAGAGGGGCTGACACCCCTTTTCTTTCTTCCATGTTCCCACAAGTGACTTCTTTCTGCCTCAGTGGCTGCTTCAGGTGTTCGGATTGAGTGCAGTGATAAATCCTCTCACAAGCACAGTCAGATGTGAGGCTGTCTCTCAGGCTTGAGGAAGGGGCAAAGCAACAACCCTGAAACACCACAGGCTGCAGAGCCAAGTGGGCACAGGGCAGCACACAAGTTCCTGGCCCTTGGCCTTTAATAACAGCAGGCAAGCTAGAAGAAGAGGGAGAAAATATCTCTCAAAAACCACAGCTCTTCCCCAGGCTTCCCTTTGCCAGGGCACAGCTCCCGTTGTTGACCTTACAAGAAAAGGTTCCTGTAGAGAACAGCTCTACCAAAACGCAGAGTCCAAGCATTACCCACACCCAGCATGGCTGCATCGCTGAGAGGTGCATCTTAGCCAAGTAATCGTGAACCTTCACTCACAATTATCAGCCCTTCTACGGCCACACAGTCAGAGAGGCGAGAAGCAGTAAGGGAACGGCACATGAACATCTTCTTGGCACCCTAATAATTAATCACTACCTGCAAGAGCTCCTGCAGACAAAATGCAAGCAGCAGCCTCTGAGGATGCAGGAGTAAAGATGCCATAGAAGAGCATCTGCATATGCAGAAAGGGTTGCAGGACCTGGCCCCGAATGCAGGACAGCCCACTGCATTGTGTGTGTGGTTGCCATTTCTCTCCTGCTTCCTAGCTTCACCATGCGTCTCCTCTGACCAAAGGCTTTCCCCACCCTAAAAGTGAATAACCATTCTGATTTCCCACCGCTTTAACTTTGATAACCGTTCCTGATGTTGATATTGACAGCTAGCAAAGCAAACACACGTGAGGATTTTAACACCTAACCAGATCATGAGAAACGGCCACATGACCACAACTGCTCCCTGATCCCAGACCTCACGCTCCTCACTGCACAAGAGAACAGTGGCTGGATGTGTTTGGGCATTGGTCTGGTTTAGGGGTATTTTTGAGACCTCTACTTCCAATGAAATCCACTAGATTTCTCCCTGCTGCTTTCTGCTTTCATAGCTCTTCAGCCATTACATCTGCTGAAAATTTTGGAAGAACAATGAGCTGAGCGAGAGAGGAAGACAAAGTGAAAGCTACAAGAGCTTTTACATCACCCTGCCCTTCTCACAGAAAGGAGCTTTGAACACGTTGTCGGAGCCAGCGCTTTATTTTAAGGGGTTTCACACATGCATTTTTAATCAGGATTATATTTCACACACATCTATCATCACTCGCAAGTGCAGCAGGCTAGTCCTCCTTGAAACCGTATCAGCTCCCTGTGTTTGCCATCAACTATTGGTTCCTTCGTATAAATCTACTGTTTGGTGACCCACTAAAACCATATTTGATGTGTTGGGAAAAAAAACAACCCCAGCCTTGCCTGGGTTGAGCACTGGAAGTGGCTGCACCTTGTAGCACAATTTTTGAGATCATCATTACTGCTGCAACAACTGGTCTGAAATTAGTCACTAAAATAAAACTGTGATGGGCTCTCCTAGAGGCTGTCATGTCAGAACCAGTCTGTAACCTCTAATGGTTTCAGAGAACCTCCCAGTTTTGTACTGTACCTTTTTTATTTGCTCCCATGACTATTCCCTACGTGGAGCAGACAGGATGCAAAAGACTTGCTCTCCTGTAGTAGAAAACATGGAGAAATCCCCAGGTACCTGATGCCAGTGAACCTGAAGAGAGCGGGGAGCAAATATATAAACACATGCAAATGCTTAAATCCTTCCTGCTCTGTTTAAGATGAAGAGAATTTATCTGAATCCTTTGAGCAAAGATGTTTGCCCATGACAGGAATCCTTAAATTTCAAGTAAATGAAGCAGGACCTGAGGAACAGCAAATTCCTCTCGTATTTACAGTTGGGGCTTGCCAGAGGTAGTGCCTTGGACAAAAATCCTCCCATCCTATAGCAGTAGCCCCAAACAATAAACAGAACATTGCTGGGAACAACAGACTGCTCAAACTTCCTCTGCAGACTAATGAACGTATTTGTGGTTTCAAGTATTCTCAGCTAATCCCTGTTAGGAAAACTGTAAAAACAGGCAAAGCTGACAATTTTTTTAAAATATATATATTTTAAAAGGCAGAAAAGCAGCAGCTACTGCAGTCAGTTATTGCCCACTCAGTGTGTGTGGGGGAAGGTTAAAACAATAATCTCAAATTCCTCATGAAAAAGGAACACAGTAAGCAGAAAATTGATGGAGTTCTACAGAAATTAAGTGGGATTTTATAGCAATCGCTCCCAAAAAAAGTAGCATTTACTGTGTAATCATAGACTTTGTATAAGCTTCCCACCTCCTCACAACTATCCTGTGGCATGCAGTGAGGAGAGGATTTGTTTTCCCCCTAAAAGATGATCCCAAACTCCCTTGGAATATGACATTTTTGCAAAGACATCTTGACTGGAAAAATCAGCATCTCTTCTATTTATACTTTTATTTATTATGTATGTGTATCTATAGAAAAATAAATCTTAGCTATTATATGTATTATATACATTATACATAATGCAGCATATAATATATAATAATACAATAGATTATGTAATTATGGTAACACTATATATTATTATATATTACATACAAGATATGTTATATTATTTATTATTATACTTTTAATTCTACTTTTACTTATAAAAGTATTGTAGTAACCATATATTATTTATTATAAATACATACTATTAATTCTTTAGTTTACTTTCATTTATATTATTTCTATTCACACTTTTCGTTTTGATTTTGCTTTGCGCTAACGTTTCCCTTTCCATCAGCTCAGTCTTTTTAGTTAAAGTGGCTTTTTAATCGCTTTGAGTCACTTCTGCTTTTCATTTGCTTTCATTTTCATTGTGAAACAACAATAACAGAATCACAGAACATTAGGAAGGGACCTTGAAAGATCATCTAGTCCAATCCCCCTGCCACAGCAGGATGTCCTAGACCAAGTCACACAGGAACACATGCAGGTGGGTTTTAAACGTCTCCAGTGAAGGAGACTCCACAAACCCCCTGGGCAGCCTCTTCCAGAGCTCTGTCACCCTCATTGGGAAAAAGTTCCTTCTCATATTGATGTGGAACCTCCTCTGTTCCAACTGACACCCATTGCCCCCTTGTCCTATCATTGGAAGCCTGGCTCCATCCTCCTGACCCCCACCCTTTCCATATTTATAAACATTAACAGGGTCACCCCTCAATCTCCTTTTTTCCAAGCTAGAGAGTCCCAGCTCCCTCAGCCTTTCCTCATAACATCCTGTAAAAAGATTCTTCAAGCATAAGAATACTGCACTACCAGTGCCTGGCATACTTCAGATTAATAAAACTTGTATCTTAAAATAGATGCAACCTAGAGAGGATGTCATGGAAGGGGTTCAACACAAACATTGCCTCATCACGTAAAAATGTGCTGCAGCAAAGCTCTTTGTAAAAAAAAACAACTCCCTCGCCTGGGAACTACTGAATATAGACATTTGCCCTGACAAATACATACCAACAGCGATCGCGCGTGGGCACTGTTCACGCAAAGTGGCTGTAGTTCTGTGTTGTCAAGCAACTGGTCATAAAAACACCCAATAAAAAGGCATTTGAAATACGAGATGACTCAATATGCCACAGCTGATTCCTTATTTTTACATCTTCCCTGATGGTTAAGAACAAAAAAACACTTTCAAGACAAAGAACTTAGACTTTCAAAACGTCATGTAAAATATTGCCACGTGTCAGACAGAGTGGAAAAGAAACCCACTGTGAAGTGCGTGCTGTGTGGCAGAGTAAGGACGTGGTTTTGGAGTGAAGCTCTTGGAGCTACAGGACTTTTAATTATGCTGTATCTTGCCGTGAACTTAACCACAAGATGCTTATGAGCTCCCTGGAATCACACACCAGGAGCAGGAAAAAGCAGTAATCTCGTTTCTGTGGCGTTATCTAACAGACGAATGAGGAGCATCACAACGGCGGTGCTCTACATGTATAGGTTCCTTCACAAAGCCAGGTCTTTCTGAGGGCTTGCACTCCCAACTTTTAAAAGCTCTTCAGACCTCCCCTGAACTCATCTATTATAATTAGCATGACTAGTCACATTTGCCTCTTCAATAACTTCAAACTCCATTTAGGTAACTCTGGTCTGGACTTTCCTCCTAGGAAGCTGAAGCCCAGGAAGGAAAAGTTCTCTTTCTTTTCTTTGTATTTGAAGAACAATAATGTACAGTTATTAAGGCAGACATCCAAATCCTCTCCCATCCTTCACCAAAGGGGCGATGGTCAAGGTGGGACCCCCGAGGGTCTCTGTGTATGAGGAGCCCTACAAAGAGGGCTGGCAGCCTGTGCCTTGCGCTGTCTTGGACAAAGTCTTGTGATGGTAAGAAACAGCTCGGATGTGGGTGGAATGAGAATGGGAGACTGTGGAAGGAGATGGGAGAAAAAAGACTGCTCTTATTTCAGAGATGGAGGTGGAAGGGAGACTAGGAAAATTTATTATACTTACTCGCGTACTTTAGCCCTGGAAGGAAATTGCCTCTGTAGATCTTTAGTGCTCAGATATACAATTCCTAATGGGTTTCAGATTTAAGGCAAAGGGCATAATTTTGGCTGGCAGCTCTGCCCAGGAAAGTTATGGCCAAGAGGAAACATGAAGCAGAATACTCTTTCATCACAAGTGCAATTTCTTTCCAAACTCTCATGGTCTTTTCCACTGGCCTTATCAAACAGGAACCCAACATACTTTAGGGGTGGGAAAGTGAATAGTTCTGCTTTAGCTATCCACTCTTCTCCAGCCTGAGCAAAGAGCAGTGGAGCACTAGGCATGGGCTATATGCAGTCCTGCATCCTGCCACAGGTCAGATCTCACCCAAAATCTTGGCTCAGGCTTTTGAAGTTGTGTAAGATTTGCTGTTTCAAGTTCTCCTTAACATCATTCTCCTTGATCTACAATTGTTGTCCTAAAAGTTATCTTGCTACCCAGCACTGGAGTAAATGATACACGGGGGGGTGTGGGGTGTGTGTGTGTGTGTTAATTAAAACCAAACCCAGATCTTACCTAATGCATTGCAAACCCCCTGAAAGACTCATTTTTTCGAGGGGTATGAAGCCAAGAGAGGAATACATCTACCGAACTGTCACTGTGTGTCCTGAATCGTAAGGATAGCTTAAAACATTCTGGAAGATAACATGCAGACAGGAGATGTTCCAAGCTGTTACATCCTACTCTGTTAAGAACTTGGTACTGCTCAGAGAGAGCAGGGAAAGGGGATGCTTAGCCAGGACAAGAAGAGTCCCTGCACGTCAGGGACAGCAAAGTGAGTAATATGAATCACTAGCATTGAAAGGAAGCTGCAGCAACAGTCAAACTAGATCACTGAAGATTGTAAGGAGATCGATCAGTAACATGAATGGTGGGTCAATTCGTGTAGTAAGCAACAGCCTGAAGAAAACCAAGTCATTTGGTTTTCTTCAGTCTCCAGTGTGAGAAGCAGAAGTACAAAACTTTTGTACAAGAGGGTCAGGTTTGATTTTAGGTGTTTTTTGTGATAAGAATTCCAAAGAAAACATAAAGAATCCCATTCTGCTGTCTAGTGATAAGCGATCAACGGACAAAAGACTGGGATGCAGAGGTTAGCATCTTTCTTCTCCCCTGCCACTCTCATGTAGGTTTGTTTTGACTCCATCTCTCATAGCACTCAGAGTTCAAACTAATGATGAAGTGGTTTGTCAGTATAGAAACTACCGAGCTGAAATGCCTGCTGAGGCTGGCAGAAAGCTTGATCCTGCTGAGGAAAAGCAAAATTCTGCTATGGATAAAGCATGGACCCAGGTTTCCCCACTCTTCTCCTAGAAAGCTCATAAGTCTGTCTAAGACTTTTCTTTTTGTGCCTCTGAGCTTCACCCCATGTCCTTTTGTACAAGGAAAAAAAAAGAGGTGAAAATATCTCTTAGTCCTGGATGAACTAAACCATTTAAAAAGAAAAAAAAAACCAGAATTCCTGCTGCATTTCTTTGTCGTTGTTGTTGCATAATCATTCCAGAACCACATGAACTCACCCTCAGCAGGGCATGCAAAGGAACAGGAGTGTTTTCGGAAACACATCAATGGCCTTTATCCCCAACACGTAATTTTTCAGTCAGGCTAGTGTCTCGAGAAGAACAGCACAGCTGTTAAAAAAAAAGCTGCATTTTTTTCATCACTGTTGAACCAACACTCCTGATGGAGACCATGAGTTCCGTGCCTGGAGCTGTTAGTTCTTCAGCAGTGAACTGCTTCATGGTAGCTAAAAAGAAATCACAGATGCTGAACTCCAGGGGTGAAAACAACCAGGATTTCCTGACAAAGTTGTTATTTATTATTTTACCCTGTACTGCCACTGATAACAGTACATGGGAACTGAGGTACAATAAGACAAAAGGAACCAAGAAGAGACTAATGATGTATTGTAAATAATACACTTTTAGGCAAAAAAGGTAAAAACTATGTGACTAAACCTAAAACTGCAGCTACAATCCTGAAGAGAGACATTAAGATTCTGATAAACTCAGTGCTTACCGGGTTTCAGTGAGGAAATGGAAACTAGAGATGTGCAGCAGCATTTTGGAAAATAAGAAGGCTATAATGAGATTAAAACAGGATTGCACACACGAAGGAGCAAGTTAAGGTTCCCAAGCCAGTATCAGAGTAACTGAAGCGAATGGGTTTGTGATCCTGAGGTAGTTTTGTTGTGGAACTTTTTGAGGGGAAACAAAAGAACAGGTAAATGTAACTTTTCTCACCAACTGGTGTGCTGCCAGCAAGATCCTATCCTGTTCCATTCGCATTAGCATTATGTGCAGCTCCGTGTCTGCTGGAGCCACAAAACCACTTCTGAGCATTTCTCTGTCTCCCAGACAGACAGACACAGACCCCCTCCTAGTACAAAGACCTCCCCATATTCCCAGCTACTCTAAATCTACCAGCTTAGTGCTGCATTAAAAATAAGTCAAATAATTATCTTCGGTAAAAATGAATTTTTTTATCACAGCGAAAAAAATTACTTTAAAATTTCCTCTGAAAATTCTTTATAAGGAAAATAAAATAAAACCATTGTTAATGAGGAAGTCATCCATCTAGACATAACCCAGACTTCTGAGAAAATAAAAAATATGCTGTTGAAATTAATTTTTCCAATAAACACAATTTGAATAGTACTTTTATAATTTGAATTATAAAATTATTTTATTTGAATAATACTTTCAATAGCAGTACTCAAAACACAACTGTCTGCTCCCAGCCCTGTTAAGATTCCAACTGAAAACTATTAAAATTACTTTTTATGCCAATAATTTACTGATTTTGAAAGGGGGGAAGAGCCACAGCTCTAAAAGCTATTGTTCTTTAGCTCATATTTAACATGTGAGGGTTTTTACATAGATCTATTTGTATTTCTGCATCTGGATCTTATATTTTGTCTGAGGACGGAAAGCAGCACAAATACAAAAGTTCTGGGGAGACTCCGAGGTGCCCCACTGTGGTGAACACGCATCTATTTGGAACAGCTATCAAATGTAGGGTAGATGTTTTAATTAGATGACCTCTTTTTCCAATTTAAATACTCCAATTTGCATGGTTTACTCAGATATTTAAGTAACAAATTGCAGAGTTTGGGACAAAAAAAAAAAACAGAGAGAAGGTAAGATCCAGTAGCGACAAGAGCAGAAAAGCACAGCCCATCGATGCTGCTACGTGCTACCCCTGGAACTGAACACCTGGGCAAGTCACACTTTGCACTTCAGAGCTGTAACAGCTGACCTTAGGACTATTTTATTTACATCTGGAGTATGGGGTTTTAAAGACTTTCTTCTTTTCTCTGTTCAAAGATTATACACAAACTGGCATTCGGCTAATTTTGCCAACTGTCTCTGTGTGTTAATTGCCTACTAAAACCTTTACCTTCATTGATCGTTCGATTTCTGGTTGGAAAACACCCCAAGTGCTTGCTAATTGCCTACCGTTTGTTAACTGCCCACTAAAACGTTCATTGATTGTAAGGTTTCTAGTTGGAAAACTCCTAAACTATTGCCTAGCTCCTAGCGTTCTACCTCTAGAGTGTTGTCTCAAATCTACACCTTACCTATGTCTCTTCCCAGTCACTGTGGTGTAACTCAGAGAAGAAAACACTTGGGACACCAGGAGTTTGTATTTCTTCACGGAAGTATCCCAAATTTACGGAGGAAACGTCTGAGTGCTCCACAGGCCTTGCACTGAATGCCTGGGAATCATCAAGGCCAGTGTTTACAGCTCTGAAATGTTCTGTCCATCTTTACATTTGAGGTTCCCATGCTTCATTTTACAGTGTCCCAAGCACACAAGTTTCTTGATGCTTGCTACTAAGAAGAATTTGTTCCACAGTGTAGGGTCTGCCAAGATCATCACACAGTGTCTCTGACATCAACCACCGCAAGACCAAACACAAGTACTGAGTTATGGTTTCCCTGCTTTAGTCTCCCAAATGCAGGCAAGCACAGCCTGTTGCTCGCCGAGTCCGAGAATAAACAGTTGCTGCTTCATCTGGAACTGGCTCCAACCTGAATTCATCAAATAAGCAGCAACAGCCACCCACCACTCCTGTGTCCTTAGCTTGCAGGAAACCTTTCTGTCTAGATGCCTTCTCTTCCTCCCAACATGTGAGTGAACAGACATCCCAGTAAGAAACACAAATGGTTTCTACACAGATCACGCCTTCTGCGGCTGCCACCCGAGTTATTCCGTCTGCCTGCACAGAGACGGTCGTGTTTCTCTTACCATCCTTAGCGACGCTGAGTTTTCAGCCACTTGACAAAAACCCTGACCCATAAAACACCCCAGAAAGCAAAACCTTATGCTTTTCCTTGAGTTAAACTAAGCCTCGAAGTTTTCACTTTGTCGCTAACAAATGCCTGTTTTAATCAAGCCCCAGACAAAGCAGCCGGCAAACGCATTTATTATTAAAACAAACGTCTTCAAAAATTCACATCTTGGCTTATTAAAAAATATAATAAAGACTTTTATGTAGTTTAGTATGCAAGAGTTAGATTGCTTGACCTCTCTTTTAATGACTTAATTAGCTGTACTAAAGCCCAGCTGGGCCTCTGCTGACAACATAGCTAGATATTTCAATCAGGCAGTGTTATGGAGAATAAGTAATAAATGCTACCTTGTCGCCATACAGTCCCAAACCAGAGTGCATGCTGGTAATGCTAAATTTGATCAGTATGCCTCATATTTCAATTAGTCGTGGTCTGAATCACTAAAACTGTGTAATGTGTATGAATTCCTGATATCAGATACAGAGCTACAGGCTCCCACAGTCAGAAGCCATTGAGTTTGCTTTTATTAGCAGCCAATTAATGGCCAAAATCTGCATTGCTTTTAAAATTTATAACCTCTATTCCAGCTGCATCCGTGGCTCCGAGTACACTGTATACAATCAGATCCATATCACTGTCGCAAGCCAAACAGCTGCAAACTGTATTCTGTCTGCAGAGCTGAAAAATCCTGCTATACAGAAGCCTTCTCTTTTTTTTTTTAACCTCTTAGAAGTTCTTTTCAAAGCCCAGCAGCACCAGTCGCTTTGCGACAATGAGCGATTTAATACAGAAAGAAAGAAATCTACACCAAGGTATCCTCTTGGGATGTGCTAGGTTTTCAAACGAATGAAACCCTATCACTTTGGCACAGCACAAGGGCAAGCAAAGCCACTTCTCCTGACCAAGGCTAAGAAAATATAAACATATAAAACCCGACCCTCGTTGAAAATTAACCCATTGAAGCCTAGAGAGCCATTAAAAGATCCTGCCAATCGCGAGATTAATATTTTAGACTAACTTTCACAAATTAGTAACCCTGGAAATTGTAATGTGGAGCCTAGTGAGCCTTAAGAGATTACTGCAGAGAAAGAGGCTCGCAGTTGTTTTCTCCCAAATGGTTTCATGAATATCTGAAGATTTCTAGACATTGTTTTCAGTCGCCGTTACGTGATACGGCAGGAAATTTTGCTGCGATCCGACGCAGACACAAAGCGCGGTAGCTTTATGTGCCGAAAATGTCGTGTCACAAAGCCGCGTGATAAAGGCGCATTTGAGATCTGAATTGATGCTGTTAGTTTTAATAAGTCATTTACCACATGTAAAAATGTGCAGGCCTAGAACATTTCTGGACATCTGATCTTCTTCTGTTATCCAAGACAAACACTGGATGTTTCTGGGCTTTCACCTCTCCAAGCCGCTGAGCAAGAAAACAGGGGAGAAGGAAAACAACAGAACCCCAGAAAAGCAAAGGAAAGGCCGTATTATTTACAGACACAAAAAGCATTCACCTGTTTAAGTGCCTCGGTTTTACACACGGGAGTGTGAAAAGGCACTTCTGCGACAGCAATAGGAACGTTGTGCTTGGATAACACAAACTGCTGTCATGGCTGTTTAAAAGACAATAAACCCCTATTTTACAAAATTCAACCACTAATAACCAGCCTTCTTTCTAACTGCCTAAATACTGCAGTAAGACTCCTAATGCCACTGTGAAATCATAAGCTAGTACTTCAAAGGCGTTCTATCTGTTACAAATTTAATCTTCCCTGGTATGTCACAACTCATTTCATCCCCGACGCTTTGAGATGCGGCATAGCAGCGTTTTTGTTGTCCTAGGCAACCTGAACCAAACTGTTAAATACCTGTCTGATGCCCCCCAAAATGATTGTGGTAATAACGCTCGTGGGATTTACAGCGATGGGATATCTTGAAAAATCAAAATTACTCTGCCTCACTTAGTTAAGAGAAGAATCAGCTTACTTGGTTCTTCCTGATGCGGGTGAAATGTGTTGGAGACCTTTTATGCTTTTAATGAGATTAAAAAAGCATTTCTTATGACATGCAGTAATCATACGGTAAGACCTTTATTCTGTAGCTCGCTCAGCTCTCACCAAAGCTAGGGGAGATGGGGAGAACGTACGTGATAACCGAAGGCGTCATGTAGGTGTGAAGGTGGTGCATAGAATCACAGAATCATTAGGGATTGGAAGGGACCTCGAAATATCATCTAGTCCAATCCCCCTGCCACAGCAGGATCACCCAGACCAAGTCACACAGGAGACAAAAGTCACACCTGTAGGATCGTGCTCCCTACATTACATCCGTCATCCCACGTAAGCAGCAGGTAAGAGACCTTCCTAGGCAGAAGCCTTTCTGCTTTCCCCCTGCGTAACTTGTGGTTTGGGGTTATTAATTTGAAATTGTAGTAGCAAACCAGACTAATAAAAGCACGCAAAGAAATGAACGTGTTTGGCCCATCTGCTCGTGTTACAGCTGGCTGGAAATCTGGACAGAAGGGGCTGCAGGAAGACTTGAAAGAAGCTGTTTGACTTAAAATGTGATGAGACAGTACACAGACCTCTTCCAAAATGTGTGGATTCTCTTTGCATTGCGTGCACGCACGAGGAAGGGTCTCCCTGAGAGAGATGGAATTTACATCAAAATGAACTGGTTACTTCAAGCCTCAAAGAGAGGTGCTGCTTGCTGAAATGGAAACGGATAATTTTCAGAAGAAAAAAAAACAACCCCAAAACCAACATTAAAAAAAACCCCAAACAATCAAAATCTACCCAACACCTCACACGTGGCAGCACAGGACCCTACCAAATTTAGGCAGGATAAATATCAGTGTTGGAGACTACTTAGCTGAAACCAGCAGGGATCCCTCTGACTTTCGAATTTTTACACATTTTTCAGATAAAATCATGAAGAAAAAAGAAATCCAGCACTCAACATCAAGTGGATTTGTGGCACTCTCTGGAGGGCCCTGGGCCCTTACAAACATATGAATGGATTATGCTGATTTTATACATATTTAATCGTCGTAATCCGTATATTCTGATGGATAATCTGCAACCCATATTAGAAACAGAAGAATTTTATCAACATTCTAGCACAATAAAATACATAATTTAATAAATAAGTTAATAGTAAATAAGGAAGGGGGGGAACGGGTGCTGAACATTTACAGTCACCGTTTCAGAATTCCAGAGACGGGATGAACTAAAGACTAGGCTAAAAATTAGTTGTATGTTCATATATTGAGGAAATGAAATTATATTGCTGATCTGCTTAAGTTTTCATTGTCTTTCCTGAAAGGGCCATGTCAATATGTAAGAAAACCACACATGGGTTTCTTTGCTTATCTGTCTAAAACTTTGAACTACTTTTTATCACATCATTGATCACACCCAAGATTATGTACAGGTTTGAACCCTTCTTATTCTGGGGAAGGCTGCTAATGTACAAGGAGTAATCAATTGCTGGTTTTCTACTCTTTGTAGATCCCCTAAGTGACCACCTGAAAACCTCGTTGCAGGTTGTGCAATAATACCTGCAGTAGCTACAAAAACTGAATAAAAAACCCCCCACTGAAAGAAAGCTGAATAAAAAACCCCAAGGAAAGAAAGCATCGCCAGAAGAATAAATGTAGGTAAAGCCTGGCAGCATGACCCAAAAGACAGAGATGTGAAGTCAAGACACACACATGTGTAAAGATACTTCTGAAAAGCTAAGAGCTGCCTTCTCGTACACGAGTGTTTGACTAAGGAACGGCCACACACTCTCTTTTGGGAGATGCAAACAAGCTTTGATAAACATATCCCTGGAAAAGCACTTCTGGGTGTCACTAGAAATGGAGCAGGCAAAGGAAATGCCCCTCTGCCCCAAAGTATCTGTGACTGGGGTATAACCTGATGGGCAGTAGGTAGCCCACACATTCATTGGGAATGTCCACGTGCAACTGACTCCCGGCTTGACTTTGTTTTGCCGTTCATTAATTATGCAGCCGGCTCCAACAGAGGGAAATGAGAGGGAATTATGTGGCCCACTATCACGTACGATCTCTCTGGATAGACACACTTTAACGCTCAGGTTTAAACAGGATCATATGCTGCTGTGTCCAGCCGGAGCGCAAATGCACTCCAGGATTTTCATTGTCATTTATGTCGTGTGTACAAGCAAAACCGAGCTCCCGTAAGAGAACAAACCACGGCCACCCAGGCTTGTAAAGACAGGCAAAAACATAACGGAACGAGGAATTTTCTTGAAGATCCATAAGCTACACTGTTTTCCCAGATTTAAGCACTGGTCATAAAGAAGTTTTGGCAACTCCTTTAGCACAGAAAGGTTCCTGATCAGCTTTGTGACCATCAAGCTTACTTTCGGGTCACCAAAAACTAAACCTCACTGGTATTTTTCTGCATCCTTGCACATTTTGAGCAGCACCTAGTCTTTGCTAGCCCAGCTGCAGAGTGTTTTATTATGCATGTTGCTATATCTGCTCTTACAAGGCTGACTCACAAGTGACTTTTTAATTACTGTTACATCTAAGATGAGATTTGGAATTTAAAAACATGAACACATGGGGTTAGGCTGGTCTTTGATTAATAAAACCTTAAGGTTCATAGACTACAAGGGTGAGATGGGACCACAAGGATCCTCTGAGGACTCCGGGGCTGGATCCACAGTCGTTGCTTAGGCAGAGATGGCACAGATTAAGGGTATGATCCTCCTCGGGCAGTCAGGCAAGGCCCCCAGATTCTGGGAAACAACTTAAAAATGGAAATGACTCGATCTGCATGATTTTTTTCTGCTAGGTCTTGTCCATTAAAATGCAATTCCAGTAAGAATTATGGATAATTACATTTTACTCGCCATACAATGGGCATCTAGGTGATCCTGCAGTGGCGGGGGGATTGGACTAGATGATCTTTTGAGGTCCTTTCCAATCCCTAATGTTCTGTGATTCTGTGATTCTCGGTGTTTAAATTATCCCCAGAATGTACAGAATTGTGCTTTTTGAAGTAATCCTTTGTAATAAAACAGAATGCATATTGTCAGAGAGCTGGGTTTTTCTCGGTGCTGTAATAAAGGTGCTTAAAAACGTAGCCTCAGGCAACTGAAGCAGGATTTCACTTCTTGAGAAAAACCAAAGTAAAATAAAATTTTTCCCACACTGCACAATCCAGTCATTAATTTTCCTGCAGGCAGCCAGACATGCATGCCAATGTTTTCGCTGAGTAAATGCGTGGTTTAACCATTCTATTCTCTACAACCAGAGATAAATCCTAAAACTGCAGATAACTCCTAACAAATATTTGATTTTTAATTTCAGGTTTTTACATCAGATGGAAATATACTATCATTTCGTGCCTCTGAAACCTATTAGGATGAAGCCAGCATACAGGGATATTCACCTTAATTCTGACAGACATGCAGTAAAAGAAATATATATATGTGTATACTTTTATAATACATGCTAAATATAGAAAGATTTGTAATCTATATTGTATAAATAGATATATACCTATAAATAGATAGATCAATCTATCTACCTATCTATATGTATAAATATATAGACATATAAATATATACCAGTTATATATTTTATGTAATACTGCAC
The DNA here is from genome assembly GCA_013400115.1 of Rhinopomastus cyanomelas. NCBI lineage: Eukaryota > Metazoa > Chordata > Aves > Bucerotiformes > Rhinopomastidae > Rhinopomastus > Rhinopomastus cyanomelas. The sequence goes on along the minus strand of VXBP01003486.1, from coordinate 105,846 downwards.
ACCAATTATATATTTTCTATATAATTGCCTACTATATTGCCTTTATATATATGCCTACTATATATTTTATCTAAAGTATATATGAATTACATATTTGACATAACAATATATACCTATTATATTTTATATAATATATACATCTATTATATGTTTACTATAATATGTACCAATTATATATTTATACGATAATACATAAATTATATAATAAGATATAAAATGATATAATAATATGTGATGGAATAGTAAATCATAAATAATGCTGGATAGCATCATATGATCTATATATATGGGATAATAAATATAGTAATATATAATGTGTATTCATTGTCTAGAATCATAGAATCATTCAGGTTGGAAAAGACCCTTGGGATCAGTGAGTCCTAAATAATAGTTGTATAATATATACAGTAAATGCTTGATTTATAAAGACATTCAATATCATCTGTTATATCTTTACAATCTGTATAAAAGGAATATATTTAAATAAATACACATTGCAGTTGTTAGCATTGATGCACACTTCAGCAAACAGAAAACGCTCACAGCATTTGGGTTCTTTTTAGAAAGAAAATAGGTGTTTTTCATGCTAGAAAGTAAAACAGAACCCGCATCCAAAACCCTGTATTTTTCCTCCAAGGAGTAATTATCCTGTAAGGTGTGTGTGTGTGTGTTTAGACTGATCAGCTGAGGAGTAACAAAGTCCTCCATAACAAAAAGTGCAGCTTATGCAAACACTTGCTTAAACGTATACATAAACACAGAGCCAGCAGCCCCCTAACCTCCAGCACGGTTAGACGTTTGTTAGGAAACAGGAATCTTTTCTGCAGATGTTTTGCTTGCTGTGTGCTCCCTGACACCCAAAAAACCAGAAAGAGCGAAAGAAACACCCTCACAAGAAACAACCAGAAATTATAACTGCAGAAATATCAAAAGCAGGAATCAATTTCACAGCAAAGTGAAAGGATTTGCTAACTGTCTGGTCTGCTACACGGGAAGAAAGATGAAGGAAATATCAACTTAAGAGCTGTAAAAACATAGCAGAGATGTCACGCGTTTGTCACTGATGTGATCGTATCCGATAGATGCGCTCGCTCGCTCTCTCTCTCCACGTTCATATTTCCTAAGCGCCAGATCCAGCACATTGAGAATAATTGCAGAGAAAAGCAACATCCTCTCCTAGGATCGAGCGCTTTCCCTCCCCATCACAAATGAGGTGTGACCAGCAGAAGGCAGTGTTACAATAAATATATATGCCACTGCTCATTTACAAGCTGGTTTGATATTGAGATTTAGAGTTTTCCTAACTTTTCACAATACGACTACTGTTTTCCCAAGGCACTTCATACCAAAACCATCGTCTCAACGTAAACAAGCTCAGAGAAGTAATTAAAATACGTTGGAAACCTATTTCTTTCGTGCTATGTCGCTTTTGCCTTTAAAGTTCGCCTCCTTGACTCTCATTACATCACATCTCTAGCTTTTTAAGTCCATCCGAGAATCGTGTTCACACTTACCGCTCCAACACAGCGTTACGCTGGGTTGTCCCCTCGCGCAACAGGACTCACGCACTGTTGAGAAGATGGGTATTGCCTCCACAGCGCTTTAGCTTACATAATTCAGCCCAGAAAAAACGGCTCCTAACATCATTCCTTATTAACCTTTAGTGGTTTGATCATCATCTGGTAGAGCAGTTTCTGCTATACTCTTAGTGGGACTACTGCAGGTACAACAGGACGTACCTTTAATTAAATTCCCATCAAATGTTTAAGTGATAGTGTCATTTAGTACGTGTTAGTATACAAAATCTGGCGGATACCTCCCCAAGTTTACAAAATCCGGGTTAAAGGAACCAGCATTGCTAAAAAAAAAACCCAAATGAAATAATAATGTTACAGCATATGTTTGGATTTTTGTATTTCAAAGTCCTCACTACTTTATCTGAATTACAGATTTAGAGCTTTGTTATGTGTGATAGTTATGATAATATGATCACTAAAGGCACAGCGACAGGGAGACTCAAATCCCTTTGAAAATCCCTTTCTCCATTTCCTACAGCTGCTGCTGGAGTTTAATATCTGATAGAATGATGAAAAAGAACAGGCCAAACTCCAGTTTTAATAAAAATTTTAACAGGTCTACATATAGTTATGAAAAATGTTATTTGCAATGCCAATCTTTAATAAAATTTTCTTAAACCAAAGAAAATTCCCTGTGGGGAATCTGTTATGAATGTGTTTTTCATATGTACTATTTAAGGCTGTTTAAAGGTTATGAAAGTGACTGGTAAAATAAGTTCTAGCACAGCACAACAAAATCCTACGCGCGGGCTTCGCTCCTGCGTTTAATCAAATAGGTAAGCGAGTCCTTCCAGTTTCCATGTTTGCTCTAAAACAAACATTTTCAGTTTGCATTCAAAAACTTTCCTCCGAGCGAACGGTAATAATTCCTAGCGTGTGCTTTAGCTGCAAATAGAGGTCAGCTTGGCTCAAGTTTACCCTGCTGTCAAACCCAGTGAGTGTGCATCTTCTTCTCGCACAGCATCCTCCCGACTCACCCACTTCCCAACACGAGGTTCTCTGCGATGGTCAGCTCAGCGAATGCTTTGAAGACCATTTGAATAACTCCATTTAGCCAAATCTAAAGATGAAATACTTGCAGAGTGTTGCTTCCAAATTGCTTTGAAATACGTGATCACTGTGTGTCCCAAATAAGTGGGCAGGGAATTGTTCTAACTATCCTCTCTCTTTGTTTCTCACAGCAGCAGTACTGAACACAAACTCCAAGTTGTCATTTATGCCTCTAATTCAGATTAGAATGTTTCTGGATGAGAGTGGAAATGCACTGCAGATCAATACTTCCAGAAAGTATCTGTACAACAGTAAGAATGATTTTCCTCTACCAAATAGATGAACTACTATATTATAGCACAATCCTTTTAAATCCTTTTAAACACGAGTCCTACCATCATCACTAATGTGCTTATTTAACGCAGTTGTACAAGTGCCTCTATTTACTCTATCAGCCTTCTGTGCCTAAATCTTTTACCTTCTCCTCCAAAACCTCATTTACACCTCTACAGTCATCTTAGACTACAATATTTAATATATATAAAATATACACACTACTATATTTAAGATATAATATTTCCTTCCTTAAAGAGAGGGTGACTTGAGCAAAATAGTTTATTTTACAAACACACGTAAATCATCGCGCTTGTACAGGAGAGAGAATGTGCAGCCTGCGTAAAGCGATTTTACGTCTCTATTTCTTTTATTTCTAACAGTTGACTACCCAAAGGAAGAAATCACAGAATCACAGAACTGTAGGGATTGGAAGGGACCTCGAGAAGGAGTGGAGGATCACAAAAACCTGCTTGTGAAGTTTAGTTTACCGCCTTAAACACCTGAATCTTCATTCACAGAGGTTGGTCTGTGCTCATCTGAGTCAGAGAGCACATTGTACAGATAGATGTGAAATGATTGGAGCCAACTCTGAGCTTTCTCAAACATTTTAAAGCTTTCTCTAATCAAGAAAAACCAAGAAGGTCCAACATACGGAGAGACAGGAAAAAAAATTCACTGCCATAAGTGCAACTGGAAAATTCAAAGACTAAATTGTCGTTACCATAATTAAATCATGTTATTTGAAGTAATCTATCATTTTGATTTTAAGGTTTTGGTGAGGTTCATGTTTCCTGTGACCTTAAGCAGAGGATTTGGAAAATTTTGGAGGAATCAAGGTAACAAGAATGTTTAAAGGAGTAATTTATTGCTGTGACCATTTCGTCCTCTGATTTCTGTTTTAAGATTAGTGCAGATTATCTCTGTCTCAAACCCATTTTTCATATCCCTGTGGAACCGAACTGACAAGTTTACAAACAGGACAGCAAAGTGAAGAGATTTAATCGATATTGAAATTCAAATGTCTCTGCTATAGCCTCCAGTGTAAATTTTACAAAATACTAGCTGAAACTGAAACTCGTGACAGCAAAGAACATCTGCAATAACATGCTTGAAGCAAAAAATATTCCATTCAAAGGAAACCATCTCAGAAAACTTGTGGCACAGACAGAGATTTCATTTGTCAATTCTTCCTTCCTGACACCACTTTTAAAAACCCTAATCAACCCTCTTAAGAAAGTGACTCTCTTCAAAGACAAGAGCAACCATACTGCGATGGAATTTCTGAAGTATTTAGGCTTTTGATGCCCAAATTCAAATACTTTACCAGAAAAAATAAAACAGAATAACATGGCAAACTGGATAAACCCTAATCAACAATATTATTAACAGAACTATCATATTTGGACTTTTTAAAAAATTAAAAATTATACTTTCAAATCATATTTAATCCCTGGGAATATATAAGAAGCTGTAAATCTATAAGAATTGGTAAACAGTCTAAAAAGCCTATTTTTCATAGAAAATACAATATAGAAAATACATATTTTTTTTAAATCATTTTGCAAACAAATTAAGAGCATAATTGCTCCCAGATGGTTTTGATTGTCTTTTTAATCTTCAAAAAAGTATTAGCAAACTGCAGTGTTTTTAGCCTTGAAACTGCTTTTGTATTTTTTTTAAATCTTTTTAGGTCCCTCACTGCATTAACATCCACTAATACAGAAAAGAGGAACCCTGTGATGAGGCTTCTAAACGTATGTGCAAGCTCCAACACATCCAAAATGTGTTTCCTGACTCCAAGATTAATCAAATGAATAAAAAACATTGAATACTTTTAGAACAAGGTGTTTCAGATAAGATTTCACTGCAATTTTATTAGTCATAATTATCTCATCAGTGTTAAAAATAATTTAGAATTCATTTTGTTTCTTCAAACCCCACATTTTAATAGTCCAATTCATTTTCCTGAAGTTGTTTTAAATTACTAGGGGCTTTTTTTCCAATTGAGCAGTCTTCAAATGATTAAAAAAAATTAGATATTTAATTTATTTCTATTTCTCTGCTGAAGTTTATTAGTATAATTTTTCCTCCCCTGTTTCTGGTGATTAATAACTTTAGGATCTTGTGGAAAGCTTTGACAACAATCTTATAATCCACAATTGTCCATCTTATTACTAGGAAACTAGATTTAGGAATGCAAAAGAATCACTTCCAATTTCTTGTTCCCAAACTGCACGCAACCAAAAGTCTCCATAGCAACTCCAAAGCATAATGTCGGTCCCCAGGTAACCCTACAATAATTGCCCAAAAAGGCATCGGTGATATTTAAGTGCTTAATATTTTAAACACAACTTTGTCAAAGACTAGGTTGGATTACTTTTCAGACATTGATTTTTTTAAGGTTGGGTACCTCTGTGAAGCAAAAGCCTGGTTTGGATCTGGTCAGAGACACCACATTGCCCATTTTTTGGGGTGTAAGACATGGTGCAAGATAACAAACAGGGGTTTTTAAAAAGGAAGGAAAAGAGTTGAGCTGCTTCTACAGAATCATTCCTTTTGCTGCTATAGAATTGTTCCTTTGGCTGCTATGGAACAATCTCTTCTGCTGCTATGAGAGAACTAACCGTCTCGGTCCACATTGTCTCAGCTCTGGACAAGGCTGTTTGTGACTCCAGGCTACTCTTGACCAAGATCCACCACACTGTTCTCTTTTAAGAATGTCCTTTTGTTTTTCATTCCCAGAAGAAAAAGATCCCTCGTTTTTATTGCCTGCTGCGTTGTTTGCCCTGTCTTCTATAGGACACACAGAATATTGCCTTCTCTCGATTTGGCTTAGCTTTAAGAGCTTGGCAACGCGCAATGCTGATTATTTCTAATGGAACAGTCAACTTTACACAACATACAATTATTTATAAATAAAACTGTGGGGATTTCATATAAATGCGAGAGGGGACATGGAACAAAAGGAGACAGGGAATAATAACAATATCATCATGTCCTTTTTGGTCCGTTGATAAGTTCTAATGCTTGCAGGGTTTGTATATGCACGCATTTACAAAATCTAAACCCAAAACTACTATTGTGTCTACATGGGGCTTGATCCAGCGTCTCTGAAGACATTTCAATTCTTTTTAGCAACTTCAGAGATTTTCTTGGTGGAGTCTCTATCACCCTGAAAACTCCCTCATTTATTTTTCTCAAGGTATTTGAATCCAGAGCAAAACACAAGGTTTTAACTACCCGTTCAACGGGACAGTCCTGCAGTCAATTAAGTGTATCACCAACTTCACCTCCGTCAGGAATTCCATACATTTGCTTGGGTTTACCTTCACGAGTAAAGCTACTCATTCATTTAAACGCTCACAGAACCGGGTACCACACATCTCTGTGGCAATTTCACAGGTCATTGCAATAGATATAATTTTGCAATGGTCTGTAGAGTTTACAGTCCCTTTGAAAACTAATGCCCCGGCTGGACTCGTGGCCGTAATTGCACTCAGATGAGCACCACCGCACTGCTTGCAAGAGTAAACTTACTGAGACGTGTAAGTGTTGGCAGGTTCAGGACCTAAACCTGTTAACTCCATGCAAGTCCTGTAAAAAGTGCTGTGTTCAGGTGCCATCCAGAAAACACTTCGTCCTGAGTACACGAGAGCTGGGCTCATTTCTGGGGGAAGCCTCTTTGAAATCAACAGGAGGAGGGTGGTAAACTCATTCCTAAACATTTGAATGACTGTACTCTAAAATGTTTTCCCTCATCCTTTTGGACAGAGAGACAAGATGAAGGTTACAGTATGAAGAACTGAAGTCTCTTGTGTTTCCTCAGATGATGGAAACCAACCTGAAGCTACAGGTTATCCTCAAGAGGAGATCCAGCAGCGTACAAGATCTAGAACTATCAAATGGAAAATGTGACGACTAAAAAGCACAGTCCCCCTGTCCCTCAGCTTATTGTTCTTTAACAGACCTCATCCTGACGAGGGCACTAAATTCCAAGCCACCCATAAAATGCTCATGTTGACCAGTTTCTTCGTGATTATTAAGAAAAGCGTAATTATGAAAGTGTCATATTAAAAACAAAGACTCAGATGAGGAAAGTGGTTATGAAAATCCATGGGGTTTCTGCTCTCCCTTACTTGTCACTGTAGATACTAAAACCAGACTACCAGTGCAGCTGCCTGTGCAGCACCATGATAGCTGTGGTCCCCTGGCAGCCTGGCACCAGCACGCCGCCCTCCCAAACGCCCTGCGAGTTCTGCAGCTCTGAACTCTCTGCTCCAACAGTTTGCAAACACTGCCTCAGAATAACAGCCCCCGGGGTTCTGTGCCGTTGGACCTAGTGAAACAGCCCTTCTGTTTTACACCCTGTTTATTTGCACTCTTTGGTTCTCATTGCAGGATTTATCTTAGCTCAGAGATCAATTGCAAGCCAGCAGAGCTAGTGAGTGCACACCAGAATTAAAACAAGATGCCTGCGAAGCACTTGCCCATGACACAGTTCACCTCATTAAATATTTTATCAAGATACATATTAAGAAATTTAAACCAATACTGCTTCTTTCTGCATTGGTTTAGACGGTCTAGTTTTGCAACTTGTTGGTTTATTATGTGTACAGGCTTATAAAGGTTAAACTATGGCCATAGCAGCTGCATCAGTGCTACAAATAGAACTTTGTCTCCAGTTCTGGGCCCCTCGGTTCCAAAAGAACACAGAACTGCTGGAGAGAGTCCAGCGCAGAGCCACAAAGGTGATGGAGTGGAACAGCTCCCTGATGGGGAAAGGCTGAGGGAGCCAGATCTCTTGAGCTTGGAAGAAGGGAGACTGAGGGTTGACGCCATTAATGTTGATAAATACGGTAAAAGGTGGCTTGTCAGGAGGATGGAACCTGGAACCAGGCTCTGCTTAATGACATCTAACAACAGGACAAGGGGCAATGGGTATGAGCTGGAAAAGAGGAGGTTCCACATCAATATGAGAAGGAACTTCTTCCCAGTGAGGGTGACAAAGCACTGGAATGAGCTGCCCAGGGGGGTTGTGGAGTCTCCTTTTCTGGAGACATTTAAAACCCACCTGGACGTGTTCCTGTGTGACTTGATCTAGGTGATGCTGCTGTGGAGGTGGGATTGGACTGGATGATCTTTCAAAGTCCCTTCCAATCCCCAATGTTCTGTGATTCCATGAAAGGCAGTCTCCTGCAGTACTAAGACTCTCAGGTCCTATGCAGGCTTCATGCTGCACAGGACCAGACACCTACACTATTTGTACCCCTGATACCACTGGGCAATTCTGTGTAGAATCAACATCACGCACTCAGCTGAAATCCTTAAACTCAGATTTGTGTAGGCTTTCAGTTTTGAAAACTAAACTTCTAAATACACAAAATCTGTAGATAATGTCCCAATTTATATTTTGTATAGAATCATAGAAGAGTTTTTCATTTTGGTTTCACACACATGCGCTCCTAACACACCTTGAATCTTGCAGAGCTGAAAAAACACAGGATTCTACCTTTCAAGAAGGATAATAATGTTATTAGTATGACTTAAGTAAGAAAAGTAACACCACTCCAGACCTAGGAACATTTTTCTTTGTAAGCAGCAGCAGAGTCTGAAGTTCATCAAAAGTGCATCAGTGTAAAACTAAACACAACCATCCTTACGACATTTCTGTGCCTCACATAGAAGGGTTTCACGTTCTACACCGAGTGCTTTTTTTCCCCCTCTGTGCTAGACAGGATTGTTGAAAACATGGCACTGGCTGTCACTTTAAGGCACTTAGAGATTCTTTAAGTTTTACTAGTATCTGAATGAAAGTTACCCTACTAGAACGGGACCTACAAAAAGCTTTGAGCCTTCAGCGATCCTGCTGTGGCAGTGGGATTAGACTAGATGAACTTTCAAGGTCCTTTCCAATCCCTAATGTTCTGTGACTCTGTGATTTATGATCACAGCAGCAATAACTCCTGTATGGGAGTTCTGGAGCTTTCTACAAAACCCAAGGAGAGTGGCAAAGCAATGGAAGCCTATTGCTATCACTGTTAAGGAATGGATGTGATAGTATAAATGCAAACACAATTCTTTTTATAGATGTGGGTGGGGTTGAGTTTGGTTTTATTTGTTTGGTCCTTAACTATATACATCTAATGGAAATAAGGCTCCAGCTGAGACCCAGGCTTAATATTTCCTTATAAATACAAGTTGGACCAGAGATTCTTCAGGGGGCTGGAACAACTCTCCTGTGAGGACAGGCTGAGGGAGCTGGGGTTGTTCAGCCTGAAGAAGAACAAGCTCCTGGGGGACCTGATGGCAACCTTCCAGTACCTGAAGGGGGCTACAGAAAGGCTGGAGAGGGACTGTTTATGAAAGCCTGGAGCAATGGGGCAAGGGGCAACAGTTTCACATTAGAGAGGGGCAGATTGAGATTGGATGTTAGGAAGAAGTTGTTAAGGAAGAGGATGGTTGAACGCTGGAACAGGTTGTCCAGGGAGGATAGTTGAGGCCCCATTCCTGAAGATATTCAAGATGAGGCTGGACAAGGCTCTGGGCAACCTGACCTAGGTGAGGATGTCTCTGCTCACTGCAGGAGAGCTGAAAGGCTGTCTGACCTTTGGAGGTCCCTTCCAACCCAATGTATTCCATGATTCTATGATTCTCTGAGTCTCATGGCAAAAGTCATGCCGTGTTTTCAGGCTTTTAAAAATCACAAATAGAGTTGCACAACTCCATTTACTTTCACCCAGTCAGCATCTCAGAAGAGAAGCTCCATTCTGCAAAGCCTGCATGGAATGTCAGGGAACACTGCTGCACCGTGTGCACATCATGGGCTCATCCCTGTTCTAGGTGTGGGTTCCCCCCAGCCCCTGTGGCTGTCCTGCTGCTTGGACTTCATACACAGCAGCCTGGAAAGCAGTCGTGTACAATACATTGATATCATTAACTAAATGCTGCACTTTGAAGAATAAGCAGCCATAAAGTAACAAGGATTTAAAGTGCTAGTAAAAAGAGACTTACAGGAGGATTTGCGTGTTCTTTATAATTGCACCAACCACATTTTCCTTTTCTATGAACTTTGTTTATAGCCCAAGACCATGACTGTAACGATGCTACCACTGGGAAACAGCAGGAACCCTGATGAATGGTGCCTTTTAAGACTAAAGTCTTAAAACAAAACATCTACCTCTAAGACTCAGGCCCATGTCAGCTCTCATCATGATAATGACCATTTAAATCATCTTTAACTGAGAACAGAAAATAACATTCTTTTCCCAAATAGTGTATTTGAATGAAAATTCTTCTCTGTGAAGAACACCCTGAGGAAGAGCTTCATAAAGACACATAAATAGTGAATTAAATATAATAGGGATTATAACAGGGATTATAATAGGGAATATAAATATAATAGGGCATTAAATCACCGAAACAGATATTTCACTTTCTTAATGACTTGGGCTGGAAAGGATGAAATATCTCACCTATATGCTTTTTTTATCCACTTCTTTCTTTTCCTGAAGTAAGCTGCTTTTCATTGACAAGTCAAAACATTTCTGTTCAAAGCTCAGTTCTGGGTCTTAGAGAAGATTTTACATCTGAACAGTAGTTCATTCCACTCCATTTCAGAAAGGGAGGATCGCACACTTCACAGAGGATGAGTCACTGTGCCCTTGCAGCTGTGACTCTGAGACAGACACTCTTTTTTTTCACTTTATAGGCAGAAAACTTTGATTGTGACCGTGTGCCAGTCTTTATTCATCTGTATGACCTAAGTATTTCCAGAACATCCCATCTGCTGCTCAGGAGTTTGGAGGGAGAGGAGAGCTCTTTCTGTGTTCCCCCTTCTCTTTCCTCCCCACACGCACTTCTAAACTTCCCCATGATTAGGACTGACTCAGGAGGACATTTCTGCCAGATAAAGGGAATCCTGAAGACACTTCTCATGTCAGGACCATTTTCTCTTCTCCTCTGCTGAAAATTTCAAGTCCATTTCCAAACACAAACCTTTAGTGGCACTAAGCCTTGAACGAAGTCACAGCAAAGAGAACTAGAAATGCAACGTGCTGTTATTTTAATCAGAAATGAAACCATTTTAAGCAAAAGACACGAGGACGTAAGGATCATCATAGTTCTGAAAAAGAATATCTACTTGAGACTTTCCACACAATGTTCAGAGATCCAGCTCGTGCAAAATCAGAAGCTAACGCAGCTTTCTAAGAAAGGAGGGAATATTTCACAGGATCATGGAACCCTAGGGATTGGAAGGGACCTCAAAAGTTCCTCCAATCCAATCCCGCTGCCACAGCAGGATCAGCTAGATCAAGTCGCACGGGAACATGGTCAGGCGAGTTTTAAACATCTCCTGAGAAGGAGACTCCACAACCCACTCTGGGCAGCCCATTCCAGTGGTCCGTTATCCTCACTGCGAAGAAGATCCTTCTCATACAATCATAAAATCATTAGGGATTGGAAGAGCCCTCAACAGATCACCTAGTCAAATCCTGCTGCCGCCACAGCAGGTGGTCCACAGCAGGACCACCTATTTATGTGGAACCTCCTCTGTTTCAGCTAACACCTGTTGTCCTACCACTGGATGCCACTGAGCAGAGCCTGGCTCCATCCTCCTGACACCTGCTCTGTCCGTATTTATAAACATTATTTTCACATCAGCCATGAAGGAAAAACTTTGGTAAATGAGGCACAACCATACAGATGCTTTAAAAAAGTGGTACACTATGGCCTGTTCCAAAAGTGTGGCCAGTTAGGCTTTAGATTGGATGCATTTGGCTCTTTTAGGTTTCTTTCTGACAAACTAGGTTATACAGCTCTGAAGGGCCGTGTTAACACACTGCCATTGTCATGGCAGCCACAACTGCTCGTCCTTCCCTCTGCAAAGACGAACCCTAGATGGTTTTTTTACATTATTTGAGAAAACTTTTCCAAAATATATGTTTTAAAAGCCTAAGCTTTGTCTTCAGTTTAAAACTGGGCTTTGAAATAAAGGCTGACAAGTAAGTTGCAGAAAGACTTCACAGTTTCCTTAAAGACCAAAGTATTTCAGTTACAAACATCATGTAATACACTAGTGATATAATGCTACAGCATCGTATCAGATCGGCTGTATTCAGCTGCTTCATCTCAGAAAAACCCTGAATAGAAGGGTTAAAAATCAACGCCTCTCTTATCCTTAGTTCATTCCAAAAGATCTTTTGGACTTTTTTCAGGAAAACTATAAAAATCAATTCAGTACATCAACAAATCAGAAAAACTCTAATGTAAACTACTGTGTATTTTGAGAGACAACTGAACGGTAACATAAATTAATAAGTGTTAAATTTTAATATGTAGAAAATTTCAGTCGGAATAAAATAAATTAGGATACAGGCAAATAGTTTAACAATTTCCTGAATTCTAATAATTCTAATATTCTAATACCAGTAATTCCAAAACCAAAATATTGTTAACAGTATTAAAAACAATATTACTATTTGATGTATTAAATATATATACACCAATAGAATTCTTTTAAATATTAAAAATAATATTATTTTTAAATATTAAACTATTGGAATTTTAAATAATTACTATTTTAAAATTGTATTATTTAAAATAATGGTATATCCTGTATTTTTTATTCTGCTTACCCATTCAGTTTAGTATAAACATCAGATTCATTTGGATGGGCGTTTTATTTTCTTTGGCTTTGTGATTATTTCTTTCGGGCTTTTTTAAGTGAGGAACGAACGAGGAGAGGAGATGATTCTCAACTACAGACTCGTATATCAAACGGCACAAGTAACATTAGCATTGAAATTCTCATTTCAGAAGACTCACAGGCTGAGCTGAGAAAGATCAGAGTGTTATAGAAATGTTTCTGTCCGTACAACAGAGAGGGGTTTCTAGCGCTGACGTTAAAAACGAGCCTCAGCTCCAAATCTGTGCTCCAATGTAAATCACACCAAAATCCTACAAGATGTGCAGCCTCTTTGCTAGACCTTTGCAAGTTGTACAAATATCCGGGAGGCCTGCTGGGTCAGCACAAGATCACCCATGTCATTTAAATCCTGAGTCCTGGCAGTGGGAGCTGAAGGGCACAGGCAAAGCTGCCATGCAGGAGGGCTCACCACCAGCGCAGGCAGGGCTGGGCGCAGACTTGCTGCCGTGGGAGAAGCAGGAAGGATGAGACAACATGACAGGAATCTACTAGATAGATTATTCCACAACAGATACATTATTCTATACTAGATATATTATTCTATACCCTGTACCCTCACTCAGTTTGATGTCTCAGTATAAACCAAGTTATGTCAACAAGAAATGAACCTATTTAAATGCCCTTTATCCAGACAGGTTCTGATTCAAAGTTAATTTTTTATTTTTAAGCTTGAGAAACTTCTTAAGAAAAATAAATTATATTTAATAGCCTTTTCTAAAGAACCCTTCCACAAATTCAATCATATTATGTATATTTATATGCACAGTCTATCAAATACTGTATTCTATATATATCAAATATATTAATATTTTGAAATTAAAATGTTTGAAATGCTGCAGAGGAAATGCTAAAGGAAAGATTTTGGGAGAACACAGCTTAGATTGTGACCACTCAAATCTGAAAAGACTCAGCATCTTCCCCCAGCACCCAGCAGCACCCTAGTCACATCTCCTTGGCCACTTGGCACAGCTGAGTCCCGCCAACACTCCGTGGAAGCTACAAAAGTGCACGACGCAGAAGTTAAGGAGCCTGTCAAAAGAAACGCTTCCAAATGAAAAGGCTTAACATGAACCTTCTGAATCAATATTTAACTATTTAAAATAAAAGTGCCACCGTTTCCAGCAAGTTTTTTGTGGAAGTGCCAAGCACTGCTGAGCCCCTTGTATGGGAACCACAAAGAGTTCAGCACCTTTGGAAAACACCAGGATGATTTTAATTAGGTCTGAGAGGTGAATGAAAAGACTGTAAGAGTTAAAAATCATTAAAACTTGTCGTTTCATAAGTTACACTTAGAAATGGGAGAGAAATGGGAGGAGGAAGGGGCAGAGGTGGTGGCAAAGGAAAGAAAATAACCCACCCCAAGCCTCAAAGAAATCATAGATGCAGTTTTAGGAAGTAGGTGCAATACAGGTTACAACATGCTAACTGGAATCTAATTTCCTGTTTGAAATAAATGATTGTGTTTATCAATTGCATATTGCTGTACTGCAGGCTCATTACACTCTTTTTAATAAAGATCTGAAAATAAAGCAGTCCCAACTGCTGCCTAGAACTACATAAAGCCTGAAAATCATGTTTCCAACATCTTTTTTTTTTACCTCTGTCTCACACAATGCATCTTTGCAGAACTAACTGCTGCATCAAACTAGTGATTAATGTCATTACAGTTGGAAATACACACACTGTTGTAATAAAATGAAGACACAGATTCTTCCTTCCAAGCTAATTTGGGTAGTTTTCGCTCTCTCTGACAGAGCTTGTTGCTTTTAATCGCACGGAGAACACGCCTGGCTCATGTCTATATCCAAGAGCACAATTTCATTAGACCTTCAAATGTTAATGTTAATAGCAGAATCAATTTCTAACAACACTGGTTATTCTTCTCTGAGCGAGACCAGTGTAAAAATACTTCCACTTTGAGCTAGAATTTTATTCATTTTTTAGATTATTCCTCATTAAAAACAAAACTGAAAAGACCGTCTGTTTTCTTTACTCTCTCCTCACGCGCCTCGTTTTTCCTTTGTTCTCTATCCTCCTCGTAGTCTCCCTTCCAACTGCTAGGAAAAGCTTGTCTGTAGTCAAACATTCTCAGCGCTGCTATTAAACAGCATGCAGGCATCACTTTGATTTATGAGATTTTTATGTATCACTTTATGTATAAGACTTTTACAAGTCCTCCTTTCCTAGCTGAAGGTATAAAGGCAAATTTTTCTAGGTTTTAAGGGAAAGTATGAAATTGTCTGTGCTGTCAGGATCAGGATTCGGCTACTGAAACAACAGGCTAGCCACCACTAAAAATGTGTGGCTGTTCTACCTTTGTAAAGGGAACAAAGGTACCTACTCTACTCCACCCCCTCCCAGTAACTCCTGTAAATTTTGCAAAAGTCTGAGCCTAATAAAACTAATTTCATGTTTATCATTATTTTTCTTAGGAGAGTCTTTAATTTACACAGCCTA
This sequence comes from Rhinopomastus cyanomelas, assembly GCA_013400115.1. Classification (NCBI taxonomy): domain Eukaryota; kingdom Metazoa; phylum Chordata; class Aves; order Bucerotiformes; family Rhinopomastidae; genus Rhinopomastus; species Rhinopomastus cyanomelas. The sequence continues at coordinate 90,780 of VXBP01003486.1, read as the reverse complement.
CAAAAGTGAATCTGCTTTATCATCAAGGACTAAACCTCATTCCCTTAAGAAATAGTTCAATTTATGCCCAGATGAGACGTTTTTGTTCAAATCCTACGTAGTTATTTTCACACACCCCCTGGCCCCGATTTCCTTGTGAAGCTCTAGTAAGGTTTTTTCTTGCCATAACTTAAACAGCCCATGCCCCACACATAAAAATGACAACTACAGCTGCTTTCAGAAACTCCATTTTTGAAAATCAAACCCTCAACGACCCAAAGAAGGGCTGATGTGTAGCAGCACGTAGCATTTCTGAAGGAACAAAAAGGAACCGTTCATCACAGCTTCCTCCACAACCAAGGCCAACCTTGCTTACCTGTCTGCTTATTGGAAACAGACAAGAAGTAACTATCCCAATAGTAAATATCCCAACAGCAACCAGCAAAAGCAACAGCCCAACAAGTAAAACACGGGAGGAAAGAGTCACTTCCAACTGTAAAACAAGTTAAACAGTGTTAAGTACCACAGAGGTGCCAAGGAACTAGTAGCCGCAGACCTGAGGAAAGCTATTCTCAAAGCCAAAAATACAGCATTAGAGGAGCAGACAGGAGACAACAAACAGCTTCAATTCACAGTTTAACTCACTTGGTTTTTTACTTTGTAATTTCTAGAAGACAGACACAAACAGGTCTTAAGAACTAAACAAACTGCATGCCATGTGATTTAAATAAGAAGCGTATCTCAAAACACATCTTTTCATAAACACCTGTGATGTGCTTAGAAAACGTGCTGAAGTATACATCTTGTTGTAAACCTTGTTGTACTCTGTACCTCTGCATTCAATACATGAAAGTGAGCTGTTGAGCTTGATAACACCAGAATTGTACACGTTACATTATTGTGCGCAATGGAGAAGATCAGACGAAACAGCTTTCATAATAAAATCGTTCTTTTATAGCTCCACCCAAAAAACAAAGTGTATTTTTAAAAATTAATTACAATTCCACATTCTTTTTAGAAACAACCCATGTTTATAAAATTATTGGTTGCGTGCTGTGGCATTTCTTCACTAAACTTCCTAAACAAACCACAATAGTTCACATTCCTTCTGTAAGTACATAACTGCTGGAAGCTTTAGCATCAATTCTGACAAGTGAAAGCCCAAACTTACCCAATATTTTAATTACTGGCTCATTTTGCTGTTTTAGAACAAAAGTTTTACCTTCATTTTTTAATGAATAGAATTGCAGAACACTAGGGATTGGAAGTGACCTCAAAAAGATCATGCAGTCCAATCCCCCTGCCACAGCAGGATCACCCAGATACAATTGCACAGGAACATGTCTAGGTTTGTTTTAAACGTTTCCAGAGAAGGAAACTCCACAACCTCCATGGGCAGCCCGTTTCAGTGCTCTTTTACCCTCACTATGAAGAAGTTCCTTCTGATATTTATGTGGAACACCCTCTGTTCCCACTCACACCCATTGCCCCTTGTCTTGTCATTGGATGACACCGAGCAGAGCCTGGCTCCATCCTCCTGACACCCACTCCTTCCATATTTATCAACATTAGTGGGGTCATTCCTCAGTCTCCTTTCTTCCAAGCACAAGAGACCCAGATCCCTCAGCCTTTCCTCAGCAGGGAGATTTTTCCACTCCCTTCATCATCTTTGTGGTTCTGCGCTGGACTCTCTCCAGCAGTTCCATGTCCTTCTGGAACTGAGGGGCCCAGAACTGGACACAATATTCCTGCAAATCTCCTGTGCCATTTTCAGGACTAGTGTAGGGCTCCACATTATTTTTCAACAGTTTATTCACACTGAATAAATATTTTGGAAGTGTTTCCAATTTCTATTCCTGATTCTTGTCAAGCATTTTGAAAGGTTTTATTTTAGGCTCTTTATTCTATGCAAATATCACAGCATCACAGAATAATCCTGGTTGGAAAGGACCTCCTAGATCACAAAGTCCAACCATACCCATAACAACAAAAAACCTTAATCCCTGATTGATTGACAAGCACAAAATAACCCCCTCCGTGCCTGCAACTAGAGCAGGTCATGAATCATCACGTCTACACATTTCTTAGACACCCAGTGACTCATCCACCTCTCTGGGAAGGCCATTCCAGTGCCTCACCGCTCTTTCTGTAAAGGATTTCTTCCTAAAATGCAATCCAAATATCACAGAATTGAGCAGGAGAGAGGATCAAGCTTCCATTCCTCCATCTCAGTATCTTCCATAACTTTGAAGAGCAACAGAATCAAATTCTACAAACCTAACCACTACAAAGCTTTCTACTTTCTTAACTCCACAGGCTGCGTGTAGCCTCCTTCTCCTTCACTTTCAACCTGACTATTGACATTTTGCATTGTTCCTCACCTGCCAAGATGCTTTGTTCTTCATCATTGTGTATTTATTGAGCATCTCCTGGGCTTGCAAAACTACTTCCTCTGCTGTGTTCTTTACTCTAGTCACCTGTAGGTGGTACCCCAAAACATCTCTTTTTACCTGTTACTGGATGAGGCAATATTCAACAATGTGCCTTTTGGGAAAGGTTTAGGTAGAACTTGAAAGGTTTAGGTAGATCAGAGGAACCAGTGACACTGCCAAAAAATTCCACCTACCGTCCCCCTCAAGATTTTGATCTCCTTGGACAGATTTTGACTTTCAGGTAAAAATGTTTTCCTGTCATTTTGCCATTTTGTGTACCTTACAAGCCACACTTCTCCCTTTAAGGGCAGAATACACAAAGACTGGGCTTCATTTGCTGCAGGTCAAACATCATCATAATTTTGAAGCAGCCTGTTAAAATGTCACTCCTTTCGAGTGAGTATTTTGCATTCGACTTGACAGAATTCCCCAGGTCTCCAAAGCTTTTGTTGCTTTGTTTGCTTTACAAGGCAGATCTGCTACTGAGTCATGGCACAGTGACATATATCATAAATAGCCCATCTGGATGACAGCTCACAAGTCATTTGATTTCCTTTTGTATCTATATGGGAGAGACAGTACCATATCCCAAATACATACCCCAACTAGCTAAAGTAAAACATTTAAGAGGCACCACAAACCTGCATCCGATCACCCACAAGAGCTATTCAAGTCAAGTATGTTCACATTTAAAAGCCAAGCCATCAAATATGGAGCTGCTGAAGTCTCCACTGCACAAACTCAAAAAACTGGCTGCTCACCTTTGCAGAGGCTTCGCTCTGTGGCTCCCTGGAGATGTTTAAGGACAGCCTGGATGTCATGCTGAATGCTGTGGTCTAGCTGATTATGGTGATGTTGGGTCATGGGCTGAGCCAGCTGGTCTTAGAAGTCTTCTCCAGCCTCAATAATTCAGTGATGCTGTGACTCCAACACGTGGGTCTCTGCAATATGATTTCAAATTGTTCAATTTTATGGTTTTCTTCAGTCACAGAAGAGTCAGTACCAAAAAAACACTATCACTGTTTAGACCCTGGCTGTCCATTTATTTGCTTATTTATTTAAAATAGGGCAACTAATGACTTGCACCCTCTGTAGGTGTAAATTTTATGAGTTACAGATTGCAAAACAATAATGCTAATAAATGATAGAAGATAATATTTTGATTAAAGTCTGTATATTTAATTTATAGGGTGAGGTGAGGGGTGGGTGTCAGGAGGATGGAGCCAGGCTTTTCTCAATGTCATCTAGTGATAGGACAAGAGGCAATGGGTGCAAATGGAACAGAGGAGGTTCCATATATGTATCAGAAGGAACTTTTTCACACTGAGGGTGACAGAGCACTGGAAAAAGCTGCCCATGGGGTTGTGGAGTCTCCTCCTCTGGAGGCGTTAAAAACATGTCTGGACATGTTCCTGTGTGACTTGGTCTAGGTGACTGGGGGGGGGATTGGACTAGATGATCTTTCGAGGTGCCTTCCAATCACTAATGATTCTGCGAACGCTTACTCACATGCACAGCACTGCATTTTGAACAAATTGAGGTTCAAAGCATGATTCTCTGAAATTCTGTGCAAACGCTTCCACAATTCCCGGGCCTAGCGCCTGCTGTGGCGCCAACTGGAGCCAGGGCGGGCCGGCTCCCGGTCTCTGAACCGGTGGAAGTGGGAGCAAAGAAATGAGAGAAGCAGCTCTTACCTGTCCCAGAGGGCAGAGCAGGGGGCTCCTGCAGCTTTATTTCCCCCACCCTGTCCCTGATGTGACTCCTGATCGCTGAGGTGGGACCAGGTCTGTAGGGGCGGCAAGGCCTCACCTGCGGCCCTGGGGCCACTGGTTCAACAAGGACTGTGGGAGCGACTCCCGAGGAGGCCACAGGGATGATGGGAGGATCCCCTCTGCTATGGGACTGGGTGAGGGAGTTGGAGCTGCTCAGCCTGGAATAGAGGAGGCTCTGTAGGGATCTTACAGCAGCCTTCCTGTACCTGAAGCTTCCCACAGGAAAGCTGGAGAAGGCCTTTTATGAGGGACTCTGGTGATGGGACAAGACGGATAGGTTCAAGCTAAAAGAGGGGACAGACCCTGCTCAGCAGTGTGCTTGCTCTGCCTGACCTTAGGCCAGAGTTCACAGGACATTAGGAACTGGAAGGGACCTCAAAAGATCATCCAGTCCAATCCCCCTGCCACAGCAGGATCACCTAGATCAAGTCACACAGGAACACATCCAGATGGGTTTTAAACGTCTCCAGAGAAGGAGGCTCCACAACTCCCCTGGGCAGCCCCTTCCAGTGCTCTGTCACCTTCACTGTGAAGAAGTTCCTTCTGATATTTATATGGAACCTCCTCTGTTCCAGCTCACACCCATTGGCCCTTGTCCTATCACTAGATGCTGCTGAGCAGAGCCTGACTCCATCCTCCTGACACTCACCCTTCTTCTGTTTCTATGACATGGAGAAATATCAGCCTCCAATAAAGGCATCTAACTCTCACCCTTATTTCTGCTTTACACAGTGACAACAGAGAGCAACATTATCATCCTGCATGAACACATCCAGGCACAAATTAGTATCTGGGCTAGGTATTTGAAAGCAATGGAAGGAGTAAGAAAGGGGTTCCATCCGACAGCCACTAAACACAGCCTTCCCCATTGTGATGCTCAGCTCCCTGGAGGCTGGCAGGTCTATCCACCACTCAAACAAGGGTGTCAAGATACCTCTAGCTCTGGTTTGGCAATTTGAATGACAGAATTGCTGGGGATGCAAGAACTGCAAGAACAGATGCAATGCGCCAGCTCAAGTGTCCATGTTCCCAGGAACGTACAGATGTTCTTGGGAGAATGAAGAAGGGACTGAAGTGTCACTCATTTGAGTGGTCCCTACTGCCATGGATCCCCTGTGTTACTGAGCAACAATATCCTAAGCCTGGATGCTCCTCTGAGTTGAGCCTTCTGTCGGAAGAGATTCTGTTTCACGAGAGTCATAACTTTTTTGGCTCCTTGCCTCAATCAAGTCCCTGCTCAGGCTGTCTTTGGTGCTAGGCAGTTGCTGCAGCTCAGGAAAAAAAAACACCACAGTACATTTTAAGCATCTTTCAAAAATATCTGTATTAAATTTTCCAGAGTCCCAACTGCTAAATAAATAAAGAGATTGCATACATTTAGATTAATAAAATCAGTAGGTTCGTTGTAATTACCTCTTTTATTACAAAGGGGAGAAGAACCAGGCTTCTACATCTGTTTTCCCATCATATAAATACACAAAATAATTACCATCTTTCCCAACGTGCCAGTTCCTACTGAGAATTTCTGAGATTAGAGTTGAGATACCTTCTTCAGAGCCAAGCATAACTAGATCCAAAATTAATTAATGCTTTTTTGCTAAAAGCTGTCATAGATATTATTCCAGAGACCTTCAGGGAAACTGCTAGTTCTTCGTTCCTCTTTACAAGTATAAGCAGTAAGAACAACTCTTGTTGTGTGAGTGGCCTTGTTTATACCACACAAGGGAAAACGGGACTCAAATACAGCAACCCATTCCTTAAAGCTGTTGAGTGCCTTCCTCTCCCATCAATGTGACCCTGGAAAGCTTTATAAATGAAACAAGACCCAAAAGATCTTTCCAAGAACTAGTGGTGGCAAGGCAGCAGCCCATGTTGTGTTTTCTACGCTGCGCTAGGGATGCAAACACATGCTTTGGCAGGAAGAAGTGAATTGCTTACTGTGTGCATTCTGCCATCTATTTTTGCCCAGTGAGGGCAGGGTGCCCAGCCTGGAGGGCTCAGGTCATGTCATCCCCCGAGTGCTTCTTGGGTCAGGACTTGTCACAATAGATGAGTCTGCTGCTCTTACTAAGAATAACTTTCAACACTAGGAACTCAAAGACCAGTTTTATGTTGCTCCTCTCCTCAAAACCCCTGGCTGGTTATCTCATGCATAATATCTGCAGTCCTACAGGCCAAACTCTTGAAGATTTACAAATTCAGAACAGGGCGGCACCACAATGCTCAAAAAGCAGGCTCACTTCTGAATCCAACAGCCCTAAAGAACTACTACACTCCACTGAAAAGCAGAGCTGCTTGGCTCTTAAAAGTACTGTATCAGGACAGAAGAATGAAAAGATGCACAATTAATTTAATTAACTTCTATGACTTGGTCTGGGCCATCCTGCTGTGGCAGGGGGATTGGACTAGATGATCTTTCAAGGTCCCTTCCAATCCCTAATATTTCTATGATTCTAATTACGTAACCCCAAATCCTGACAGCCACTGCTGAGGTCTCCTTTGTAAGCTCTGAGCAACTGAGGCTGATCTAACAAGCTCTGTCACACCAGCTTCACAGCAGACAGCTTATGGCAAGGCTGCTTTACGTTAGCCAAGCTCAAGGTAACTACCTCAGCTCTGGTAAAGACAGTGCACTGAGAACAAGCCCTCTCCCTATGCTGCAGGGGAGGAAAGATAAGGGAAGGCAGTGCTGGATGGAATGGGAGCCAAGTTTCACTACTCCTCTGCCCCGGCAGGTATGTGATAACCACTGGACCTGCACTATCTCTGGGGGAAACAGACTACTGGAAATCAGGCACAAGTCCAAGTGAGTACCTCCTTCATACCTGGAGAAAAGGAAGTCAGTCTCCAAGACACTAGTGAGGATTCTCATGCTGCTGTAGTATATGGATAGTGGTTATTTTCTACAGCAAAAAACAGAACCGTTCAGGTTGTAAACGAGATTCAGAAGTGAAGAAAACTATCTCATTAATTCAGTGACCTGTGCAAATAACCATTTTAAAATCCCAATCAAAAAAAAAAAGAAGAAAAGTCCAACAGTACCTGAAGCATTTTTCATTAGCAAGAACATCACTTTGCCTAGCTAAGGAAAAGCATGTGAGCCACCGGGAACACAGACACCGACAGTGAAACGCGATAGCTACAGCGAGTACCATGGCTCTGGGTGTCCTTTTTTAAATTCAAAATAAAGCTTTGAAAATATAAAGGTCAAAGTCCTTATCTACAGACACCAGGCCCACGTCCTTAAAATCTTTGCTGGGAAGTTTGAACTTGGAAGCTACTTTAGTTCAAATCTTTGGCGTTTTGCTCAAACCTGTATCATGTACTTAACTCTGACAGAAATGCAAAGGCTCACTAGGCTACATGACAATAACTAAGCTCAAAATAATGAGCAATTACATTTGTTAACTTTAAAATACAGGATAAAACACTAAATAACAGCAGCCCAGAACTTGTGTCCTTGTTCACATACCCACAGCAGTCACCAGCCAGGCACTGCTGGACTGGAGGTGGGACAGTGTATCAGCCGATTTTACAGCAGGAATAGGAGTGTTGTAGTGACAACAGCATCTGGTGGTTCTCCTGTGGTACCAGTCTGACACCATCACTTCCATAGCTGAAAACACATCTCTAGAGATGAATCACTAACGCAATCGATATAACTTTGCTAGCCATTGTTCATACCTCATGGAGAGGTTAGCTGCTATTTATTTACAGTTCTATGTGTTTGTTTGACAAAACAAAACCCAGCTGAAAGCCAGCCTGGAGAACTATGTCATAGAATCATTCACAGTGGAAAGACCCTTGGGATGATCGAGTCCAAACATCAACCCTACTCTACAATTTCACCCCTAAACCAGATTCCCCAACTAAGCAACTTTTAAACACATCCAGGGGTGGTGACTCAGCCACCACCCTGGGCAGCCCATTCCAGTGCCTGACCACTCTTTCCATGAAGAATTCTTCCCTGATGTCCAGGTGTCCATCAGTGAAAAGCAGCATGAAAACACGAGCCCATGTTTCACTCATGTCCCCGAGTGAAAAGCAGCAGCAAAATCTCTGAGTAGAGCACAGCTTCTTGTCCAAGTCTACCATTACGCTACTCAACTCCTCTTCTATCTCAAGCACTTCTCAGTGTAGACATCCTGTCAGCTAGTCTCACGCAGACCATAACAACAACAGGGATAGAAGTCTCAGAGGAGTATTACTCAACCAGCTGGCAAGTAACATCAGTTTCAGGATGGATCTATCTTTCCTGGAAAGCTCTGTTATTCAAAACACAAGATACCTCTTCCACTGATATTTTTGCATCAAAACTCTCAAGTTCAAGGAAAGAGAAAACCTTTGACAGTCACCCAAAGCAAATTTCCTGCCAAAACTCCCCTTAGAAAATACTGTTTGGTGAACAAGCAGGAGCAACACCCCCCTTATTCAGTAAGGGGTGACACTTGGGCATTACTTTCTTCACTGTGACCACACACAAGAATTTATTTGGAAGCAGCTGTAAAGATCTCATATTTGTTATCCATTTTCACTGTCAATTTTAGTCTGTCACCTGTTCAAAAACATTTGCTGTCTGTTTCCTATCTGGCTAACCAGGTCCGTGGCTGTGAACACTGCTTCTCGCTGTGAAAGGAGCTGAAAACTGAGTATCCAGAGGTACCAGCTTATCATGGGAAAAGTAACTGTTTGACAAAAGAACCCCGTGACCATCACTGTTCTGCATGAATAACCTCATCTGTGGGGCTTGTGATACCTTCTTTCTGTAAAACACCTTATAAAACAACACCTCATCCACTTTTCAATTGTTGGATTTAAAATAGAAAAATAAAATAAGCAGAAAATAAAATAGTAGAAGAGAGCAAAACAGCTTTGATGGTGTTGGTGTACTGAATCACCTCTGATATACTGTTTTTGCATTAATTCCTCTGCCTGCATGAGTTTGTAGTGGCTTCTCCTTCACCTAAAGGCTTTCTTTAACCCGAGTGCAACTGACACTCAACTAAAAAGAGACATTAGCCATAAAACAAAAACACAGCAGAAATAAAGCTTCTTGAATGAGGAATAAAGCTTCTTTAATTAATAATGTTAATGAACAATTTAGGCTAAATTAATATAGTTTCAGAGAAATTCTTTGTTTAGTAGAAGAAGCGAAACAAGCACCATGAAAACAAGTTAAGGATGCGAAGTTGTACCAAATCTCTGCTGCGAGCAGCCAGACAGGTTGTGTAAAATCTGTGGATATTGCCAAAAAGGGGTAAGTAGCTGACAGGAAAAAGTGGTTTTGGGTTTTTCTCCCCTCCTTTTTTTACATCTGCCAGGAGAGACTTCTTAACACTACACTGTCCGCAATTACAAACAACATAAAACTGGGGTTTGTCAGTGCTCTGCGGAAAACAGCCGAAAGTCCTGGAGAGGCTCTAAGCTTTCATCAGCCTCGTTTGAGAGCAGAGGAACAGTCACAACCATTTCTCTGACAGGTTGGGCAGGAGCTGCCAAACTCCTGAAGGAAAAGCATTTTGTTTATATCAGCCCCGACTGAGCACATGGAAAATTCAGCTGCAGAGCTGCTTCTCCTTGTCCTCCAGTTTCTTGCCCTCATGGACAAAACCAGACAGTTTAAGTTTGTGGAGCTGCCAGCGTGACACACAGGGGCTTAATGGAGCAGTTATCATGGATTTTGTTACACATGGGGCAAAAAAAAACCCAAACAAAACAAAAGTTAAAGGGATGGGCTGCTTGTGAGGGGCGACAACAACAAACCCTTCCAAAACCACCTTCTTCTCACCTCATACAAATACTGTCTCTCTCTGTTGCAGTGGGGAGGGCAGCAGGGGGAGTACACCAGTACTTGATACCTACTCAAGACACAGGGTCCTTCTGGAGAACTACACAATAAAACTCTAATAATGACTCTAATAATAAAAACTCTAATGAATCCTTTTAACCAATCATCTAAGCCCCCAGGACACCACTTACACCATTTTCAGTTATTTTTTTCCAAACTAAAAATAGCTGGTTTGATCTGCTCCGAGCATTTGTTCCATCCATACCCTCAGTCTTTCATGGTCTGGAGCCAGGCAGCCCTGAGGGAACAGCTGCAGTGCTGTTGTTCCTACAAGCAGTATCACTTGTGCTCCCCACTGGTCCTCTATCTCACCTGAGGGCAAATACTCAACATCAGCAGAACTTGCTCTCACTTCATCCCCTCACCCTGCTCTGTTTCTCCTGACAGCACGGAGAAGGGCAGGAAGGAATCTAACATCTGCAGTCACAGAAAACTTCACCATTAACAGCAGAAATTGTCATTTTCCTTCATTCAAAGTACAAATTTATGTCTTCTTCAGAAGAGCGACCCTCTCCTCTCTGTCCCATCACTTCATCCCCCTGCTAACATGTGTCACTCCCTTAGCAGCTGGGATCTTGTAATGGGAATGACAGTACAGCCAGCAAAGAGACCCACTGGGAAGCACCTGTCCTCTGAGCTTCACCTGAGCCTTCTGCTGCCCCTCAGGAGTGGGGCTCCTTCACATGGGCTGTTGCTGCAGTGCCCATGACAAGTGAATTAAGCCACTGCTACCCAAAACTAACGCTCCTACGTGCAGCGCACAGGGCAGGCAGCACTCGGGGCCATCAGTGCCACTGCTGGTGTCCTTTCATATAATGCAACTGGGATAACACAGGCTTAATTTAAACACAAAAACCCTCAAAACACCTTAGAAATTCCTGTTTGCAAAGAGGCTGAAGGTGAACCTGAAACTCTGGGGTATGTGGTTCTCAGCCCTGTGGCACACACAAGGTAGGGAATGTCACACGAAGAAGGGACTCGCTTGCAGCACGCGGCTCTGCCTAGCAGTTGCCACAGGAATTCACACACATCTGAAACCAATCCGAACAAAATTTAGTCTGAGTTTCTAAACCCTAATAATCGCTGAACCGATTTAGTATCTTTAGTAGTAGGCTTTCCTGTATTGTTTTTACCTTTTGGAGGTCAGGGTTTTGTGCTCAGGAGGTCAGAACTGCTCCACACATGAAGCTACAGTCACTCAGAGTTTCACAGTTTTATTTCAATTCTAGATTCACTCCCCTGGCTTTTGCTAGCAGACAGACAAGGCTGTGAGAGTGATGTGCCACAGCCTCCACTCTGCTACTTCAGCACCTGTATACATCAGCCCTTCGGGGCTGCTCCATACACCCCCACTTTGTGAGCCTCACGGGTGGCAAGAGGATCTTCTTGCTGAAGGTGAATATCCACCTCCCTGCCAGCTCCCAGAGTGTGATTTGGTGACTGCTTTCTTGACAGAGCAGTATTTGGCACCGAGTACAGAGGTCTTTGGGTTCTTTTTGCTAAGCTAGATAATATTTATCCAAGCATAGGCATTTGGCTGTGACTCTCTCACGCACTTCCCTTCAATTGTGCAGCTCAAGCGGAACCTAAACTGTCTTCTCCATGGCTGTGTGGACTTCCTAGCACCACCACCTCAGAAAGGCCACTGGTTCTTTTCATGTTCCTCCAAAACAGTGGGTTTTTACTGGGTCTCCAAGACGGATGCTTTACAGATGGAATGCTTTTTCCCCTTCCCAGCGTAGGGTATCTAGCAGCATCCTAAGCTTTCAAAAGCATCTCTCTTTTCATCAGAAGCAAAGCTATAGCAGTGCACTGTGTACTTTGAATATGGTTTCATTTAATATATGAGGGTACGGTACAAATAATTTGCTGCAGATTTAGTGACTTTACAGAATCACAGGAAGTTAGGGATTGGAAAGGACCTCAGAAAAATCATCTAGTCCAATCCCCCTGCCAAAGCAGGATCACCTGTCACACAAGAACATGTTCATGGTTGTGGAAAGGCTCTTGCTTACAACTGGTCTCATGGAGACCAAGGTTGAGAAAACTTGTGTTTCTGCTGAGGATGCAGACAGTGAGAGGCTGCACCTGCATCTCTGTCATCAAGGTTTTTAGGATCACAGAATCATTAAGGTTGGAGAAGACCCTCAAGATCATCAAGGCCAACTGTCAACCGAACCCTCAGCATGCCCACTAAACCCAGTTTCCAAATGCCACATCTACATGTTTTTTTGAACGCCTCTCAGCTTGAGGAGGCCAATCCTGAGGATGGGTGAGGAGGTAAAGGAAGTTCATCGCTTTACAGACTACTATTCCTCCAACATTTTCTCCTTCAGGCTATAGCATTCCTTCCCTGGACTTCACCTTGTCCCCGGATAACTATTTTCTTATCTTAGGCTTTAAAGCAACTGGATCCCCCGCGCGTCTTAGACTAAAACCAAATCCTTCTGGAAGTATCGTGAGCACAGCTCCTTTCTCAGGCAGCATTCTCCACAGAGTTTTGTTTCTAACTGTACCTTGGCACCAGAAGACAACTGGAACACACGACTTAGGAGCAGAGAGAGAAAAGGCACAGGCACTACTGCCAGTCTCATACCACTAATACACTGCAAGCAAAGAAACCAACCACGGGTCTGCAAAAGGAACTGATTTCCTAAGCAAACAAAGGCAAAATTCAGTCTCTACCCTCCCAATTAACCAAAAATGTAGGAGATTTTACCCCTTTTCTGGTTTGATTTGTCTCACATGACTTTGATCAGTCCAAATTGCTATGAGGTCTGAAGAGGTCTTAATTTTAGCTGAGCAAGGTCTTTGGGACTACAAGAATGAGTAAACATGCCGGTCCTGCTCTGCTTGTACGACGCACAGTGCTTTGCCTTGGCTCAAACTATTTTTCCAGATTTCTTTTCAACAAAAGCTGTAAAGCTGTGATTTTTTTCATGTAGGAGTAGCTCTCTAAACTGTAGTAATTTACTAGACTTGGCAGTGCAAGTAAGAAAGCATCTCCAACCACAAGGAGGCTAGGCATTATAAATACTTGCTGCTCGCCTCCGCCTCACATGTTAGCTCGTCTCTAGACGCTCAACACAGCAGTACGTGCGCCGTCAGCAAGTCCAGTACCTCAGCAAAAACAATGCATTAAAATACAGCCGGAGTAACTGCTTTTATATTCCACTAGAACACATTTTCAGAGTGCAAAAGTTCTTATAAAAGTTGGGGTGAGTTTGTCTTTGGTCTCCAAAGCTTCCACATCAGTCTCAGTAACCGGGCTTATTGCTTGACCTATTTCTGGGAAAGATGTTTCGCCCCATGGCAGGGCACAGCAGGTCTGGCTTCCCCTCTGGTTTTTGTAGTTATCCTGTGAGGAGCAGATAACACAGCACTTGTTCTGTCAGAGCAGCACTTAAAGAAGCTCCCAGAATTTAAAGCCCTGTCTCAATTTCTTCACTCCTCACCCAAATTGCTCTTATGTCTTGGTCTCAACCGGCTTGCTGGTTCCTCCACACAAGGAAGACCTGCGTGTCACACTCCAAAACACACTGTGAATTCCTCTTGAGATGTGCTCCTCCCGAATCCCTTTCCTCCACACGAGGAAGACCTGCATGTCACACTCCAAAACACGCTCTGAATTCCTCTTGAGATGTGCTCCTCCCGAATCCCTTCCCAGCGCCAACAAACTGACTCCCCAGAATCACAGAACATTAGGGATTGGAAGGAACCTGGAAAGATCATCAGGTCCAAACCCCCACCAAAGTGATGATACAGGGTCCTGTGTCTACCTTGCATCCAAATAAGCTTCTCCAACCACCACACACATTGTCTCCCCACCTCAATCAAGCAGAAACTGCTCCCAGCCTAATTTCCTCTCCCACCCATTTTGAAAGGTCTACACCCAAATCACATATTTTCCTTTCTTCACTGGCCATTCCAGAGAAAGACCCTGGGCTGGGCGATAACAAAACAGGCCACGAAGACTGAGTCTTTCATGCGTCTGGTCACAGCAGCTTTTTAGTCTTTGCAAAGCAAATAGTGGAACTGTAAAACATCTAACTAAGGGGAGAACTATTTCTCTCTACACTTCGAATAAAATCAACACCATGTCATCCGTGACCGGTCTCACTGGGCTGCTTTAGGCTGTTTCTGAAGTCTGGCAACCTACACAGATGGAGCAGCCTGCAAAACCACTGCAGAATGAGGCCAAAGCCTGCCTGCAAGTTGACATCAGAACAGGGCTGTGACTCTAGAACTAAACCCTCTGGATCAAAGCCAAAGAGATATTCCAAATGACGTTTAAAAAACCCACTCAGCACATCGGTGCTGTTCTTTATGAACACTAAGAACCTCCGATAAGCTTAGGGAAGTCTCTTGGTAATGTCTGCAATTAAGAGTTCATTATCATCTGGAGATTCAAACATAACAGTTGAACTCAGGAGAATATTTTGCTGCCTCTGAAATGGTCACAAGTACCTCAGCGAACTCTTTCGTCGTTGGTTTTCTCAGACAGGCAAAGCTGCTGTTACAAGTGAAATAGAAAAGGAGAGAAATGCCATGTGAAAGGGAACTAAGCAGCTGGATTCTACTGCAGCAAGACCAAGCAGCATGATAACAAAGGCTTGCCTTCTGCTGGTTGCCTTCTTCTGGACTTCAGAAAAGCATTAAGCTCAAAAAAGGGTCTGTGCCTCCCCTCCATGGAAAAAGAAGGTTGTCCCCTAGGAAAAGCCTGATTTTTGCACACATTTTCCATACTCTTATTCCTGACCCACCCCTGCCCAGGGCACACCTCAAGTTGCACTTGGCCAGGCTCACTGTAACCCCCATGCACAACACAGAGGAGACCCTGAAAGCGCTGGCAGAAGGTTGCTCTTCACAAGGTTGAAGGCACCCAAGAGGGGAAAGGGTTCAAGACAATCTGAACACAGCGACATTTAGCAGTGACCCACATCCATGCCTTTCTTCCAGGTTTTATTGAGACTTTCACTCACATAGTAGGAAAACCTTGCAAATAGTCTGGCTGGAGGAAACTCTCAGCTTCTCATCTGCCAAAAAAAAAATCTCCCACTGAGCTTTTTGGCCCCCAGGGGAGATGAGGAATGAAGCCTTTGCTTGTGGCTACAAGCAGAGGACATATCTTGGTCCAGTTCCTAGAATCATAGGGTTGGAAGGGCTCCTCAAAGGCCATCTAGTCCAACTCCCTACACCAAGCAGGGTCATCACTCACCAGACCAGGTTGCCCAGAACCCCATCCAGCCTGACCTTGAACATCTCCAGGGATGGGGCCTCCACCACCTCTCTGGGCAACCTGTTCCAGTGATCCCCCACCCTCAGATTGAAGAACTTTTTCCTGATGTCTAACTTAAATCCATCCTTTTCCAGGTTAAAAACATTCCCCCTCATCCTACTGTTCCCTGCCCTTGTGAACTGTCTTCTCCAGCCTTGTTATAGACCCCTGTCAGGGATTGGAAGGTTGCTGTAAGGTCTCCCTTCTCGTCTTCAGGCTGAACAGCCCCAGTTCATGGCATTTATTCTCAGGCTCACCTCTGACACTAAGGTAAAAATCCCAGTGCCCACTCTTTCTGCACCAAGGCTGTGTTCCCAGAAAGAGCTGCAACAGAGCAGCCCCCCTTTGCAGCCTTGTGCAGATACTGCACTCCATTCCCCGTTGAGGGATACAGGGCAATGTCCAAGCCCTCCTGTGAAGCATTCACAAACACATGAAGCATCTTCCTGGCCCATCTCTGTTTCTAGACAGTGGTTTTCTAGAGGAAAGTGAAGGCTGTTAAAATCTGTGTCAGCTGTGATGCTTGAGCATCACACACACGAACATCTGTGGTAACTGTAAGACTGCAGAAGTGGCTTTTCTCCTGCTTTTACACGATGGCCACTTAAATCTGAGTGCTAGCCTCGCATTCGCTCTAAACACCGGTACATCAGACAATGATTTAATTTCTTTGAATGAGTTGTGAGTGAGACAGTAAAGGCTTTTCAGTGAACAATAAAAAGAACAGATCTTTCCCTTCATGCAGGTGCAGCTTGTTTCTGTGCAACTAAAGGCATGAAATGTCACTTCAGCAAAGTCTTCAACCCACTTCCATGACTTCAAACTGCTACTGAGAGGCAAACATGGCTCTACCACTATTTTCTTTCTTCTTGTAAAAAAGTTCTTTTTAAACTTTCATTTCCTCAAAACAAATGTAAGATGTCCTTGTTTTGAAGCAAGCAACACTCCCACCTTCTCTTCAGAAGCCACTTTCAATACTATAATCGTATCCTGGAGCTTCCAGGCCTGGCAGTTATTTGGACAGCTGTCAATCAAAATGTCTCACAGCCACCCTACCGTGGCAGCCGTCAGCTAACTCCCAGTTTCCCAGGGACGCCTTAGCATAGCATCTTTGTTCTGTTTTCAGATAAACAGATCCAATTTCTCAACAAACAGACTGCTACAGTCCTTTTGATAACAACGTAATAATTCAAAACAAATGATTCTGGGCTTTGATGATAGCACTTTTATGGGTCATGAAGAAATCCTCCCACTAACATCTGTTTGATTTTATCTACTTGAACTTTATCCTCGAGTTGAAGATTTATAAGCTGAAATCATCCCAGCCTATTAAAGTCAGACTAATGTTAAAGCACTAGCACAGAGAATGAAAGTGCACTTCGCAGTCACCCACCTTTTGAAATCCTGCTGTGAGCAAAAGGCATCCAAAGCCCGAGACATGGATGTTTAAATATGCTGGAAGCTTGCATCCCGGAATGACTGAGAGATTAAGGAATCTAACTGTCCCTGCAGTGGGGGCAAGTTATTTACAGAATGATTATTTAGAAAGACAGCATGAAAAATACAGATGTTGTTTACACTGAAAGGCTGTTTTCTTAGCAAGAGACCGCGATGGGGATTGGAAATTCACTCCAGATTTGTCTCCCCCTCCTCTCTCTTAATTTCCGTATGCACTGTAAATAAAAAAGCCTGACAGCAGATTTATTAAAGTCACTTGTTACTTCTTAACTAGACAGCAAAATTTAGTCAGGATGCTATTGAAGTTACAACAAAATAAATAGAGGTGCAGTTTTCATAGATGGAACACCCCGAGAGGAAGAGTACTGCATCCCTGCTACCTGAACACCCTTTTCCATGGGGAGGACAGCAAAAAGAGAGCGTCCAGTGCTCACCCTGTCACTGAACTGCTGAAGACAAGTCATGTTTTCTTCTACAAACAGTTGTTTTCTGGAATATTCCTTTGGAATCGAACTTCCTCAGCGTATTCCAGTTGATAAGTTTTTCATCAACTGGTGCCAATTAAAACAGGTAGCACCTCCAGAGCGTAAGCGCTCTCTACTAGAGCTTTGCACCCATAACAAGAACGTGCATCTCGGCCAGCTGCAAGAAGAAAACAAAAATGGACAGTGTGCCTCATGTAACTTGGAAGAGAAACGTGACCACATTAGAATGTGGATGTGTGTGCATCCAGAAGCTAAGCCTTGCATCTTTGAAAGATGTTTGCACACCCCCGCGCAGTGGCCAGATCCCTTTGTATGAAGCAACTCAAAACCTTACACACGCTACAACTATGTTACTGCAGAAGGAAGAGATGACCCTGAAGATTAGGGGATGCCCTTATCGCTGCTAATGTACACAGTGCAACTGGAAAGTGCACTAGCTCCATCCTAAACAAACTGCTTGGCAAGGCCACCTCTCCACCGGGCTGAAGCAACAAGACAGGGTGAGCATGGATCTGCGCCTTGGGCAAGGAAAATCGGCTCCAGCAGTAACGACTGAGAATCATAGGATTGTTCAGCTTGGAAAAGACCCTTGGGACCATCGAGTCCAACAATTAACCCTATTCTACCAAGGCGACCTCTACACCCGTCCCCCCAACACCACTTCTAAACAACCTTTAAACACTCAATCCCCTCCCTGTTCCAATGTCCTTCCTGTGAAAAACGTTTTCCTCATGTCCAGCCTAAACCTCCCCAGTGCAGTTTGAAGCCCTTCAGTCTTCTTCTGTCACTAATTACCTGTGAGAAGAGACCACCACCAACCCATCTACAACGTCCTTTCAGGTAGCTGTAGACAGTGATGAGGTCTCCCTTCAGCATCATTCCTACCCAAGGAAGCAGCTCCCTGAGGTTGCTGGAGTAAGCAGTGGAGAGGTGGTGCTCTGCCCACTCCAGGCAGTTATTTTTGTGAGCTGGGAATCCTTTTCTGAACAGAAACCAGTCCAAGTTTTGCTTTGGGGAATTTTTAGGGTGCAGGGATGGTAATGAGGAGGAGGCAGAGGGGTTGTTCTTGTTCTCTGACAGGAGGAACAGTTCAGACAGGCCTGGTTAAAGCTCAGTGGCAGCATAAAGGAGAGCCACAAGAAGAGTGAGATCGAAAATCCTGCATACCTTCCCTTTGACTCTGTCTGTTGTATGACATTTACCAGACGAGCACACGTGAAGCACTCTGTAATTAAGTTCATCTGATCATAATAACTTGAAGGAGACTTCAAAAACTATGTCAAAACCCAGAAGCCAGAATAATTTGTATTTATTCTAAGTAGACGAGCATGTTGATCGGGAGTAAATTACACCTTTGTTTACCATGAATCAAGCCAAGTGATTTCGTAGGGTCACGGAACTGCATTTCAGATGTGACCTACCCTTTGCTTTATGAACTGTGTGGAGACCCTCGCCGTTCCCACTGTGTGGCGGGTACCCATCTCCCAGGCTCCTGCGGCACCGCAGGGACCCCACAGCCTGACAGAGGAAGATTTTCAAAGAAGTGAAAGGTCCTGCAGGCCATAATGACAAGACACCAAGCTTCACTTGCACTTGGGCTCCCCTCAAGCATTTCATAGCTCCTGTCTCACACAGGAACCAAATCCCGCAGATACATCACCGGCACAGCTTTGCCGGCAGTGCCGTACGTGTACGCCGTGATCGGGAGAAAAAGAAGTTATTCTGGAAGAATAAGTTCAGACGCCAGTGTCTCTCAGCAGAACATCCAAAAATAACAAACTGCAAAGGCTGGACACTAATCTCAGCAGAGAGACAACTGAAATTAAAAGGGAAACAAAAATTCAGGGGAAAAAAAGCATCATAACCATGCATATGCGAGCCTGAAATTCCTCTAGATGAAATCTCTACGTTCAACTGGCAGGAGCGTTTTTCCTCTGGTTGTTTTTCTTTTTTTTTTTCCTTAAACCCCCAAAATCAGGGAATTGTTGTTAAATACCAAACTTTTGAAATCAATCTGCATGTGGAAGAATTGCCACAGCCTGCCTCTCACACAGAAACTGGGGTTCATTGTGTTTAGCCAACTAGTTTGAGTTAAAGACTTGGGGGGAAAGCACAGATACGTGTCCCCATTTTCTCCCTTCAGGGAGAAGGTTTTCTGAACAAATTCCATATGTCCCCTAAAAAAAGGAAACAACTGGAGCTTGATACTGGAATAGGGTTGTAGCAGCTGATCTGCCTTACACTGTTTTTGGCAAATCAGAGAGTAAAAGGACCAAGGGTGCACAGGTTGCCCTCAAAGCAGAGGGCACACATGTAGGATGGCAGCAGCAGCACCACCGGCAGCCATGCCCCAGCTGGGCTCCTCTCTGTGGACTAAGACTGCCCTTAACTGACTTGCCATGGAAACGTCTCTTTTCCCCCCATTCCCAGATCCGCAAAATAGAGACAGCGCTGCTTTTCCATCATAGAGGTTGGACAAGACCTCCAAGATCAAGGCCAACGGTCAACCCAACCAACCGCACCATAGAATCATAGAATAATTAGGATTGGAAGAGAACTCCAAGATCATCCAGTCCAACCATCAACTCAATCTTACCATAGAATAAAGGTTGAAAGAGACCTTCAAGATCATCAAGTCTAACCATCAACCCAACCCCAAATCCTGTTTTCAAGAACCACATCAACATGATTCTTGAACCCCTCTAGGGATTGCGACTTCAACCCCATCCTGGGCAGCCTATTCCCAACCCTGACCACTGTAAGAGAAGAAATTTTTCCTGATCTTGACAGATCACAGAACATTAGGGGTTGGAAGGAACCTCAAAAGATCATCCAGTCCATTCCTGCAGGCACAGCAGGATTTCCTAGATCAAGTCACACAGGAAACATGTCCAGGTGGGTTTTAAATATCTCCAGAGAAGAAGACTTCACAAAACCCATGGGCAGCCCCTTCCAGTGCTCTGTCACCCTGACTGGGAAGAAGTTCCTTCTCATATTGATGTGGAACCTCCTCTGTTCCAGCTGACACCCACTACCACTTGTCTTGTCATTGGATGACACTGAGCAGAGCCTGGCTCCATCCTCCTGAAGCCCACCTTTCACATATTTACAAACATTAATGAGGTCACCCCTCATTCTCCTCTTTTCCAAGGTCTCTTGAGTTCCCTCAGCCTTTCTTCATCAGGGAGCTGTTCCACTCCCTTCATCATCCCTGTGGTTCTGTGCTGGACTCTCTCAAGCAGTTCCATGTCCTTCTTGAACCGAGGGGACCACCCAGGACCTGCAGATTAATTGTGCTGTATGAAAGGGGAGGTGCTGTGGTGCCTCATTTATTTTTGCATGTTCTACTTGAAATACAGCAGCACAGTTTGCCAGTGAGCACAGAAATACCACTAAGGCTTTCAGATCATCATATCCCAAATCTGAAACTGAATCTATCATCAACTGTGCTAGCAATGTTTTCTGCCAAGTTGCCACGGGTAACAGAAATGCCTGATGACAGCAATAAATAATTTTAATGACTGCTGATAATATCATGAAAAGAGCTCTGTGATGCACTGACATCATTTAGGGGTTTACTAGCCATTATGAAACACTGCATCGTGCCGCAGCTTGTCGGCTGGTCGGAGGAAATAGCTTGTGTACACACATCGTTATCCATCTGCATGTGTCTGTACGACTAAACCCTATCGACCGCATCGTTTGTGTTGGTTCATCTCATTTTGACTCGGTCTCACTCAAAACAGAAGCGTGCCAAACACACTGCGGTGGGGGCACCCTCTGCACAAAGGCAACTCCTTTTGAAACAAAGCTGATTTCTCTGCTCCCCTCGCCACCTCTGTCTCACGAAGGAACGGTGTGGTCTGGCACCCTGCTCCAGAACCTATCCATGACATGTTTTCACTATCTCTGAAGTTTTTTTTATTCAGCCATCCTCAAAGTCCACTATGCCCCCATCCCCACAACCTCACCCTCCATCCCCACAAACAAGCTGGGAACCCCAGGGATAGGCTGACAAATATATCTTCACCCATACCTGCAGTCAGAAGTGTTAAGTGATGAAATCTCCTTCAAATTAAATAATTCAGAAGTTGGCTGACCTCACTATTACCTTTTACAATAGAAAAGAAGAGAATGTTTTATATGGTACACTGACAGGCCTTCCTCCCCTCCCAGCCCCACGGAACTACTGCTGCCACACCAAAACAAGCAAAGACTCAAAGCCAATATTGCTAGTGCAGCGTAGCCCAAACACACAGACCTTTTCAAAACAAGCATAGACATTATCTACATGTGTCAGAAGGGGAGTGGTTAGTCGATAGAGAGAGGTTCTCCTCTCCCTCTATTCTGCCCTGGAGAGACCACATCTGGAATATTGTGTCCACTTCTGGGCCCCTCAGTTCCAGAAGGACACACAGCTGCTGGAGGGAGTCCAGCGCAGAGCCGCAAAGATGATGAAGGGAGTGGAGCACCTCCTTGATGGGGAAAGGCTGAGGGAGCTGGGTCTCTTGAGCTTGGGAAAAAGGAGACTGAGGGGTGACCTCATTAATGTTGATAAATACGTGAAGGGTGGGTGTCAGGAGGATGGAGCCAGGATCTGCTTAGGAGCACCCAATGATAGGACAAGGGGTAATGGGTGTGAGCTGGAACATAGGAGGTTCCACATCAATATGAGAAGGAACTTCTTCCTGGTGAGGATAACGGAGCACTGGAAGGGACTGCCCAGGAAGGCTGTGGAGTTTCCTTCTCTGGAGATGTTTAAAACCCACTTGAGCATGTTCTTGTGCGACTTGATCTAGGTGATCCTGCTCTGATGTGGGAAATTGGACTGGATGATCTTTCATGGTCCCTTGCAACCCATAATGTTCTGTCATTCTGTAATCGCCTAATCACAGAACATTAGGGATTGGAAGGGACCTCAAACGATCATCTGGCTTTATTTGGATTTAGGTTGGACTGGATGATCTTTAAGGTCTTTTCCATCCTTATAATTACTGTGATACTGTGATCTCCCCACCACAGCTGGATCACCTAGATCCCTGTTGTTCCTCACGGAAATGAAAACACACTTCTGCAATTGTTACGTCGGTTATATTAAAACATCCCATAATATTTATGATTAGTTTTTGCAGCTATGACATTCTTGCATTTGCAACCTACCTTAAAGTACATGGATCCTCAAACGGTAAAAATAAGGACCTAACGCCCCTGGTTCAGTTCGTGTGCAGCCATGAGAAATGCAATCATGACAAGATCCCTTTAAGAAGTGACATTTAGCAATAACTACCAACGTGGAAGGACTTTGGGAAGATGACAAAGTCTTGCAGATGCCAAACAGATCAGGCACTTACATCTGCCTCCTCAACTCACATGTCAGCCTTTTCCACCCACCACATGATACGCACATCGACGCGATTATGCCAGGCTGGGTTATACATCATAAAATACTTCAGCTTGTCAGAAAGGGGGACACACTTTCCTTTCTGCTCCCGCAGCAGCCGTTCCGCCGGGGTTACATATCCCCCAGCATTCAGATACAAGCAAAGGGTTGTTCTTTTCCCAGCAGCTTCCAGCTCTGCAGTGTCACTGCAATCAAGATTTATGTCTTGCAGGCATACCACGAGCTGCTAATTAATATTAATTGCACCTAGGTTAAGAGACAAGGCTTGTCACCTGCACAAACTCAGGAAGAAAGTTTCATGCAAGTAATAACCATTACTCAGCCTGACCTGAACGTGGAGGTATATACCACTTACAGACTGCAAACCCTTTTCCTCTTTCGGGGTTTTTTTTTTGGGGGGGTGGTAGGGATTGTTAACCCTTTAAGCAGCAGAGAAATTTTAACCCAGGTGCAGGAATTGGTATTTTTTGTGTTGTACTGCAGGCAGATTCCTGCACTCGTGGAAGTAAAAATACCCCAAGAGGCCGGGCTTGTTTCTCCAACAGACGCCCAAGAGGACGTGGTTTATGACAGGGCAGCCAGTGGTCCTAAGGAAAGGTTAAAAAAAATAAATAAAAGACTTTTAAAAAAATCATTATGGCTAATTATGTTGTCTCTATAACAAGGACCTATTAAAAGAAGCCGAGCCTCCACACTGTTTCTGATAAAGCTTCTAGTACATGACGAAAGGATTTACAGCTACCAAGATTATGAGGTGGCAGGAGTCAGATCCATTTCTGCACCTCTTCTCAGGGCTCATTTAATGTGGAGGAAGTAAAGCTTGAGAGGCCTCTTTTGGCACTTCTCAGGCTGAGGAACCCCAAGCAAATTCTATGAAAATCAAGTTCATTAACAAGCAGCACCCCTGCTAGGAAATCTGAATGGGGCTGGTCCTAGAATGTCGTTTTTGTAGCAGAAAGTCCCTTTTCCCTCAGTTTCAAGTGTTTATGGAGTCATAAGATGCATCCAACTCTAAGACAAGACCATAACATCCTAAACACCGTCTGTGCCCTCCTCGGCTCAAAGGGCTCTGAATCTGTGTGAGCAGCAGCACCCAGAAATTGGTTAGCACTGGCAAACGTCGTGACAACTGCAACACAAACCCAAGAGGGGAAAATAAACAACCCTTCAGTCATCCCAGTCATTGGAGCCATGTGGGCATTTAACATGCTGTGGGTTCCTCGAGTCTTGGGGAACATAAATTAGTGCAATAAGGGAGACAATTAATGAATTTCAACAGTCAGATAGAAACACAAGCACCACATCCAGGAATAAATCAGGCGGTTGTTAAGGCGTTGCTTTGGGCTACCCTTGGATTCACTCACAGAATGAGATCTCTTTCCAGAAAGTGTGAACACACAGGGTTGAAATTTCCTCTCTGATTATTTTCCATCCCAAGCACCTGCTTTACAGTCCAGCCTTGCACCTCTCAACACAATCACCCTGTTTCCAGGACTGGAGAAACTCATTTTCTCCCTGTCTGGCTTCACACAACGACACCCAACCCTAGAAATTGCTTGAGTGAGGAGAAGATTTGCTGTCTAACACACCTGAGTCTGCAACTTCAGGCTTCTCCTTTCCCTTCTAAAGACAGAATGAGGTCTCTTCCTACATCTCCTGTAATAATTTGGGATGAGTGAATGAAGCAGTCTGTGCCGGGCAGCCCATGCCAGGTGCTTCCACCAGGAAAACAAAAAGATTCCAAGTTTAGTGGCACACAAAGGGTGGGGGGAAGCCTATCAATCATCTGTAAACCATATCCTTTTGACAACAGCTATTTTAGTTTAATTATTGAAGCCAATGCATTTTCAGAGGGGCTCTTGCCCATGTGCATATCTGGCCTGCTGATAAAAATTTGCTCTGCTCAGCAGTGGAGAGCTCAGCTCAGCTTACAAGGAGCAGGGGGGGGAATTATGAAAGCAACAACAAAAAAAAAAAATCAGATAATTGCTATTTTTAAATCATTATGAGAGCAGGACAGAAAGCCATTTTGGAAAAGAAATGCATCCAGGACACTGCTTTGGAAAAGGATTCCTCTTCTGCCAATTTTATATCAAAGTCATGACATTACGGGTTAAGAGCCCGAAACCTCAGGAAAGCTACTTATCAAAGGGTGGACTCGAACCATCTGGTTTCCTCTGTTGGAAAACTTAAAGCTTTGATAAAAAACAGGATTGTGAATGATCAACACGGATTTTACACCATTTGAACACAATCAGATATGATTTAAAGAATTCAAGCCCGTCGGTGCTCAGCTCCGAAGGGGCTCCCTTAAAATGACATCATTCTCCTTTGCTGTCAGGTGTGTGTCAGCTAGCCAGAGAGCGGGGGGAAGCAAAGTGCAAAACCTACAGTTTGACTACTTTTTACAGTGCAGAAACTCCAAGAGGCTCTTTGGGAGACTCCCTTGGGTGCAAAGAGGTAAAAACAACCCCCACTGCTTTCCAGCACATGGGAGGAGAGCTGCTGGTTGTGGAACCCTGACAAGTAGTCAGGAGGTTTTCTCAGGGTGATGACCAGCAGGGTTACCTGAGGACGGTGGGTGCATGAGCTTTGTACCACACTGGTACATATTCCAAACCTAAATATAGGCCCTGGCCATCGCCGGTGTAGTTCAGTAACCTGAACCTGATGGGACTGCTCCTATGGCCAGCACCCTTCCTGCCGCTCACTGGCATGTGTGCAACAGCTACTTATATGGGCCCTGTTGCTGGGGGACTCCCAGCCCAGAGCCCTCCTGACGGCTGGTGACCCTCTCACAACACCTTCCCTGCCACCACAGTGTGGGCAGCGAGCTGCACCACAAGTTTCCTCGCCCCGTGGTTCATCCCCTCAGGCACACGTCTCATTCAGCTGATGCAGGCTGCTTGAACACCTGAGACTGGACTAGATGATCTTTTGAGGTCCCTTCCAATCCCTCATGTTCTGTGAAGTGTCAAGGAACAATCCCTCATGTTCATGTTCAGTGTCAAGGAACAGAGGGAACGACAAGAACGGTCTGCTGGGAACATTCAAACACTTCAGCACTAGAGACCCATCTAACCACAGCAAGTGATATATTTGCAATTAAAAAATGCATTACCATCACAGACTCACAGAATTATTGAGGCTGGAAAAGACCTCATAGAATCATTAGGGATTGGAAGGAACCTCAACAGATCATGCAGTCCAATCCCCCTGCCACAGCAGGATCGCCTAGACCAAGTCACACAGGAACACATCCAGACAAGTCTTAAACATCTCCATTGAAGATCATCAAGTCCAGCCTCTGACCTAACAGTATTTGACTAAATTGATGTTTCTCTGTTTCCTATAGCAATCAGGAATGCAGACAAAGAGAGATAAGAAAGGTAAAGGAAAAACAGGGATGAACTGAATTTATCTACACTCTCCAGCTTTGAAGAAGGACGCAAACCCTTTATACCACAGGTACCAACATCAGTGATGAATTACTCCCAGTGCTGCCTTCGGAGTGATACCAGGAAAGCATTTTATTCTGCATAGGTGAATTGCTTTTCTGTGCCTTTTCCTTAAAATTCTGGAGCTCTTGGATTATGTTTTGTAAATCAGTGAGCTTCCTAGCCAGAGCTTAAGGTAAATTCTGCTAAGGACTAGAAGTTGACTTAGAGCATTAAGAAGGATTAATGTTTAGCTGTGGTGAAGCTGAAGCACTAAGTTAGCATGTTTACGCAGTGCTGTAGATCACAATTAATCCAAAATTAGTATAAAAGATCAACAGCAACTGCTCTTGCATGCCAGCTTGGCTTAGTCTTAAAATCAAGACTTACTTTGGGGGGCAATCTGTGTGCAAAGTCACCGTGCGTCTGCCCTAATAGGTTTAAGGCTTTCAGAGGAATCCATGCATTTTAAATGTCTGGCTTCTCTGCTTAGAGGAAATAAATGCAGAAGTTGGTACTCAAGGCACTTCTGCCTTCTATCTGTGTTACAGCTACGTCAGGATAGATTGGTGCTAGCAGTGAACACAAGCAAACACGAGTTCCTGTCTTACGAAGAAAAGGTGTTTAAAATATGTGCTTTTCGTTCATCATTGAGGATTAATACAAATAACAGGGATTTTGTGGCAAAAAATATTCCTGCTGTAAAGGAAAAACTACACATAGATGTCCACAGAACATTTGGGATTGCAAGGCACCTCGAAAGATCATCCAGTCCAATCCCCCTGCCACAGCAGGATCACCTAGATCCGGTCACACAGGAACATGTCCGGGTGGGTTTTAAATGTTTCCAGAGAAGGAGACTCCACAGCCCCCCTGGGCAGCCCCTTCCAGAGCTCCATCACATCTCCGTGAAGAGCTTCCTTCTGGTATTTATATGGAACCTCCTCTGTTCCAGCTCACACCCATTGCCCCTTGTCCCATCATTAATGACACTGAGAAGAACCTAGCTCCATCCTCCTGACACCTGCCCTTTAGAGGCACAGACATACATGTATAGTTTTGAAAAACGCCGTTGTGTCTGTTCTATAACTACAGAGAGAGTGCCTGTAGTAACGTATTGGGAGACACTGAAAGGTGATTTGAAGTTATAGGTAACAAGATAGGGAGATATAGGTAACAAGGCAGGGAGAGGGTTTCCTCTCTACCTCAAAAGTCAGTTCAAACAATAATTTCTAGCTCTCTTCAAAAGCAGCAACATCTCTGTGTTGTCTGTTCACATGGCAGCGTGATGAGTGAGACCCAGCTCATTTGAGATGGAGCACTGGAACAGGCTGCCCAGGGGGGTTGTGGAGTCTCCTTCTCTGGAGATGTTTAAGACCCACCTGGATCTGTTTCTGTGCGACTTGGTCTAGGTGATCATGCTCTGGCAGGGGGATTGGATTTGATGATCTTTCCAGGTCCCTTCCAATCCCTGATAACTCTGATTCACCTGGTGCTTCTCAACTCAGCTAAACAGATGAAAGTCAAGGCCATCACTTAGAGCAAAAGTGCTGCCCTACCAGTCAGATTATAAAAGCCTCCAGTTTTTGTTGAGTGGAGCTCATTGCGAGCGTTTGGTGTCTCTAAGTATTTATCCTTTTTGGGCAGAGCTTTTGCATCTTTGTCCAGAAATGCACATTCTCACATATTAAGTCGTAGGATGTTGGTGCAGCCAATACTAACTCCAAAGCCCACTGCTGAACTTGGTTACTGAGCAGTGATCTGTCCAATTTCATTTCTACAGCAATGCAGAAGAAGAAACGGCCGCTCCGAGATCCAGCTCATCACCTTCAGTTACACTGAAGCCAAAAGAGCAGAGTGCTTCTGTATCAGGGAAGACATCCCACACTCATCCCCACAACACAGGCAGCTGATGTCAAACCAGATGAGCTGAGAATTTTAAATCAAGGTCCTCTGTGTGTTTCACAGCTGTGACAGACATTCCTGGTGAGGTGTGGCTGGCTATTTGCAGAGCTCTCTGCTGAGTGATTCATTCAGTTACCAGGTCCTAGACTTGACTTACAACCCAGTCTGTGGCTTCCAGTGGCAACAAAATACTCGGAGATGGCAACGTCTGTCTCTGTGCCTAGCGAACTGCATTCGAGCTGCGATGGTGATGACATTGGTGAAACTTGATTAAACTTCCCTTTAATCCCATTATTTGTTTTAGAAACACACACACAAACAATTTGTGGTCCAAATCGTAAAGGAAACTCAAAGCTGATGCAATGTGGCCTTTTGCAAGGAACTTGAAAACTCCCTTCCCGATGCCCATCTCCAAGAGACCCAGGCAGCTTCCTGTTTGTGCGAGCGCGCATGCCTGTGAGTTACATCTTAAAACGTGAAGGGGAAAGAAAGGATAAAAAAGGAGAGGGGTGCCAGCATAGCCCAGGCTTATTCACTAGAAAAATAAGACTGGCCTATTCTGGATTCTTCTCCTCAGGTTTTCTTTACTAAAACAAAAAACCCATCCACTACACCTGAGGAGGATTTGACCCATCACACTAAATCTTGCCTTCTCCAGCTTTGTTTTTGTGCCCTTGTGGAGCAGTGCTGCTGGCTGATCTGCACACAATGACCCCTGTCTTCTGCTCTACCCTCAGTCTTAAACCAATGGGAGAAATTGCCAAAACACACTGGGACACCAAGCTCACTGATTCAGAGGGACAACATCAAGAAGCATTTTTGTACCAGAAGAGTTCATCTCAGATACTTCATCTCATTTTCCAAAGGGTCTATTTTATAGCTGGGTGAGTGAGACAAACAAAGGTCAGAACTGCATCTGGGCAAGAACAACCCCCAGGTACCAGTACAGACTGGGGACTGACCTGTTGGAGAGCAGTGCAGGAGAAAGGGACCTGGACAGGGGGCAATGGGTGCAAGCTGGAATAGAGGAGGTTCCATATAAACATCAAGGAACTTCTTCACAGTGAGGGTGATGGAGAACTAGAAGGGGCTGCCCAGGGGGTTGTGGAGTCTCCTTCTCTGGAGATGTTTAAAACTCACCTGGACATGTTCCTGTGTGACTTGGTCTAGGTGATCCTGCTGTGGCAGGGAGATTGGACTGGATGATCTTTTCAGGTCCCTTCCAGTTTCTAATGTCCTGTGAACTCTGGCCTAAGGTCAGGCAGAGCACACTGCTGAGCAGGGTCTGGAATACCTGGCATCCCTGTGGATCACCACTATGTACTTACAGTGTCCTCAACAGCTACAAGGCAGGATCCTTCAACAGGCCTGCAAAGCCACAAGCAAAACGTATGTGATGTACAAGTTGCTTTTCAGGAGCCAGCGCTGTCTTTGCCCAAGGTGCTTCCTTAAACAAAATGAGATAGGTGTGCTGGACTAAGCAGAAGAAAACACACCCAAGAGGCAGTGGGCACATCCAGACATTAACTAGCCTGCATCTTCCAAAAGCATATTTTAATTGGTACTAAAAGACAGATCTTCATTGCAAATCCCAACTAAAAGAGAACCACTGTCTCGTGGCTGAGCAAGTAAACGTGCTCTCCTGCAGATCAAAGCCACAAGGGCAGGATGCACAGCAGAGAGCACCCGTTTGACAAGGAAGGGCTACTAACCTCTGCCTTCAGGTACGAGTGACTGATGTGTAAATCTGGTTTGTGGCAACGCTCTCACTGTCTGCTGCTCTGGCAGCTCAGCGCTGCTGCATGTGCTGGGCTCACAGACCAGGGCTGTGTGAGCGGGCTCTGGGTGGGGGGGGGCACGTCTACATCCAGAGACCCAGTTTACCATGGAAGGCTTCCAAAATGCTTTGCCCTGGTGAACTAAATGCACATTTTAGACTGCTCAGAATTAACAGAAGCAAACAGTATACAAAATGCCCTTGGTCCTGTGTGGCACGGGTGCTGCCAAACCCCAGGCATTCGGGATAAATCACCAGTGGGAACTTCAGAGCATGAAAGAGACCTTTAAAGAAATCACAAGGCAGGAGCAAAACCTTGGTCCCTTCTACAGTAATTTGTGAAAGCCCAGTTTTGAAAAGATAAGTTCACTCACGTTGTAACTCTTCTGTTCTGAAACGCTAAGCTCTAGCACGCGCTCTTGCGCACAACCAAACCTGTGACTCAACACTCGCCACTTGCCTCCAAGAACTGGGCTTCTACTACATGTGAAATGGCTCAGAATTTGCAAGTGTTACACAAGCAACCATCCACCGCACACTCTTCAATAAAACCCACTCTCCAGCTACTCAAAACAAGGTTGGGAACTCTAGTTCTCCCGACAAGCAAGCCTGCAGACTCCATCCTCAATTGCCTAAGTATTTACCTCCTCCAGGAAGTGCTCTGCTCCGCACCAGAATGAAGCCCTTTCCCATTAGGCAGCTCTGTGCCACAGCTTTCCCCCACACACTCACAGCCACGACTCCACTAGTGGTGCTGCTCTCGCAAGCTCAAGAGCAACAGCAGGGGGAAGGAAAACAAAATGCAAAATCAGCCCACAAACCCTTAAAAACCAGTTACAGTACCTGCAAACTCTGAAGCAGCACTTGCAGAGGAGGTTTCCCAGAGGCAGAGAGCCCTGCAGCCCAGCTGCAGACCTGGCCCCATTAGCCAGATTTAAAGGGACAGTGGCCTCAAATAAAACCCACCATTTTTTATCCAGGTGCTTGTACAGCAAACCACTTCTTTTCTCCCTTTTTTTGTTTGAATGGACTATCTCCAAATAGAATTCACCCATAAAGTACCACCTCTACACACCTTGGTCTCAGCCAAATGCAAGAGAACAGAAGAGTAAGGAAGCCCAAGTATACATCACAGGTCCTAACGACTTGAACATGTGTTTGGAGCAAATGTAAATACTCCACTCTCCGAATGCACAAAGCTCTTAAGCATAGGCTTAATTTTATCTCTCCTCAATAAATCATTTTTAAGCAAGTGCCTAATACAAGCCCTCATTTTACTCCTGTTAATACTAATAGGACTTACACATGTGATTAAAGATCTAGTTAACATGCTTTGCTGAACCAGGCCAGGAGACACCATGACCACACGAGTGGTGAGGCTATGGGTGTCAGTATATGGTGTGTACAGGTCACAGAATGACAAAAAAGATCTGAGACATTTTTGGGGGGTACGCTCATGGCAGAGGGAGATGCTTCTGCTACCATCTCTAGCTGAGGCTGATGTGTGTGCAGGGGGAGCAGCACCAGGAATCCCGCTGCTGGTGCTTGGATTTGGCCAATAGGTAGAATCATCAAGGTTAGAAAATACCATGAAGATCATCAAGTCCAACCATCTGCCCTACAACCCCAAACCACTAAACCACCTCCTGAAACACTATGCCTACATATTTTTTACATGGTGCCTCCACCCCCTCCCTGGGCAGCCTGTTCCAAGGCCTCCCCACTCTTTCTGGGAACAAGTTTTTCTTAAGATCCAATTGGAAGCTCCCCTGGCACAGCTTGACCCTATTGTTATATCACTAATCACTAAGGAGAAGACGCCAACACCTGCCTCTCTACAACCTCCCTCCAGGTAGAAGCTCTCTCAGGTGTAACTCATGTGGTAGATGTGTAGAGATGTGGGGTGGGTGTATATATACTCATTGCTCTCTACAAAAGTGGTTGGAGTGGGGCAGGTTTTGCCTCTTTTCCCTAGGGACTAGAAATTAGAGCAGAGGAAATGGGGTCAGGTTGCACCAGGAGAGATTCAAATTAGATCTTAGGAAAAAGTTCTTCTCAGAAAGAGTGGGGAGGCCTTGGAACAGGCTGCTCAGGGAGCGGGCAGAGGCACCATCCCTGGAGGGGTTCAACAGAAGGGCAGGCAGGGTGTTTCAGGAGATGTGTAAGTGGTTTGGGGTTGTAGGGTGGATGATTGGACTTGACGATCTTGAAGGTCTTTTCCAACCGTGGTGACTCTATGATCCTACATGCATGCACACGTAGCCTGTGCAGTGTACACGTCGCACTGATGTCAAAGAGCCCAACAAAAAGCCTTCTGTTCGTTCCTACCTCTTTGAGGACCAGAAGGCGTTTCCTTTAGGAAAGCAGATCGTCCCTCGCTTTGCAAATGACTTCTGCTATTTACAAAATACAGATTAGCGAAGAACCGCAATGACAAAACTGGGGACTAAAACACACGAATTAAAAAACCCCCAGAAAATTGCTAGTTATATCTGAACCTCAGACCTTCTTCCCCAAAAAGAGTACTTTTAACCTAATTTTAGAAGCAGCAGAGATGCGTCCATCACCGCTGCATCAGAAGGCATAACTGCCGCTGTGATACTCGTAAGCACATCCCGTCTACTTGTCCTGTAACGCTTCTGTGTTAACACAGACATGTGGGGTTCTGAGATCACTGAGATGAGATCCTTTAGCAGAGGAGCAATTTGGCAGCCCTAATTGTGGGAATGGGGATATTAAATCAAAGGAGCTGGTATTTTCCGTGTGTGTATTTTGAGTGAGTCTTGTGGACTCGCTCGTACGAGTTGTTCCATGTCTGTGGGTCCCTGCACGCAGCTCAGCCTCACAGACGTGGTGAGCAGTCAAAAGTGCCCTAGAAAATACCCACTTATGGTTGTAATCATCCACATCTCTTGCTAATTTTGCCAGTTGCTCAGAGAAAGCAGAAATAAGAGATCCTGAGCTGTTCTCCTGCGCTGCACAGCACAGAGCTTACGCGCCGCTGGAGTGGCTGGTTGGGTGTCTGTCTCCAGCATGGTGGGTCCATGCAACCACTGGACACACACACATAGAATCACAGAATCGTAGAATCATTAGGCATTGGAGGGGACCTCAAAACATCATCTAGTCCAATCCCCCTGCCACAGCAGGATCACCCAGACCAAGTCACACAGTCAGTCAGGGTTAGAAGGGACCACAGGATGATCCAGTTCCAACTCCCCTACTATGGGCAGGGACACCCCACCCTAGATCAGACTGGCCAGAGCCTCATCCAGCCTGGCCTTAAACACCTCCAAGGACGGGGCTTCCACCACCTTCCTGGGCAACCCATTCACCTTCCTGGGCCACCCATAACCTTGCTGGGCACCCCATAACATCTGATGTTTAACTGGATCACTCCGAATTTGCACGATTTTCATTGTTAAAGCTCGATGTGTGCAAGTGTGCAGGGCAGTCTCAGAATTTCCATGTTGATAAATTTACAAGCACACCCTCATTAGGTTAGGCCAGTGGTTTTCAAGGAGCTTTGGCCACCTCTCAGTGAAAATATGAACAGGCAGCAGGAGTTTTTGTTACCCCTGCTCTTGCTGGCAGACAAGTTCAACACAGTTTCACTACCGCTTTCAGTAGTTGGTTTAATTGACTTAATGTTTTCAGCCTAATTTTTCCTCTCAAATAGAGCACAAATAAAATATCTTAGCATAATAAACATGAATTGAATGTAGATGTCGCAGTGAAGCCACTTCTGGAGTTCTATGTCCAGCTCAGGGCTCCCCAGTCCAAGAGAGACAGGGAAGTACTAGAGACAGTGCAGTGGAGGACTGCAAAGATGAGGGGGGGACTGGAATGTCTTTCTTACAAGGAAAGGCTGAGAGACCTGGGTGGGTTTAGCCTGGAGGGCTGAAGGGAGATCTTATCAATCCTTATAAATATCTGAAAGGTGGGTCTCAAGAGGGTGAGGCCAGACTAGCAACAGGACAAGGGGTAATGGGCACAAACAGGAACAGGAAGATGTGTCCAAACAGAAGGAAAAATTCCACTGTTGGGAGG
Organism: Rhinopomastus cyanomelas; assembly: GCA_013400115.1. Taxonomy (NCBI): domain Eukaryota; kingdom Metazoa; phylum Chordata; class Aves; order Bucerotiformes; family Rhinopomastidae; genus Rhinopomastus; species Rhinopomastus cyanomelas. The sequence goes on along the minus strand of VXBP01003486.1, from coordinate 56,958 downwards.
TCGACAGAGAACTGCAAGAGGCTTTCAGACAGAAAAAAGGAGAAAACTAATCTAAGGGTTGTCTTCAAGCAGCCTGAGGAGTGGACATAGCACAGATTTCCATGTTGTGGAGTTTCCTCCTCTGGAGACCTTTAAAACTCACCTGGATGTGTTCCTGTGCAACCAGGGGACATGTCTCCTGTGCAGTCTAGGGGATCCTGCTGTGGCAGAGGGGTTGGACTAGATGGTCTTTCAAGGTCCCTTCCAATCCCTAATGTTCTGTGATTCTGTGACAATGCTGTTTAAATACATCTTAGCAAAAGGTCAAAGGAGCAGCAGCACAGGAGCCAAGCCAGGGGAGAGGTACCCTTGGAGATGCTGAACACCTTGGTGGTCTTGGGCATTCTGCGGCAATCAGTGGTGGGAAAAAAACTCCAGTGTCCCCTAGAGACACAGATGTGGCAGGACTCAGGGCTTCTCATCTCACATCTGAGACAAGACAGCAGCAATTCAAGACTCAAGATACTGTCTGTAATATTGGGAAGCAAGGACTTCCTGCGGCCACCACTGACCCTCAGCATCCAGCTTAGGAAAAGACATTGCATGTGGCAGCAGCCTCATTTACACAATGAATTATTATATCACAGATTTTCTAGTTAACAACAATTAAACTAGATGAAACCAGAGGAGAAATTAATGAGGCAGTACATCTGTTCCAGGGCAGATTCTTTCCTCCCAGGGAGAAGGACAAATTAAGAGGTTAATAACAGAATTACTGCTGGTCTCTAGTGGGTGGCTCTGTAGAGAAGAGAGGCTTTGAGCCTTTGGCTCAGCTGCTCACCCAGCACCAGAAGCACTCTTTTCCCTGCTTGCTCTATCCCATAGACAACTCTGACTAAGAGCAGAAGAAAGTGGGCACTGGATGCTTTTCTGTGTGGAGGTCCTCAGACAAAGAAATCCCACATCCAGATGAAGGGCTTCCAGTGCTAGAAGAAAAATGTGACAACCACAGGTTGCTCTGCCTGACCACCCAAAACCCAACCCCTGTCTCCCATGACCATCCTTGATTCTAGACCTCAGGTCCATAGCACTTTCCCAGCTGACCCAACAGCGTGAGACTCTAAATGGATTAAAAGAACTTCCTACTCCCACAGCTTTCCTGGAGCTGGTTGATCTCCAATTCTCGTTTGGGACAATCTTTTTTTGCATATGCAGATCCTCCAAATCACAGGTCAGCTTCATGAGGTTGAGCAAGAGATGCCATGTGTGGCAAAATTCATCTTGCTTCTGTCCAAACACCTGAAAGATGTTTGTCACTGATGAGCAGGGGAAATGTTTTCAGCCTTCTCTCACTCCAAAAGCCATACTTCTGAATGCCCTCTGGAGCATTTGGCAGCCAGCTGAGCAGGGAGCTGATGGTCCCCCTGTTCTCTGCACTTGTGGGACCACACCTTGAGTACTGGGTCCAGTTTTGGGTGCCACAGTATAAGAAGGACGTAGAGGGGCTGGAATGGGTCCAAAGAAGGGCAGCGAGGCTGAAGAGAAGTCCTGTGAAGGCCCTGTGAAAAGCAGCTGAGGGAACTGGGGTTATTTAGTCGAGAGAAGAGGAAGCTGAGAGGAGACCTCATTGCTCTCTACAACTACCTAAAAAGAGGTTGTAGTGAGGCTGGTGCTGCTCTCTTCTCCTAAATTAGTAATGATAGGATGAGAGGAAATGGCCTTAAGTTGCATCAGAGGAGGTTTAGACTGGCTCTTAGGACGAAGTTCTTTCCTGAGAGATTTGGGCACTGGAACAGGCTGCCCAGTGAGGTGGTGGAGTCCCCATCCCTGGAGGAGTTTAAAAACCAAGTAGCTAGAGCACCTGAGGCCATGGTCTAGGGGTTAGGGAGATGTTGGGATGAGGGCTGAACTTGATGATCCTGGAGGTCCTTTCCAGCCACAATGATTCTATGATAAGTGCTTCTGTTTGAATCCATGGGCTCCGAGGCACCAGCCTTCCTTGAGAACAAAAGCTCTAGCACTCCTTGCAATAAGATTTTCCAGTCTGAAAAGTGCTTCTGCATACTTCTTGAGTGCATGGTTTTTCTCAGTGTTTCCTGCTGAATAACCTGTGATTTCGCCAGCAATTTGAAATGTGTAAAATGTTTGGCTTTCCTGCTGCCATCACTCACAGGATGACTAATGCAGAGGAGAATGGCCTCGGTCCACAACTTCTCTGGCATCAGAAACCTGCGCTGATTCTTGACACACACATTATTTTTCCTCACGCAGGCGACGCTTCAGCCTGCTGCTCTGTGATCAACCTCTTACAGACTCACCTCAGCAGATCACATTTTCATTTTAGTTGCCAAAAGAAGATCTTTACCCCTTACTGACCATTTAACTGGGTTTACCAGTGACAGTCTTCCACCATGGGAGAAGCCAACGCATCTCAAGCGAGGACTGTAAAAATGAGATCACACCACACATTCACTTACTGCCTATGGCTGCCCTGCAGGGTTTGGCAGGAAGCACTTCTGGGGATCTCAGTGCCAAGTCGTCTCTGTACAGCTATCGCTGTGTTTGTCCAGGGTGCTCTCACGTGTATTTGCTCCCTTTTAGGAAGAAAATAACTCTAAGAGGCTCTTCCTAATGCTGGTTCATCTCTGGATTCTGAGATTTACTCCTCAGTTGCAGAAGGACACAGAACTACTGGAGAGAGTCCAGCACAGAGCCACAAAGATGGTGAAGGGAGTGGAACACCTCCCTGATGAGGAAAGGCTGAGGGAGCTGGGTTTCTAGAGCCTGGAAAAAAAGAAGACGGAGGGGTGACCTCATTAATGTTGATAGATACATGAAGAGTTGGTGTCAGGAGGATGGAGCCAGGCTCTTCTCAATGTCATCCAATGATAGGACAAAATGGGTGTGAGCTGGAACACAGGAGGTTCCACATCAATATGAGAAGTACCTTCTTCCCGGTGAGGGTGACAGAGCACTGGAAGGGGCTGCCCAGGGAGGTGATGGAGTCTCCTTCTCTGGAGGTGTTTAGAACCTACCTGAACATGTTCCTGTGCAGTTTGATCCAGGAGATCCTGCTGTGGTGGGGGAATTGGACTAGATGATCTTTCAAGGTCCCTTCCAATCCCTAATATTCTACGATTCTGTGATTTAGCAAGGTGAAGATTGTGCAAGAGGAGGCTGCTGGACAAAAGCCATCACTGGTAATGTCACACCTGAAAAAAAAATAAGTGTAAGTCACAGATATCCCAGGGGAGTTTGAAGTCTTCTCAAATGAATCACTGTTCTCTCCTCCTGTACCACAATGAGCAATACGAAGAGAAAGGGGATGTTCCTCGGGGATGCTGCTCTGGCAGGGCGATTGGACTGGACTGTCTTTCGAGGTCCCTTCCTATCCCTAATGTTCTGTGATCCTGCAAAGAGTGAGAAGAGAAATACCTGGTCCAGAGCTGTGAGTCTGAATTTTCTGGGTTCTTTGCAGATCAGGATAGAAATCTCTAACCCAAGAAGCCTGTATTTTAGGAACGTCCAGGTCGCCATGAAAGCTTCACTGTGACAGTCTTTCTCTCTTCCCTAAGCAAAGGATGGTTTGATTCTAAACCACAGACAGCCATCAGTGAGAACTCTATATCAACTCCATATATACTGTACATAAACTCCATATATACTCTATATATACACTCCATGCTGAGTTCATTTCTGTGGACATACAAGGCTAGACCGAGTGCACTAGTTTCAAAGAATAAAATCACAACTTTCTGCTTTCCCTCCTCTGCCTAGGGCTCCGCTCTGGGGGAGTTTTCCTCATAACTTGTGGCTAAAGGACCGCTCAGTACAAAGGGCTTTGTGGAAAACTTTATCCCGTTCTTAAAATACTTCTATTTGAAAGGAATAAAAATATTGTTTTACTACACATGTGTTGTATTAAATTAGTTGTTTTGTTAAAGAGATGTGAAACATTCACGGCGGAATAATTAAAGACTCTGATTTCAGCGCGGTGTTAGTTCTAGCATGTGATTTGATTATTAGCAGCTTACGACGTCCTCACAGGGAAGAGAACCCCAAAGTGGCCACACAAAGGCTCGTGCTTTCATCGCCTCTTCAATTTGGGGCGCTTTAGGAGGATCTTTCTCAGCAGATTGTAATGAACTCGCGCTTTTCTCACAGCAGATCGTCACGTTTGCGTCCTGACCCACCATCAGGGCACTTGAATTCTGTGGTGGGTACAAGAAGGCATCTTCTACGGCAACGTCTTCTTAGCCAGAAGAACTGAAAAATTGGTTGCAGTCTTTGGCCGACACTGCATTAAAATTCCTTCAATTAGGTCTTTATCAGCTTAAAAAAGAACCAAAGAGAACTGATATGAAAACAAGGAGACATTGTGTTACGAATGGGGGCCGGTAAACTGACTCCTTTTCAGACAAGGCTGGAAAACATCGTTTCGGTTGCGCCAAGCAGCACAACAGAACCTGCTCTAATCACACACAGATGACGGGAATTTGTCTAACGTTTTCTGGGGCATCGTCGATGAGGCCTGCAGAAGGAAAATTTGTAGAAATAAAATCACCTTGACAGTGAAGTGCTAGGGTCAAAAAGCAAAGGAAAGGCAGCGTTCTCAGCTTTAATAAAAACAGTATGATCTGTCATCAGCACAGCATTTTTACACTCTCGGACAATGCACTCAGGGAGCTCCTGCTGGGTTTCATTTGGTTTCCACCAAAGCTAACAAAGGACAGCTCATGGCTGGTAATTCATTATGACAGCAGAGAAGTTATAAAAATACACACGGTTAGATCCCTGTAAATAAACAGCCCATGCTTCCATTTTCAGCATGAGAACCGTTAGCCAGGGTGGGTAAAAACACCTTAAGAAGCTCTAAAGTTGATCTGTTAGGTTGGGGTTTCAGGGTGGGGAGGTTCTGCTTGATCCGTTGAGTTTGGGTTGGGTTGGTTGCTTTGGGTTCGTTGTGTTGTTTTCATTCCCTGTGAACCTGAAAGCACAAACTTCATCGATTTATTGTTGTGGTTTCTCCCAGTTAATCTGGCTTCTGTGCGACAAGGGTGTTCAAGGCACATTTTGGGGGAAGAAGCCTGGCAAAGCGTAAAGCGCGATCGTTAAATACCTGAAGGGATTGTCCACACATTGCATCACCGGCTAAACACTGGCTGGGCAAGACCATAAGGCAAAACAAACAGCAGAGTAATTGAAAACATCTATGAAATAGATGATCACAGAAGCAGGGTGATAGGCAAGAGGGGCACAATTCACTCCTCGGTGCCTGGTTTTACACTGAAGTTAGTCCTGTAAGAATGAAAAACAAGTAGGAAAAGAAGAGAAAATGAAAAGGGGGAAAGAAAAATAAAGAGAGCCCTTGAATTTTCAGCTTCTCGGGCAAAATGGGGACATGTCAGAGAAACTCACCCTAATTTCCAACAGCTGCTCTGCAAAACCTGGACAAAAGCAGCTTTAAAATGTGCACCTTTGCTTAAACATCTTGATTTTTAAAGCTGCAGTCATTGGCAAAACTTAGAGTGGAGAAGGAAAACGTTCACCTTAAGTGCTGTTTTTACAGGAGAAGAAATCAGTAGCTGCATGAGTTCCCTTGAGCATGTTTTTTCCAACACATACACCATGCTGCACGCATGAGCATGGAAAGGGGGAGGCTGCTATAAAGCATTTGGAGGAGCCTGACCCATGGCCAGCTAATCCACAGGCTAGCAGGAACACTCACCACAGACACCGCGCTACTGACCAAGAGCAATTTGACTAGTGCTTCTGGTTCAGTTGGTGGTTGGGACTCAGAGCAACAGAGAACATCCTTTTGCCAGAAAAGCCTCCTCTTGTGCTGGACAAAAGCCATCCTGTGTGGTATCACCGCTACTGCTGCCCTAGCGAAGGGTAAACTCCTTGCATCCAGACTGAGGAGAAAGGGGAGAACCCCACAAAACCGACCCATTTAAAGAACAGCCACCTTGTCTCGGGTCTTTTATCAGGACTTGTGCTGGGTCCTTGTACCTGCTTTGAGACTTCTCAGTGTGACATGAAGTTTGCCACGTGCACATACTGAGCTTTGCCAATTACCAGCTTCGAAAGGCATTTATCAGTTTCTTCTGTTCTCCTGTTCTCCTTGCCACCCAAGCCTGATCGATGCGTTCTCCAAAATCAGGTGAATCCTACAGGCTGGAGATACAAGGACACCCAGGTGTTTGGCAGTGCTGATATGATGCTCAGTGATCTTTTGAGGTCCCTTCCAACCCCTACTGTTCTGTGATTCTGTGTGATTCTGTGGAAAGAAGGTTAGGATGAAGCGTGAAAAGGTGCCAAATTAATGGCCTCATGATACAAATGACACGTGTCTACCAAGGAAGACATTCCTCCTCATTGCACTCCTATCACTTACATGGGACCTTCCATGCTGCTCTCACATGTTTGGAAAAAGACGGTGACAGGTTGTTTTCTCAAGGTGCTCTGAAGCCATACAAGTAGGACCTCTATAGAAAGGGTACCGTGTTGTTGTCCTAACTCCTACAACTTGTTGTTGAGCCATCAGTGTGTGCTGGCAGCCCAGAAAGCAAACCATGTCCTAGGCTGCATCAAAAGATGCAGCAACAGTTGGCCAAGGGAGATGGTTCTCCCCCTCTGCTTTGCACTGGTGAGACCTCACGCAGAGTATGTGTCCAGTTCTAGAGTCCTCAACATTGGAAGGACACAGAGCTCCTGGAAGGTATCTGGAGGAGAGTAACTCAAATGATCAGAGGGCTGGAGCACCTCCCCTATGAGGACAGGCTAAACAACTTGGGGTTGCTCAGCCTGGAGAAGAGGAGGCTCCCAGGTGATCTTCTAGCAGCTTCCCAATAGCTGAAGGGGGCCTTGGGGTAGGACTTTTTACACAGGTGTGTAGTGAGACGACAAGGGAAAAGGGTTCCAGACTTGAAGAGGGGAGACTGAGGTTGGACATGAGGAACAAATTCTTTCCCATGAAGTTGGTGAGATGCTGGAACTGGTTGCCCAAGGAAGTTGTGACTGTCCCATCCCTGGCAGTGCTGAAGGCCAGGTTGGCTGGAGCCCTGAGTAACCTGATCTAGTGAAGGTGTCCCTGCCTTCACTAGGGAACTAGATGGAACTAGATGATCTTTAAGGTCCCTTCCAACCCAAGCCATTCTATCATCATCTGCTTCTAAGCACAGGGCAAACCTCTTTTACACTGACCCAAGAGTCTGCCTGACCATCAGACTCCCTCGCTGGTGTTTGTAGATGCAATTTTCCACCGCACACGTGCTTACGTGAAACACCACAGCTTTCACAACCAACAACAAACAGAAATCAACAGCACGTGTCTCCTGGCATAATGCCCACTTCTGTAGGTGTTCACCCAGTTTATCCAACCAGTAGGAAAGAGCATTTGTCAAACACCAAGAGGGCAGAAGGCACACATGACAGAAACCTCCAGTGCAGGCTGCACTCACCTCATCACTTCTGAGCTCCCACTTTGTTGCCCCACCCCAGGCACGTGGCTGGGATGAATCCACACCGACTCAAAGACGAGGTTTTTTACGATGTCTCGCCTCTGCTTCAGCCTCATCATCCCTGACAGCACATTTTGAACGGGACTTCTGCCTCCATAAAGGCTGAAATGGGCCTTTGTGGGACAGCTCAGCTCGTTTCAGACCCGTGATATTTTATTGAGCGGCAAAGCCCTCACGTGCAAGGGTAGCCCTGAGAACTAAAATAGTAGTAATAGCCTGGCCCAATGGAAATCAATGGGAGCCTTGCCAGGGACTTCAGCAGGGCCAGCACCGCGCTCGCCGCTTCTCTACGTAGGAGCAAAAGATGGGGGGAAAGATTTAAATAAATCATCTCCCAAATACGAATGGCTGCTTTTCTTTCAGTCCTCCTGGAAGGAAAAATGATTATGCTTTTTAGCTGTCAGAACAGAACACCGGGGTAATTCATACGGCGTTACATTAACACATATAAAACAAAATGAGAAACAGCTCCAGAGTGTGACCTTTCACTCCAGCAAAAGCTGCAGCAAGTGTATTGCAGGCCACACTAATACCCGCTCTACTAGGCAAGTAAATTCAAACCAGGGAGCCAGGCTCAGTGTGTGGGGAAACAAGATTCAGCTCAGAGACGACATCAGCGCTGGACGAAGACTCAGACCGGGCATTCAAATCGCCAACACATGATGCTGACATTTTAAGGAAGAAAATCAAGCACAAGCTGGTGTCAAGAAAGGAAGAGCTCTTTGGAAACCCACCCCAAGTCATAGAATCATAGAATCATTGGGGATTGGAAGGGACCTCAAAAGATCATCTAGTCCGATCCCCCTGCCACAGCAGGATCACCTAGACCAAGACACTGCAGTGTGGTCTGCAGCCTCCAAACCAAGACCAGGACTTGACTTCCAGCTCCCTGCATCTTAGACTTGTATTCCAGTCAGCCACCAAGGCTAGAAGCCCCTCTTGCACGTGCACCCTTGAACACACGGGGTTAAAGAGGAAGTTTTTAACTGATAAATGGAAAGGAAATTGCAATAAATGACAGAGCACTGGAACAGGCTGCCCAGGGAGGTTGTGGAGTCTCCTTCACTGGAGATGTTTAAGACCCGCCTGGATGTGCTCCTGTGTGACCTTGTCTGGGTGATCCTGCTGTTGCAGGGGGATTGGGTCAGATGACCTTTCGAGGTCCCTTCCAATCCCTAACAATTCTATGGTTCTATGATAAATGTGCTCCATAGAAAGCATCTAATGAGAGGATCACAGAACATTAGTGACTGGAAGGGATCTCAAAAGATCATCTAATCAAACCCTGTGACAAGTAATACGAAATCCCTCAAAACCTGAAGAATGACATGAATTGGGTTTATGTAAAAACGTAAAGAGGGAGGTTTTTAATTCTCAGCTGGACCAAGGGTGCAGTGAGTATCAGCGCTGTCGGCAGCGTGCGCTGTGCAACGCCACGCAAACAGAGGAAGCGCGTTGAAAACAGAGGAGACAGTCTGCTCTAGCTCTTCAAAAGCAGATATTTAACGTTTACTTTCACATGGGTTTTCACTTTTTGACCTGCTCTTGACCTGGGTAAGACTTGCAGACCAGTGAGTTTAAGAAGGCCTGGGATCTATTAAAAGAGTAGTAGCTTGACTTTTACTGACTAGCACGCTGATGCTTTAAAGTAAATGTTATGGTTTGTCACAGGAACCAATTTGGTTACCGTTTGTTCTTCCTGCCCCTGCCCGCTGATATTTGTTCAAGTGTTTTTCATTCTTTAAATTCTATGAAGAAATCTGCACGCTGTTATTTTAAACTTCTGTATCTTTCTTTCTGAGCAGATCAGATTTAAGCGCCGGGCAGCGTACCCAGAGTTTAACCCAAGTGCCGTTTGGTAGGACTTGAACTCAGAGTGCACGGCCAGTATCGTTCTCATCTAGCCGCTCGGCTATCGTGGCTAGAGACTCCCTTTATCTGCTTTTTAAAGGCAGACATGGCTGTAATTTTTCTCCTGCTGCATTAATCAGAGGATGAGCACTGTGCCCTATAGACGACACCTTTAGAGAGGGAAAATACCAGTTTTGCCACCTGTTTGAATTTGCACTTCTGCTACTATCAGCTTATTTTACACCAGTACTTCCTGCTACACATCTCTGGCTTTATGCACTATGTGGGGTTTTGTTAGCTACGTCGACAGGGAGCCAGACCATCCTTCTAGTTTTATAAGGAACTGTCTGGTATCTTGTATGTGTTGGCTTAAAAGCACTTCTATTTCATGTAATATGTCGTTGCTCCTTTGAATTCCCTGACCTTAAAATCTGGGGTCTGTAGGGAGACAGTGCAGTTCAGTTTGAAGTTAGAAACGTGCTTGAGAAGTCCTGCTTTTTTGGGATAGGAGGGATACACAGGGAAAGGGAGGAATTAATCTGCCCTCAGTGGACACCAGCAGCTACTTGACTTATATGCAGGAGAGTCTGAGGCACAATTTGGGTTTAGCTCTGTCCTCCCCCGTAAAGTATTAGGTTCAAAGATGTAGGGGTTGTGTAAATCCTCTAACTTGTATTTCTTCGATGCCTCATTTTTATTTGCCTCAAAACGAAGAGCTTGTGTACCAGCAGTGACTCATGTCCCCAAATGATATCGGCGGTGTAAGTTTATGTTCACAAAACTAATCACCCGCGTTCTCCCAGCTCGGGGCAGAAGGGGATAGAGCACAGCCAGGGAGCTGCCTCTCTTGCGGTGGCAGGTTTATTGGCTTGATTCTGCCGTGATTTATGTCTGATATTATATAAAAGGGATTTTCTGTGGACTGTTCTCCAATATTGCGGAGTCTGTCAAACAGAAGAAATCTCTAGGTTTTTTGAAGTTATCTGTATTGCCCCTTTAAACAGCAAGAAAGCCAAACTTGAGAGAGTTTTTCTGAGGCAGAGCCACTGACAGACTAGAAGAGTCAAAAAATTCAGCCAAGAAAACACCCGCGACTCTGAGCAGAGCTGATAAAGAAAAACAGGAGCAGCCTGCGCACCTCTCAGAAGTGAGATGGGGCTCCAACACACGTGAAGGAATTGAGCTGCTAAGAAGTAGATGCAAGTGGTTCCCATTTCTCCTGATAATTTTTCTGTTGCTTATGCAAGCTCTGAATCTGCTCGGTTTCTGGCCAGACTCATTAAGCTCTTGTCTCCCTTTCTAAGATACAAACCAAAGACCATTCCTTTGCCTCTTGCGGCAGTTTGTCCTTCATGGATTAAACCTGCAGAAAGCAAGAAAAGCAAGTTTCCAACCCCAAAACTCACTTCTGCCATTAAATGCTTAAAACAAACTTCAGCCTGAGTGATTACTGCCAAAAGGCAATTGAGATGTGCAGTTTGGGTGAATAATTTAGGGAGGATTTTCTCATGTCAGTTCCCTCATCTTCAGTAAGTGCCACTTACACACAGATACATGGATCTTTGGAAGAGACCTCCAGAGGTCGTTGAATCCAAGCCTCCTGGCTCAAGCAGAATCATAGAATCTGGGGCAGGTCACAAAGGAATGGATCCAGATGGGTCTTGAAAGCCTCCAGAGAAGAGGACTCCACAACCTCCCTGGGTATCCTGTACCTTCACACAGCAGCAGCAGCACACACTTTACTGTGCCGTGAGCACTTACCAAGCCTGCAGCCAGGCTAAGAACCCAGTTACATAAATCACTGAGTTCTGGTTTTGTTCAAGTGAAATGCTTGATAGGAATGGGACTAACTAAGGCATCGAGTGTGATGCCTCAAAGAAGTACCACCCTATCCCATTCCATCTTTTTTGGGATGCAAGATGATGTCCCTGCCTTTGTAATCTCATGTCAGTATGATTAGGAGTGTGAGTAGGTTGCACTGGAGCAAAGGAAACCTGCCTGGACATGATCCTGTGCAACCTGGTCTTAGGTGATCCTGCTCTGGCAGGTGGATTGGACTAGATGGTCTTACAAGGTCCCTTCAAATCCCTAATGATTCTATGATTTCTTCTTGCACTGAATGAGACTATCCACTTGTACAGGCAGAAGTTCAGCTACTTCATACAACACAAAACCACATTAGGTTTGGTTGGTTAGTAAAGGAAAATGCAAAATGAGGAGAAAAAAACCTCAAAAAGTCCAAACCCCTCCAATGCTTCCTAATGAAGAGTGAGTAATGTCTGGAATATTGACAGCTTCTCTTCAGTGTCATGGTTTAACACTACAAACAGTTGTGTCAGGTTGGGGGTTTGGAAAGAATCATAGAATCATTAGGGATTGGAAGGGACCTCAAAAGATCATCTAGTCCAAGCCCTCAAAATCACTGTACAGAAAAATTTGATGATGACAGCAGCAGGCAAGGGCTACGAACGGTAGCAGTTTTGGTTGGTTTCTTGGTTATAGATTGAGCCGTGGAGTGGTGACAACACCGCAGCTTAAAAATCAGCAGATTCTGGGAAACAGTTTTCTTTTTAATTTTTTTTAAAATGAAAAATAAATCTAAAGACATTTTTTTGTACAGTGATTTTGAGGGATTGGACTAGATGATCTTTCGAGGTCCCTTCCAATCCCTAATGTTCTGTGAACATGTGAACGTTCTGTGAAAGATAGTGCTAAAGCCCCTACGTATGGGACCCGTCCAGACCACCTCTATGCAAAGACCTTCCCTTTGCTTCCCAAGAGCAGGAAAAGATGCAAAGGACTGATACAGCACAACTATCTAACAACTGGGCTGGATCCCACAAGCAGCTTCATTTCACACAGGGAAATGTGACAGTGCCGAGACTAACAGAAAAGAACCACCCACCACCATTTCGAACGACCACAGAAAACAGGAAATCTAAAGGATTTGAAAATAAAACGGGCTTCCTGGATCAAAGTGTTGTGAAGGGGATACGGAATCTTTAATCTTTAGGTAGCCAGTTCAAAATCCATCGGAGGTCAGCAGGGACAAAAGGTTATCATCCTCTAATGACATTCACAAACCTAATTAAAGTCTCCATCAGACTTTATGTTTCCAAGCGCACAACCCTTGCTTCCACTGGAGACAACAGCAAAACATTTAGGGACTTAAAACGGAGCCACCCTTGTATCCACAAATAGGTGTCGTGTCAATGACCAGAGAGAAGGCTACCAACCAAAACAAAATGCTGAACACCCTGCAGATGTAAAGGCACTTTGGATCTAGACACACGCCTCACAATTTTAGCTGCAGTCACAGGAACAGTCTTGCTGGGAAGGTGGAGGTAGACAAATAACTAGCCAAAAGGATTGGAAAGACCCAGACTTCTTTAATGCAGTAACGGGACTGTCCACAGAAGGACAAGCACCATCCAGAGGAACTTCTTCACAGTGAGAGTGATGGAGCTATGGAGAGGGCTGCCCAGGGAGGTTGTGGAGTCTCAGCCTCCCACCCTTACTCCTCACAGGAAACTAGACCTCTTCTCCCCTCTAGTCCCCTTGCATCGTGGAGGGACAAATGGTGTTCTTCAGAACTTCTGTCACCAGCACAAACTGAAGTGAAGTGATTCCTGAAGGCTCATAAGAGTGATTCTTCAGTTCACTGAATTGTTAGATTTCCTCCATAATTTCGTGTAGTCGAGTATTTTCTTGAATAAGAAGGCAGGCTTTCAAGATAAGCCTGAGTCCTTTCCTGCCTGAATCTCAGGATTCATAGAAGCACAGAATCTTTAGGGATTGGGAGGGACCTCGAAAGATCATCCAGTCTGACCCCTCTGCTGCAGCAGGATCAACTAGACCAAGTTGCACAGAAACATATCCATGTGGGTTTTAAATGTCTCCAGAGAAGAAGACTCCACAACACCCCTGGGCAGCTCCTTCCAGGGCTCTGTCACCCTCACCGTGAAGAAGTTCCTTCTGATGTTTGTATGGAACCTCCTCTGTTCCAGCTCACACCTATTGCCCCTTGTCCTATCACCAGATGACGCTGAGCAGAGCCTGGCTCCATCCTCCTGGCACCTACCCCTCACATCTTGGCACTCAGCTCAAACTGAAAGGAAAATGCATTTAAAGTCAGTTCCCAGCAACTTAGACATTAAAAAAAAGCTCAAAATCTGAGTTCCTTCCTACATTTTAGTTTTAAATCTGGGGTTATCACATCAAAATGTCGACACAAAAAAACCCCCTGAGCTCTGCATTGCAATAACCATGGTTACAGATGTTTGTTTGGTGTTTTTCCACAGAGTAATTCTAGGAGGATGAGCACACGTGGGGTTTTGTTGTTGTTGTTGCTGGAAAACATCTCTCTGTTAAACAGAACACATCAATGGGAAAACATTGCACCGATCTACCTCGATCAGCTGTTCTGCCAGAGACAGGGTGGGAAACCCCCCTCTAAAAGACCAGCTTCATTGCTAGAATCCTTGAAACTGTGAAAATGTGACCTGCAGCCCCTTTTAGAAGTTGAACAGATGTCAGAAAGCACAGTGAGTGTTGTCACTCATACACTTAACTGTTTACAGCACTTGTCTTCCCTGGGCATCTGAAGGCCTCTTGAGAAACCAACGGGAGCAGAGCAGCCAGCAGGACATCATACTCAGCATTCTTCTACATTTGCTGTAGGAGATAACACAGACCCCTTTGTGCAAGATCACTCCAATCTTCCACAGCTTCCTGCGGAAGCGAGAGCTCGGAGTGACTTGAGACATCTGATGTGAGCTCTCCATCATACCGTGGGTTTTGGAAAGGGCCACAGTAGCCGAAGGGCATCTGGGTTGAATCCTCTCGAGATTTATTGCATCTGCAGTACCTATATGTGGCCTGGGATGCTGCTCGCCCCATGCAGCCCAGAAAACGATGCTCTAGCAGTCAACGAAGGGAAGAAAAACCAGAAATCCCTCAGATAACACCCTACCCTATTCCTCCATCTTTCTGCCTAAGTCTTCCCTCACCTTGAACAGCAACGGGTCCAAAGGCTTTGGGTGCATAAATTACTTTTCCAGGGCAAAAGAGGCCTGAATAGTCCCAGTGACTTTGTGCCTCATCATAGATGATTCTCTTGTCTGTTGTGTTTCTGAGCAGTCTCAGTCAAGTCGTTTATCAAAAGTAGTTGCTTTCAAGAGAGGCATTCTTAGGCAGTCTGTTCCCCTCCATGCTTCCCATTACGGTCAGTGGAAGCTGTGCATGCAGATGAAAACGATAACAGACCTCTTGCGCTCTCAAAAGACTCCTTTTTTAATACAAACACAAGAACCTCCAACAGCAAACGTGGCTGAGTCCAGCCCAGCCTGGCAGCACTCTGAGTAAGGAAATCAAATGGAAATACTAATGTCAGCTAAGGAATTCCAGTCCATCCTTCACCAACTTCAGAGCTGAAAACCAGTTCGGCGATTGTACCTGCGGTGACGACTGAAGACAAACACTGACCTTCCATCACCAAGCCCTTCCTTCTGCAAATGCTTTCGGCACCTGCACATGGGAACAACTGCTGCACTTACCCACCAAGGAACTCTACATCACTACATCTGGAAAAGGCCAAGAAGCTAAAATGTTGTTATGCAAGACTGCAAAAGATGTATTCCATCTACTCAAGTGAAGTATAGACAGCATTAGGCTTTTGGCAAACACTGGCCATTTCCAATCATTGTGGAAAGGAATGAGCATGATAGTTGCCACCAGGTCAGTACCTGGCTGTTTTGTTCTTGAGTCTTATTTTGTCACTGTCCTTGAGAAAACAGTCACAGCCACCTGTCCTCTTTGGACTGACTTCACCCTCCCATACCAAGGGATCACATCTCCATTGCAGCCCCCTTGTTCCCTTAGTACTAGGTGGAGCAGCCAAGGGCTCACATCTTTCAAAGTGAATAACAGAAGCTCTGGGTAAAAGAAGCAACATAAACCACAAGAGTTTCCCCTTTGCTTTTCCTCCTTTTCTTGGCAAACAAGGAAGCAATGCAGCACTGAAGTCTTAGGGAAAGGTAATTGCCAGGCACATGGCTGCATGGGTTCATTATCACAGCATCATTTTGAATCACAGAATCATTCCGGTTGGAAAAGACCCTTGAGATCGTCAAGTCCAACCATCAACCCTACTCTACATGTTCACCCTTAAACCAGATCCCCCAACACTGCATCTAAGCGACTTTTAAACACATCCAGGGATGGAGAATCAACCACCACCCTGGGCAGCCCATCCCAGTGCCTGACCACTGTCTCCATGAAGAATTTCTTCCTGATGTCTAGTCTAACCCTACCCAGTTGAAGCTTGAAGCCCTTCCTTCTGGTTCTGTCACTAATTACCTGTGAGAAGAGATTGGCACCAACACCTTGTTTTATGACTAGATGTCATTGAGAAGAGCCAGGCTCCATCCTCCTGACACCCACAGCTCACATATTTAAAAACATTAGATGTGCTGGTACCACTTCATTTTTATTTACCTTCTTCATCACACTGTGTTTCAGCGTCCGTCTGGGGTGAGATGTCCCTGCCCATAACAGGGGAGTTGGAACTGGATGACCCTGTGGTCCCTTCTAAACTTAACTGTCTGGGTGACTTGGTCTGGGTGATCTTGCTGTGGCAGAGGGATTTGGATAGATGATCTTTCAAGGTCCCTTCCAATCCCTAATGATTCTGTGATCTCCTGTTATTCCAGTAAGTTCTGTGTAGAAAGTTCAAGGTACCCAAGGCACCTCCAACTATTTTTCCTGCTTTATTCCACCTATTTCACCCTCTGTGGATGCAGGTTGCTAGCTCACACACCTCATACATAAATTATATATATATAGTTATAAACCAGTGTATTTATATACACCCCTATAAACGAGTGCTGTGGGGGGAATGTCTAACCTTACAGTAGCCCTTACAACCATGTGGGCTACAACCCTACGCCCTGTCCCTGTAGCTTTTTCACACAGGACCGGACACGTCGCAGGGGTGTTCTGAAATATTTATAAGCTATTGCAAAGAGATAAAAAAGGGAAGAAAGCCAAAAGCATCCCCAAATTTTTCCCATGCATGTTTAAGTCTACTCAAAATTCTTAAGATTCTCCCAGAAAGCAGTGTCCTCCCAACGCGGGGTCACGGTCTTTGCCCTCTGCGCTGCCCCAGGCATATTTACCATTATTATAAGACCTGTCATTCATCTCTTTAGAGGTCTGACAGTCAACAAACTGCTTAGCTGTGTTATCTGCGTAGCCAACGTCTCGATGCAGAAGCAAGCGCTCCCAAGCCTGTCTGTCAGCCACAGAACATCTGGGCTTTTGTGCTGATGACTCTTTGACACTTCTAATACACAAAGAAAAACTTCTTGCAGCTCTTTCAGCAAAAAGTGTTGGAAGTGCACCAGACAAGGATAGTGAGTGCAGAGCATTGAGTGTCCCCCGTGCAAGAGGAAGTCTATGAACAGAGGATAAACCCGGTGTGCAAGCAGCTCCTCACTACTCCAGATTTATGAGAGAAGCAGAAGCTGCCTTTTGAGGCAGCAGCTGTTCTGGTTCAGTGTGTGCTATTTCATATTTGAAGGCAATAATCTTCTGGGGGTTTCTCAGCACTCCTGCAGTATAAATAACCGATGCACCGACGCAGTACCTGTAAAATACCAGGCGTGCCCAAGGCCAGACTCCTTCCCCAGGGCCACTTGGCTGGACTCGCAGTTTCCCTATGATCTATAAGCCTGCACGTAAGTCTTATCACTTGCCCATATTCTCACAGGTGTAAAGATCTGGGTGTGCAAATCTAGTAGTAAGTCTCTTCATTCTATGGACCATTCAGGTTGGAAAAGACCCTTGGGTCATCCAGTCCAGCCATCAACCCTACTCTACCAAGTTGACCCCTAAACCAGGTCCCCCAACAGCACATCTAAACAACAATTAAAGACATCCAGGCATGGTGACTCATCCCCCTCCCTGGGCAGACTGTTCTGATGCCTGACTGCTTTTCCTGGGAAAATATTTTTCCTAATGTTCAGCCCAATTGGAAGCCAGTAGCCTTTTCTTTCTCTTGGATTTTTAGTTCTGAGGCCATGAGCCTACCACGAGCTCTAACAAGTAAAGCTGAAGTGTGAACCTGTAAGCTGTGCCATGGATCAGCCAAAATCCTTTTCCTGCAGGACAGAGCAAAGGAGAAAGACAGAAATTATGGAAAGCTCTATTTGTACCGTAGTTAATCACCAACCAGATAGGTCTGCCCATACTTCAGGATCACAAGATAGGAAAATTATTGACATCTTCAACTTTTCTCTTCTGAACCCACACACAGGAGCCAGGCACCAGCCCATTCAGAGAAGCAAAGTCCAGAGAGGTTATTCCAGGATTGGGGGGAAGTTCCATTTACTCTTTTACCTGGAAGCAACCCCATGCCCACAAGGACAGGCTGAACCAGACTCTGGGACTTAGTGTCACACAATAACGGGGCGCTGCGTACAATCACTCTGAGCACGCTGAATTGGATCTAGTGACAACCGACCCTTTTGCAGCCAGACATGACATCATGGAATCACAGACTGCCCAGGTTGGAAGGAACCTCCAATGGTCATCTAGTCCAACCCGCCTACAGTGAGCAGGGACATCCTCAACTTGATCAAGTTGCACAGAGACTTGTCCAGCCTCACCCTGAATAACTCCAGGGATGGGGCCTCAACCACTTCCCTGGGCAAACTGTTCCAGTGGTCAACCCCCCTCCTGCTAAAGAAGTTCTTCCTTACAATCCCATTTCAGTCTGCTGTTCTTTCATATGAAGCCATTGCCTCTGGTCCTATCACTCTAGACTTTAGCAAACAGTCACCCTACAACCTTCTTGTAGCCCCCTTCAGGTACTGGAAGGTCACCATCAGGTGCCCTCTGGAGCCTTCTCTTCTCCAGGCTGAACAACCCCAGCTCCCTCAGCCTGGAGCACAGGAGAGATGCTCCAGCCCCATGGTAACTTTTGTCATGTCTCCCTGTCCTCAAATACAGCCTCAGACCTTCCATCAGCTTCTTCCCACAGCCTCGAAGTTCTGCAAACCCACCCTCAGAGCAGCAGAACTGACACTTGGTAGCTGCTGCCAGGTGACCAAACAAAACCACCTCTGCCATGCAAGTCCAGCTGGCTGCACGGCTCTGTTTGGCATCCAGATACTTCTGCAGCAGAAAGATGAATGAGGAGAGGAGGTCTACAGCTTTGTTTTGTTATTGTTTGAAGGCTTGAGAGGATAAGGAGTCATTAGCTCTGGGATTATCGGACCCTAAGAAATGGTGGGAAAGAGAAGGGTGTTGTTATAGTTCTAGCAAGAGTAGGTATCAGCTACAAGTTAAAAACATAAAAGCAAGATGGATCACAAAGGGACAGCTTCTACAGGGTTAAGGACTAAAACAGATGATGCAGTCTTCATCAGAAGTCAGAACGTGAGGTGGAAATCAGGTAAAATTAGGGGAGAGCAACAGATCCACAACAGAAAACGAACACATGCCGCAGGTTCAGTGGAACATGAGACATAAAGAGAAGGAAAACCTACAGACTGAAAGCAAAGAGATTTTGAAAGAAAAGAAGAATCCTCTAAAATAGTCCTCCAAGGTGGTGCCCTGCCTTTTCCCCCGTGTTTGTAAATTACATGAGCTGGACCGTGCCACTCACGGCAAACTCAGGGCTGATTTTCATCCCATACACTCCCCTGAAGCAAATTCCTTATTTCTCCTCATAAGAGTTTGAAAAGGCATCGTTTTTGTTGCTCTGGTCTCTCTCTGTAGTCCTCAAAGGAAGCATTTAAATCACTGCACGCAGACAGATCCAGAAATAGCGGGAAGGAAGGATCGGTTCCCCTCCTGCGAGCCAGCGGAGCCACGGTGATGCAACAGAGAGAAGAAGGACATGCCACCGCATCTCGGCTAAACTCTTATGCAACAGCCAGGATGACGCAAGACCGGGCTTGGAAGTGGGAGCTGGGCTTCCTATTCCCCATCCTGAGAGATTCAGAGCATTGCAGAGGTATCTGGTGAATCTCTAGGGATAAGGCTCAAGCCTTGTCACTACAAATCACCCTCTGCCAAGCAATTTGTGTGGCAGCTTATAACAGCAGTTAAACAAAGGAGTCATGGGGCCATCCCCTGGACTGAGGGCCAGGCAGTTGCTACTGGGGAGAGGAGGCTGGGAGATAAAAGCAAAGCAAACATGCCACAGTTAATAGGGCAGAAAAGGCTCAGCCTCCCTCCGATCCCAGATGCGTGGCAGGAAAAGACAGCACAGACCGGTCCCCTTGTCCCAGTGCTCACCCAAAGCGGTGGGTGTTTCCAGCCGCTCTCTGGAGGCAGGGTGCTTGCAGTCATGCCTTCAGCCTCTGTGGGGGGACACTTCCTAGAACAACCAACAGTTGATTTACACAGGGGGAAGATGTATTTACAGCAGAAACTGAAAGCCTTTCTCACAGGTCAGACTGCTTTCTGCTATCAAGATGGAATCACCACCTGCATGATGCAAGAGAATTTCTTTTCTCTTGAGGTCCTTCAAAGAAATTCTTAGAGGCTGCTAAAAATCATGAAGAAACGAATGATGTGATGTTTTGGAAAACATTAGTCTGCTGCTCCTGGGTGTTTTCCAGGCCACAGAAACCAGTTTCAGACACTTGGGATAAGTTTTCCAAAGTTCAGTAACTCAAAATCAAGTTGTGACTCCAAAAAAAGGACAGGGTGTGCCAGAGGTGCTTTCACTGTCGTAAATAAACACACTCAAGTTTTATATCCTTTTCTGGGTGCCTTGGTCTGGTTTTGTGCTCTTCTCCTCCCCTACAAGACTGCATATGGAGATGTGTCCTGCTCCTGGCAAACAGCTCTTCCGAAGCAGTTCTGCAGTAGTCCCTGTGATTCACCAGCGTACTTGGATGAAGCCAGGTGTTCACACACTTAGAATGTCATTTGGCGAAGTGTATGAAGGTTAGGGCAACTTAACTGGACCCAGTAGCCACGTTAACAAAGACTGCAGACCTTCCAGACCAACCTACATGAATCCTGGAAAGAGTGAGCCAGCATCCTGGGTGGGCTGGTACCCACAGTGGCGATCGCTGTGCTGTCAGGCACCCAACCTGGTTTAAGCTCCCTCAACAGCACCTCTGGTATCTATATGGGAAATAAGCACCATAACACTCCCTACAGGGCTACAGGCTGGAAAAGACCTCTGAGATCATCAGGCCCAGCCTACAACCTGACACCACAACATCAGCCAGACCACAGCACCAAGAGCTACATCCCAACTTTTCTTAAACACCTCCAGGGACTGAGACCTGACCATCTCCCTGGCAGTCCATCCCAGCATCTGACCAGTGTCTAACTTGCTTAACACTAAATCAGAAGTGACCTCCAAAACCTACTAGTGAAACATACAGTTTCCCAGATGGATTTTATACAACTTGAGAAAATCTAGGGAATATCTGAGGCTGGGACACAAGCCTTCAGCAACACAAGCAGTTATTTTCAAGTCTTTACCTTGAAGCCTCTCTGACACAGAGACAAGACCTACAGTGTTGATTACTGGGATTCCACCTATGACAGTCATCAACTGGAAAAGTTTGCACTTACTGTCTATACTTCTAGGGGCTGTCCTGATGAGCCCCACACTGCTGAGGCTCCAGAGGAAGTTGGGACAAGAGAGGAGCCTGCCTTGGTGGATGAGGACAGGGTTAGGGATCAGTTGAGCAAACTGGACAGACATAAACCCATGGCTCTGATGGGATGCACCCGTGAGTGCTAAGGGAGACCGCAGAAGTCATTGCTAGGCTACTCTCCATCATCTTTGCTGAGTCCTGGGGACCAGGGGAGATTCCTGGGGACTGGAGGATAGCAAACGTCACTCCAATCTCCAAAAAGGGTAAGAAGGACCAGTCAGCCTCACCTCCATCCCAGGAAAGGTGATGGAACAACTTGTCCTTGATACTGTCTCTAGGCACATCAAGGACAGGAGGGTCATTAGGGACAGTTGGCATGGCTTCACCGAGGGGAAGTCATGCTTGACCAACCCGATAGCCTTTTATGAGGGCATAACCAGGTGGACAGATGATGGCAGAGTGGTCGATGATTCCATGACCCCATAAGCAGAGGACAAAAGCAGTCCCACAGGAGGAGGTGGTTATTTTCTAACACTGCTCTCTCCACCATCTTTGACTCTCATCTCCCAGACACGGGCACAGCCTTTTTGGTAGCAACAGGGAACTGCCAGGGACTGTTATTTGGCAAATAAAAAACACAGGAGAAACTGAAAAGAATCTCTGAGCTTGTGTACAAAAGTGTCGAGGCCAGTCTCCAAGTACCTGAACACACAACACTGACTTCAGCTGATGCTGCGAGACACACAGAGACGCTCTAACCCCGCGGTATCAGGACTTCTCTGCAGGCAAACTACTGCAGAAGAGACTTTGAAAGCAAAATCTGNGAACAACCAACAGTTGATTTACACAGGGGGAAGATGTATTTACAGCAGAAACTGAAAGCCTTTCTCACAGGTCAGACTGCTTTCTGCTATCAAGATGGAATCACCACCTGCATGATGCAAGAGAATTTCTTTTCTCTTGAGGTCCTTCAAAGAAATTCTTAGAGGCTGCTAAAAATCATGAAGAAACGAATGATGTGATGTTTTGGAAAACATTAGTCTGCTGCTCCTGGGTGTTTTCCAGGCCACAGAAACCAGTTTCAGACACTTGGGATAAGTTTTCCAAAGTTCAGTAACTCAAAATCAAGTTGTGACTCCAAAAAAAGGACAGGGTGTGCCAGAGGTGCTTTCACTGTCGTAAATAAACACACTCAAGTTTTATATCCTTTTCTGGGTGCCTTGGTCTGGTTTTGTGCTCTTCTCCTCCCCTACAAGACTGCATATGGAGATGTGTCCTGCTCCTGGCAAACAGCTCTTCCGAAGCAGTTCTGCAGTAGTCCCTGTGATTCACCAGCGTACTTGGATGAAGCCAGGTGTTCACACACTTAGAATGTCATTTGGCGAAGTGTATGAAGGTTAGGGCAACTTAACTGGACCCAGTAGCCACGTTAACAAAGACTGCAGACCTTCCAGACCAACCTACATGAATCCTGGAAAGAGTGAGCCAGCATCCTGGGTGGGCTGGTACCCACAGTGGCGATCGCTGTGCTGTCAGGCACCCAACCTGGTTTAAGCTCCCTCAACAGCACCTCTGGTATCTATATGGGAAATAAGCACCATAACACTCCCTACAGGGCTACAGGCTGGAAAAGACCTCTGAGATCATCAGGCCCAGCCTACAACCTGACACCACAACATCAGCCAGACCACAGCACCAAGAGCTACATCCCAGCTTTTCTTAAACACCTCCAGGGACTGAGACCTGACCATCTCCCTGGCAGTCCATCCCAGCATCTGACCAGTGTCTAACTTGCTTAACACTAAATCAGAAGTGACCTCCAAAACCTACTAGTGAAACATACAGTTTCCCAGATGGATTTTATACAACTTGAGAAAATCTAGGGAATATCTGAGGCTGGGACACAAGCCTTCAGCAACACAAGCAGTTATTTTCAAGTCTTTACCTTGAAGCCTCTCTGACACAGAGACAAGACCTACAGTGTTGATTACTGGGATTCCACCTATGACAGTCATCAACTGGAAAAGTTTGCACTTACTGTCTATACTTCTAGGGGCTGTCCTGATGAGCCCCACACTGCTGAGGCTCCAGAGGAAGTTGGGACAAGAGAGGAGCCTGCCTTGGTGGATGAGGACAGGGTTAGGGATCAGTTGAGCAAACTGGACAGACATAAACCCATGGCTCTGATGGGATGCACCCGTGAGTGCTAAGGGAGACCGCAGAAGTCATTGCTAGGCTACTCTCCATCATCTTTGCTGAGTCCTGGGGACCAGGGGAGATTCCTGGGGACTGGAGGATAGCAAACGTCACTCCAATCTCCAAAAAGGGTAAGAAGGACCAGTCAGCCTCACCTCCATCCCAGGAAAGGTGATGGAACAACTTGTCCTTGATACTGTCTCTAGGCACATCAAGGACAGGAGGGTCATTAGGGACAGTTGGCATGGCTTCACCGAGGGGAAGTCATGCTTGACCAACCCGATAGCCTTTTATGAGGGCATAACCAGGTGGACAGATGATGGCAGAGTGGTCGATGATTCCATGACCCCATAAGCAGAGGACAAAAGCAGTCCCACAGGAGGAGGTGGTTATTTTCTAACACTGCTCTCTCCACCATCTTTGACTCTCATCTCCCAGACACGGGCACAGCCTTTTTGGTAGCAACAGGGAACTGCCAGGGACTGTTATTTGGCAAATAAAAAACACAGGAGAAACTGAAAAGAATCTCTGAGCTTGTGTACAAAAGTGTCGAGGCCAGTCTCCAAGTACCTGAACACACAACACTGACTTCAGCTGATGCTGCGAGACACACAGAGACGCTCTAACCCCGCGGTATCAGGACTTCTCTGCAGGCAAACTACTGCAGAAGAGACTTTGAAAGCAAAATCTGGCTTCCGTCCTCCACAGCGGAGGCGATTGATTTCAGCAGAACCCAGCATGTGGAGCTGTGTTTGCAGAGCTTTCCCTCAGTGCTGCTCTTCAGCAGAGCTTTGCGGGATGAAAAGCAAGAAAGGAAAAATCCTCCACAGAGCAAACAAACGCGGCCCCGTCCTTCCGATGCGCTGAACCATCCAGGTTTCCATCCTAATCTAATTAATGTGTTACCTTGGGGCAACACACAGGTCAGGAAAGGGAGAAGGAAATTAAAAAGGGCGACAGAGAAATCTTTCTGAACGTTGCTCTCAAGAAAAAAACACGAAGGGGCTCTGGAAGAAGTTTCTCCCTTAAGGAGAGATAAAAGAGTTTGTTTAGGCTGGTGAAATGGGTTTTTTTAATTCCAGGTTGTAACTAAAAATGAGGCAAAATCTGAAGACAACATCACTTTAGCACACAGAAAATGCTTTAAAAGCAAAAGTGCAATAAAAAGATGCTTTTCTATTTGCTATGCAGAGGGCTTTTTTGGGGGAAAGGTGTGTTTTCCCTGGGATGCACACGGGTGCTGTCTGTTAGGGCTTCCCTTCAGGGTTTTGCTTTGTATCTCATGGCCCTGCACTGCTGAGCCCACATTGCTCATTTCCTGGTCCTTCCCAGTGCCCCTGTTTCTGGGCAGCCTCATGCTCAGAGCAGGACTCGGAATCCCCAAAGTAATTCATTTAATTGAGCTAAGGGATGTGGTTGGTAGATCAAGAGAGGTTCTCAGCTGCCTCTACTCTGCCCTGGTGAGACCACATTCAGAATATTGGGTCCAGTTCTGGGACCCTCAGTTCAAGGACACAGAGCTGCTTCAGAGAGTCCAGCACAGAGCCACAAAGATGATGGAGTGGAGCATCTCCCTGATGAGGAAAGGCTGAGGAAGCTGGGTCTCTTGAGCTTGGAAAAAGAAGACTTGAGGGGTGACTTCATTAATGCTGATAAATATGGAAAGGGTGGGTGTCAGGAGGATGGAGCCAGGCTCTGCTCAATGGTGTCCAGTGATAGGACAGGGGCAATGAGTGTGAGCTGGAACATAGGAGGTTCCACATCAATATGAGAAGCAACTTTTTCACAGTGAGAGTGACAGAGCACTGGAACAGGCTGCCCACAGCAGTTGTGGAGTCTCCTTCTCAGGAGACATTTAAAACTCACCTGGATATGTTCCTGTGTGACTTGATCTAGGTGACCCTGCTGTGGCAGGGGGATTGGACTGGATGATCTTTCAAGGTCCCTTCCAATCCCAATGTTCTGTGATGCCCAGGTGTGGAAGTGCCTGTGCCCAGCTTGGGTCCAACATGAGGAGATCAAATACAGAAATGGGCAGCTCCTCGGAGCTCATCAGGAGCATTAATCTGTTTGTCTGCCTGTTCATCCTCACTGGGGTTGAACAACAAAACACAGGGCAAAGCAAGCAGGGATTGGATTTTGCTCACGCAGCACCAGTAGCTCCAGCCCTGTTCCCACTGTACCTAAGCGCGGGACACTGGGCTGCCCCAGCAGCCCGGGAGACAACAAAAAGCAGATGTAGACGCTGCCACCTTTTGGTGGGAGCCAACTGGGTTATCACACGTTCCCCGCACTGGGGGATGCTGCACCTGTCACCCAAACTGGTTCAGCCACACAGAGACCCCTTCAGCTCCTGAGGAGACCAGGAGGCAGGCAGAGCCTGTCTTCTAGGACCTGCTTTAGAAGCACAGATATCTTGAAATGCTAGTATTTCAGAAGCCCCCCCTTGCTGAGGCAGGAGCTGCTGCAGTGCTTCAGACTTTTGCCCAACCAGCTAAGAGAACTGCAGCATGAACTCACCCCAGCAGCTAGTTTCAGGGTCTTGGCCTGAAGGGCAATAGAACTCTTTGCTCCCCACCCTCTGCTCATTACTGGCAACTTCTGAGAACAACCTTGGTGTGTTTTTTCTGCAGGTTTGCCCCCTGTCTGAAGGTGAAAGTGCAGAAAGCTGTTGGGGAGAAGCAATGCCACCTCTCTGAACATCCCTACCCACCCCAAACATGCCCACCTGGCAGAGCAGTAGAGCTTGCAGGAGGCAGCTTGATTATTGTTGTTATTAAGGCTGGAATGGAGCTCTGAGGTCATCAAGCCCAGCCTACACCCCCCTGACACCGTGACACCAACAAGACCATGGCACTAAGTGCCACATCCCATCTTTTCTTAAACACCTCCAGGGATGGCAGCTCCACTGCTTGCCTGGCTAGGAGAAGGTTTAGAGCAAGGCCTCCCTTGCTGCCAGCATTCCCCTCTGGACTTCTCCTGTACCCCAGCTGTTTAAAAGACAGTGCTCCACTGGGCACCTGCTTGCTGCATCTGGGTTGTTGTGCCCAGCAGACCAGCATCTGAGCCAGCTGCAGGGCCTCTGGCAAGCACTGGATCTCAGCCCTCAGAAGGCTGATGGAGAAAGGGAGGAGGGAGGGAACAGGGGAAGGTTCCACCAGCTCCTGGAGCAGCAATACGCCCATCCATTTTCCTGGGGGGTATCCAGTGTCTCCTGTCAACAGCACACAACAAAAAGCAGCCTGTTGCTCCTTCACAGGGCATCAGAGGGCCACCTGGCACACGTGCCCTTGAGGCCCCAACAGGTAATTCAAGCCTTGCTGAGCGTGTCCCTGGAGCAGGCATCTCCCTGTGCTCCTCACCACTGGCAGGCTGGAGCACCCCTCTCCCTCCTTCCTGGGATCTCCCTTCCTGCTGACCAGCAGCTATGGTGTTGGGTGGGTCAGGAGGAGCTACTGTTTAGCCACAAAAAAACAAACAAACAAACAAATGGCTCTCAAAGTTTCACTAAAAGATAAAATTGACCTTAACAACTAAATTAAGCAGGTGCTATGGTTTAAAAGCTGAACAGAATCTGTAGGTTCAACTTCTGTGTTTTCTGCAGAGAAGTTTAGAGTTGGAGCCCTTTTTCCTGAAATTAAGACCTTTCATTGCCTGCAGATCCCTAGGTGGCTTTGTTAAAACCTCCCTTTGTGTCTGGAAGTTCTTGATTAAATTATAGTCAGGGACTGCAACCCACAACATCAATGGTGACGAGCATGGGATCTGAATATGGACCCATGTCAGTGATAGAAATGAGGATGGGATTGAGTATGGACCCACAACCTGGAGAGAAGGTCATTCTCTCCAGGCAGCTCTCTGGAAGCACCTTCTTCACACACAGCATCTGTTAACCTTCACTGAGAGAGAATCACAGAATCATAGAATCATTAGGGATTGGAAGGGACCTCGAAAGATCATCCAGTCCAATCCGCCTGCAACAGCAGGATCACCTAAACCAAGTCACACAGGAACCCGTCCAGTTGGGTCTTGAATATCTCCAGTGAGGGAGACTCCACAACCACCCTGGGCAGCCTGTTCCAGTGCTCCATCACCCTCACCGTGAAGAACAAGAAGAACCCAACACAAGTCCTCAAGAAGAAATAATCTGGATAACAGAGCAACCAACAGGTAGAGGGTGTCCCTGTCAGGTTATCGGGCTGTTGGCACAATAACTCTAGCTGTCACAACACATCACCCTTTCATCCCCGGCCACTAATCCTTTGTTTTAGAGCTGTCTTTGCTAACAAACAAGGGCACCCAAAGGCTTTGAACTTCACCTTTACATTTATAAGTGGTGGTAGACTTTGTCACCACTACCACTGACAGTTCCGCGTTGAGCTTGTGGAGCACGAGGCTGCCTTCTTGCAAAGATGTTCAAAAAGTTCAAGAACAGGGCAACAGTTGAGGAGTTTTGTGTTTTGATCTCTGCCTGCCACAAGGATGATGACTAGAGGGTACTGCTAGAAGTAACCTTACAGAGGGCTGAGGTCCAGTCCTCTTTTGAAGACACACGGTCATGTTTTATGAGCAGCCGGGTGGTAAGAAACACGAAGGTTCCCACAGATCCACTGATTAAAGTCATCGCTCACACGATACAACTGTCTCTCTTGCAAGAGCATCACCTTTGGGCTACAGCTACAGGTTTCCATCACTTTTAAGTGGAAAACTGATTTGTTTGGACGATAGATTTTAAATTCCACTTAAAATAAAAAAGAGAGAAGGGTTGAGGCTTTAATTTCAATTTCTCAACCATGTTTAACTGTACATTTTTTAGACAGTGCTTCTTCATGGTCCTGTTAAAATATTAAGCATCTCTTGACTTTCTGAGCTCTAACATGAATCACACACACCCCCATATACAGATGACTTTGTTATGGTTTACAGGTTCTTGTGTTTTATCATCTATTATTTGCCACCACACAAGAGTAGTTCCCAATCAGTGCTTCTCTCAACAGTGCTCATTTGCTGTGTAACAAAGGAAACTAGGTGCTGGGGAGGGATGAGCCAGCAATGGGCCCTTGTGGCCAAGAAAGCCAATGGCATCCTGGAGTGGATTAGAAGCCGGGTGGTTAGCAGATCAAAAGAGGTTCTCCTCCCCCTCTACTCTGCCCTGGAATATTATGTCCAATTCTGGGCCACTCAGTTCCACAAGGACACAGGCTGCTGGAGAGAGTCCAGTGCAGAGCCACAAAGATGATGAAGGGATGGAGCATCTTCCTGATGAGGAAAGGCTGAGGGGGCTGGGTCTCTTTAGCTTGGAAAAAAGGAGCCTAACGGGTGACCTCACCATCACACCTCATTAATATTGACAAATAAAGAAAGGTTGGGTGTCAGGAGGAGGGAGCCAGGCTCTGCTCGGTGACATCCAATGACAAGACAAGGGGCAATGGGTGTGAGCTGGAACAGAGGACGTTCCGCATAAACATGAGAAGGAACTTCTTCATGGTGAGGGTGACAGAGCACTGGAACAGGCTGCCTAGGGAGTTGTGGAGTCTCCTTCTCTGGAGATATTTAAAACTCACCTGGACATGCTCCTGTGCGACTTGGTCTAGATGATTTGCTGTGGCAAGAGGATTGGACAGGATGAACTTTCAAGGTCCCTTCCAATCTCTAATGTTCTGTGATTCTCCGATTTTGTGATTTTAAAAGACTAAAAACATCATCTTTCCTCAGTTTCTACCAGTCCTTTTGCCACTCTTCAGACTCTCAGGTCATTCACAGGGCCGGTGAAGAGGACCTCAGGAGCAGTGCCAGTGCAGCAAAGAATTAGGCAGTTGTGCAGCACCTAGAGATATGGACGTGGCAAAAATGAGTAACCGCTCCCTGCCTGCCTCAGCAGAGCACTTGCCACCACTGATTAATTCGCCCAAAAGTGCTTTTAACAAAAAACTCAACAGCCTTGAACAAACCAGAAACCCAGCCGCCTGTTTTGTTAGCCATCAAGAGTAACTGGAACCAGGGTAATGGAAACCAGACCAGCAGAGCGTCCAAGGCATGCCACCATCAGAAAGAAAGAGGGCGAGTGGCTGGAAAAAACTGTGATAGGCAGCCACACCACCCGCTGGGCTGGGAGCGGCGCAGAGCTCTTCTCTGTCAGCAGCAGGTGCCAATCTAACCTGCTAACACCAGTTATACTTAGATGTTGGTGCGTGACATTCATCTGGCATAAAGACAGCTGAACTTTGCTCGTACCCTGGTGTTTTTCCCCCCCTTGACCAGATCTTCCTTGCCTGTCCACGCTAGCATCCCGGGTCACACAGACGCGCTCGGCACCGCCTGTGCTAGACTGCCTTTGCCAGATTGGTCCAAATGTCGCCTGTCACCAGGGTTCACTCGTGACCACAATAACATCACGGGCTGACTCTGAAGAAACAACAAGCTGAGGACCCTGAAATGAAAAAGCCAGGAGTCCTTCTCAGCGATTGAACTGGTCAGCTCTATAGCGTTTTGCTATAATTGCTGTGTCTCACCAGTGCTTTGATTTCCCATAGCAATTTTTGTGGCCAAAATTCACTGCTGGTAGCCCAGAATTAATTTTATGGTATGAAGCAGCACTAAGTTTATTTCATAGGATCATAAGGGTTTGGAAGGGACCTTGAAAGATCATCTAGTCCAATCCCCCTGCCACAGCAGGATCACCTAGAACAATTCACACAGGAACACATCCAGGTGGGTCTGAAATATCTCCAGTGAAGGAGACTCCACAACCCCCCTGGGCAGCCTCTTCCAGTGCTCTGTCACCCTCACTGGGAAGAAGTTCCTTCTCATATTGATGTGGAACCTCATATGTTCCAGCTCACACCCATTGCCCCTCATCCTATCACTAGATGACACTGAGAAGAGCCTGGCTCCCTCCTCCTGATACCCACCCTTCACATATTTATAGACATTAATGAGATCACCCCTCAGTCTCCTCTTCTCCAAGCTCAAGAGACCCAGCTCCCTCAGCCTCTCCTCATCAGGGAGGTGCTCCACTTCCTTTATCATCCTCACTGCTCTATGCTGGACTCCCTCCAGCAGCTCCACATCCCTCTTGAACTGTGCACACATAGGACTCCGTCCCTTGTGTCACCACTACACTGATGGCTACTCATCTGTGGACTGAAAACCCTGACCACGTAAGAAAGCCCTCAAGAAACCCAACAAGTACAGTTTTTCAGCCTTGGAGTCACCCTCTGCCAAGAGAGACACCTTTCCCACCCTGCAGGCAGGAAGGGAAGATTCCACAAGGTTCACACCCCAGGCTCTTCCACAGGTGGGAAAGACAACTGGAAAGTGTTCTTTGAGCATTTTGCTGTATTCCTGCTGCATCCCTGCTGATGGGAAGTGGCACAAGGACATGGATATTGAAGGTTTAGCCCAGCCAGGCTGATTGGTTTTGTAAGGAGGCTTTCCCAGGGACGGCTCCAGCTGCCATCAGCTGATGCACAGGTACGGGCCAATATCCTCTCGAAACCAGAGCGGCTGCTGCTCTAACATCGCGTTAACTCAGCCCGCCCCAGGAACCGCTCTCTTGGAAAGCACTGACCTGACCGTAAACCCTCTGCCTTTGTGCATAAGGAAGCTGCAGCTCATAAAAGAATATCTGACTTTATAAACCCACTCAAAGCCTTTTCCTGAAGAGGGAATTCTTTGTTTCTGAGAAATCGCTACCTTTAATGAATGTATTCCTGTTGTAATAGGACATCTCATTTTTCTCTCTCATAAATACTTGTCGGGTTTATGATTCCCACTCATTGGCCGGGAATTGTGTTGCACAAGCTCGGAGTGTGGGTGCTCATACCGAGTTTAATTTCACTCACAAGTAGAGTTGACAAAAGATCACAGCCACTAAGCCCTGGAATTACCCCAGATATTGCCCTCTGTGCTCTGCAAATGAAATCCTACAGAAGACCCTTTGGAAGAGAAGAACATGATGGTTAACACTCAGAAATCCATTTTGCACAGGGCAGCGTCAGCGCACAGAGCGGCCCTGAGTGACAGGCGGAGCTGCCGCTCGCGGGATGAGAGAAGTCAGATGCTCGGCATTGCAGCGGGGCTCCCTGTCCGTCTCACGCCGCTCCTCTCCCACTTTCTCTTGCTTCTTTCTCATGCCCTTGCTTGACTACCAGGTCAGCTTGAAAATTAAGAGCAGTGAAATCAGAACCAGACCGCACCTGTCCCCGGCACGGCCAGAAGAGAACTGAAATAAAGCCCTTACGAAAGGGCTGTGATCGTAACCTTCAAAACACTGAGCTCCCCCAGACGTCTGCTCTCGTGGGCCAGGGCACTGCAAGAGGGAGCTGGGCAAGAAGGGCCAGCAAACTCTTTCTAATGAAATGCTGTTGATCTGGGAAAGGCTAAAGCAGCCTGCAGAGTGAAGAACTGCTTTTAGCAACAAAGCTTCTAAAAATAGACAGGACACTGCTATTTAGTTCGTCGGGTTACGACTCGGTAGTAGAGGGATTGCTTTACTGCTGGCTCACTGGATGCTGTAGGGGCGAAGGGTACTGCTGGTGTGCGTGGAGAACTCCTCCTCCAGAGCAGCAACTGTCATGGCAAGTGTTTGGTCTGGCAAGTCACACACAGTATTGCAGTCAAAGGGCTCGGCTACAGGAGCTGCACTGCAGGTGCTGATCCTGAGTGTGGATTCACAGGGTCACAGAACATTAGGGATTGGAAGGGACCTCGAAACGTCATCTAGCCTAATCCCCTTGCCACAGTAGGATCATCTAGATCCAGGTGCACAGGAACACACTCAGGTGGGTTTTAGACATGTCCAGACAAGGAGACTCCACAACTTTCCTGGGCAGCCCCTTCCAGGGCTCTGTCACCCTCACCAGGAAAAAGTTCCTTCTCATGTTGATGTGGAACCTCCTCTGTTCCAGCTCAGCCCCATTGCCCCCTGTCCTAACATTGGATGCCGCTGAGCAGAGCCTGGCTCCATCCTCCTGACACCCACCATTTCCACATTTATCAACATTAATAGGAACACCCCTCAGTTTCCTTTTCTCCAAACTCAAGAGACTCCCTCAGCCTTTCCTCATCAGGGAGATGCTCCACTCCTTTCTTCATCTCTGTGGCTCTGCACTGGACTCTCTCAAGCAGTTCCACTCAGTTCTGGCACTAAAGGTCCCAGAAGTGGACAAAATATGCCAGATGTGGTCTCACCAGGGCAGAGTAGAGGGAGAGGAGAACTTCTCTCGATCTACTAAGCACTCCCCTTCTGATCCAACCCTTTACACTTTATACCTGTACAAAGTCACAGTGTTCCATACACTTGATACTTGTCTTTTCGCTAGCAGTAGATTGCAAGAACAACCCATTTTAACAGTTGGAGTCCCTGCAGTAGCCAGTCAGCTCCTCCACCTGAAGCACAGGTAACTCTGAACCTCGCCAGGTTACTGACCAAAGAGGTCCTGACAGCTGGGCTTCTCCAGGGAAAGCATCACCAGACCATGGCTGTCTTTAACCCAGCTGGTTGCAGGAGAAAAGCAGTCTCTCTGCAACCCAAAGCAGGAAGCTAGACAGAATCACAGAATCGTAAGGGATTGGAAGGGACCTTGAAAGATCATCCAGTCCAATCCTCCTGCCAGAGCAGGCAGGAAGCCAACCCTGTCCTCTGAACCCATGACAGACACAACAGTGGGGTGGGGGATGCCACAAAGTACAAACAAAGGAGGCAAATTTCTTGCCCCAGAGCTTGTTCCTGAGCCCTCCGAAACAGCCAGTGTAAATCCCTCTTCCAACTCTGTTAAAGGATGCAGATCAGCACGTGGAAATGAAGGAGAGCAAATGGTCAGAGCCTGGGTCAAAACCAGGAGCACCGGAAAGATCTTCTTCCGCAGTGCCCAGCAACCTGGAAATACACTTCAGGAAGGTGGAAGGGGCAGCTGCAGAAGGTAGCTCCATGAGCAGGCACAGCTGAAAGCACTAGGTATTTGCAGAAGTCTTGTGGATAACAGAAACGAGAATCACCCCAGTGCAAGATGATGCCACATAATGACCCTGTATGAGCCACAGCTGGGAGCACCTTGGCGATGACCAAAGTCAGTTGCCAAACTAGGTGGCAAATGAAAAGCAACAGTCAAGAACCTAAACACTGCTGATGCAGAAGTGCTTCTTTGGAAACTCTTACAAATCACCCCTCCTGCTGAAAAAGAACTCTTCCTGTGGGTGCCTCTGCTGCAAGGACCATAAATTAATGTTCCCTTTGTGAGTGCTGATCCTCCTTCTTTCTTAATTTCTGGCTACTGTCTTCTTACGCTCACTTCAGGCTTTGTTCAGCCTTTCATGAGAGACAATTTTGTCGATTACAATTTGCTTTTCCTTCCA
This sequence comes from Rhinopomastus cyanomelas, assembly GCA_013400115.1. NCBI lineage: Eukaryota > Metazoa > Chordata > Aves > Bucerotiformes > Rhinopomastidae > Rhinopomastus > Rhinopomastus cyanomelas. Next base: position 23,426 of record VXBP01003486.1, on the reverse strand, counting down.
ACTATTTCAGAGCCTGGCTTGAACCACACTGATGTAGTGCTTGCTGGGGTGGCAGCAAAGCAGGGCTCTCTCTAGCCACACAAATTCAGAATGCCTGAGGAAAAACATCTTCAACTATCGATTACTGCACAAAGGGAGGACCAACAGACTGGTTTTTTGTAGGATGCACAAGCTGCACCCTACAAGTGTTCTGCACTATAACAGCACATTCAGCAAAGGCTCAGACACTTTTGGGCTGACCCCACAGATTTATCTACAAGTTTACAGCTCGAGCAGTGCTAAATTAGATCTCGGAGCAAGCAGAGGACAGCATCTCTGAAGGAGGAAAAGAAAACTGTGCTCCCATCTGTCTAGCATCAGCAAACTGTGGATGGAGCAGCAAACACAGAAGGCGATATCCTGGGATGAGGTGTCTTTTACCAGGGCAGCTCTTTCATCCAAAGAGTTTCTGCACTGTTCCTACACTTCCTTATGAAAAACAAGCAGGGATCAACCACTTTCTTCCAGAGGAGGTTGGACAAGGCGAGGCAGCAGCAGTCCCCTTCGTGAAAAGCCCAACGAGCCAAACACTAACATCGAAGGCAAAGGGAATGCCTTCCATACAGTCCCAAGTTCCAAGTCCTTTCATAAACCCAAGTATTTATGGCTTCAAAAGGAAGTGAAGTTACAAAACAGTGCTTCCAGCGGGAAACACTGTCAACAGCACAACAAGCGCTGCGGAGAAAGAGCATCACGCAGAACAGTCTGTCACAAAGCAACTCCAGCCAACAACCAAACCTGAGTGGAAGTGATATTCGATGAGGCAGCAGCCTGTTTATGGCTTGCCTGGTTTACGACCACAACATAACCCCTTTGCTTATTAAGTTGTCAGAGGAGCGCAGATTAGCACACGGATTAACAAGGAAAACATACACTACCTTTCCAAAAGAATTACCCATTTCAATTAATCTCTGAAGTGTGAATGAAGTCACAGGGCATCTGCAAAGAGTTTTCACATAGTCCCCCCTTTGGCTGCAGGCACAGTCGCACGTATTAACGTACATCACCGCTTACTCAGCCCCTCCGCTGAGTAAGAGCTACTCAGCGGTGCTTTAGGATGCAAATAAAACACAAACACCTCCTGACTTCCCAACAGAGAACAGCACAGAAGGCAGGAAAATGCCCGTATAGGTATGAAAACAGAAAAATATGGCACAATTCAGTCCATCTCAGGAATGTAGTGCTGCTGCTCAAAGGTTTTTAGTGGAGATTGAGAAGCAGACGCGCACAGAGGCAGTGGTTACCACACACTGTTTGTTCAGACCCTATAACCTGGGCTGTCTATCTGCCCCTTGTTCAGACCCTACAACCTGGGCTGTCTATCTGCCCCTTGTTCAGACCCTATAACCAGGGCTCTCTGTCTGCCACTCATTCAGACCCTACAACCTGGGCTGTCTATCTGCCACTTGTTCAGACCCTACAACCTGGGCTCTCTGTCTGCCTCTCCATCAATACACATTAGACTCCTAAACCCTTCCATTAGAAAGCCACGATGAAGGAGAAAGAGCACGGCACTGAAGTCTGGGGTGGAGCAAGAGCCTATCCCAGACCAAAATCATCAGGATGGTCACTAACCCACAGGGATGTTTGCTATTCTCTGGGCACTGGAAATGCAGTGTGCTTCAAAAAACATTGTGGCTACTCAGTGCTTCAAAACAGGTTCTTGTAGCCTCCTCTTCAAGCTTGTGTCCTGGCAAGTCTACTACAGACAGCATCCAGCTGAATGAACCCCTGCTGCAAGCCTGAACGCTTCGTGTCCACTCAGCAGAGGACAGGGTGCGTGCGAGCACAACAGCCAGCAGGGACACTGGGCTGTGCACCACCCACTGGGAAAAGACCTGCAGGGAGAACCTACAGAACAAAAGATCTTCATCACGTTTCCTTTTAGTCCAGAACAATAATGAGGAGAGGGAAAGAAGAAAAGTCAGGTGCACTTTGCATACTGAAGGGAGAGCTCTGCCTTCAGTTCATCGACTCTCTATGATGCTCTCCATCCTTATCCCTGTATGAGAGTAGTTCAGGAAAAAACAAAAATCATGAAGAACTTTTGGTTTCACTTGAGATTTCAGCAAGAATAGCAGCAGCAGGTAAAGGATGATGGGTGAAAGACTGTACTTCAGTTCTGGCTCTGGATGGTAGAGATAAAACACACATAATTCAAGTTGTAAGGAAGCGTGTGAGATAACCATGAGACCAGTGGTTATTCCAGTATCCAGGAGGACAGCATCACTTAGCACAGAATCATAGGATCATTTAGGTTGGAAAAGTTCTTTTAAGATCATCAAGTCCACCCTTTAAGCTTGCAGTACCAAACCCACTGCTAAATCCCACCCTTAAGCTCCAACCCCACTCATGAATCAAGCTAAGCATTCAAAAGCCCCCCTGCTCTAAGGCTTGTCTTCAGCTTAGAACATGGCACCTCAGAAAAACCACGTCGATTTGGAAACAGAAGGCTATGTAACTGCTCTGGGTGACGCTATAAAAGTGCACACCAGTAGAGAGGAGCAGGATAGAGGGCAGTTGCTGGGTTTGGAGAGGTCACTCAGACTAAGTAACAGCCATTGAGACCAAACAGTGACATACAGACCGCAGTTAAGGTCCAGACCCAAACCCTTTAACACATGGCCAGCTTTGTGCACCATGGGGTTTACCTGCCTCTAGGTGATCCTGCTGTGGCAGGGGGATTGGACTAGCTGATCTTTCGAGGTCCCTTCCAATCCCTAATGAATCTATGATACCGAATAAGACTTACCCTGGGCTAAAGTCTCTGTAGGGCTGCAGCTGCACCCAGCTTTGCAGCAGTTTCTTCTTCAGCTTCACCAGACTTAAGCTGTGACCATAAAATCCACACGAAATGGAGTATTTCTTGTTACCCAGTTGTGTACTCAAGCCTGCGAGTTTCTTTGAATCTGTCGAGCGATTTTCTAAACATCTCCATAACCTGAGGGCCCTACAGTTAACCACGAGATCTGGTTTGAGTTTGAACCAAGAAATGGTTGGGGGGGCGGAAGGGGGTCCAATAGGACAGGAGAGAGAGATAAATCCTGTGTTTTTCTTTATGTTTTGCAAATTTTATTGCTGGAGTCAAAAAATGTGACCGAGGCAATAAAGCGTTAGTGCTGCTCAGTGTAATGGTATGTGTTTGAAATACAAGCCATTTGCTCTTCATTCACGTCGCCGGGCTTTTGGCAGCCGCTAAGGGCTCCAAGTACGCGCGCAGCGTATTCCTCCTGCTATCGTATCCGCATTATTCCTCCACGTACCGTTTCTGAGCGGGCTATTTTTAACAGCTGCCCACTTACCAGTTTTCTATTTATGGCTGTGCACCTTCCCCTGCCTGAAAGCATTCAACGAGGTTCGTCTCTCGAACCCCTCTGCGATGTCTTGAATGCTGGCAGCGTCTGCAGGAGGGAGATCAGAGACTGCAGGCGCAGCTCTTCCTCCAAACCTTCATCCTGACTAGAGGCTGCTGATTGCTGTCAGCTCACGAGAAATAAGGCCAACTGTGCAGTCCCAGCAGTCATGCAGATGACAGGACACAGCCTGAGTTGATGTCGCGACGATGCTCCCTTGGCCCTCTCTCCGGCGCTGGGGGCACCACCCCGCCGCAGTCGCAGGACACCGAGGAGGGTAACACACTCTAAGTTCGGCCGGGTATTTGGGGACCTCCAAAAGGCAATGTGGCAAGCTGATACCCGGCTACCTTGTTTATCCCTCTCTTCTGGCTCCCTCACATTTATCTAGCTGTTTATGGACACCCAAAAGCTCCAAAAGCTGTTTTCTTTGGCTCTGAACTGCAGTCTATAAAACGCCGCTCAGTAAGAGGATCGTATTTGTGTCCTTTAATACCCAGCCAGGTGCTCTCCAGGGCTGGCAGCAGCGCCTTTAGCCTTTATGGCTTCTCTTTGCCGCTGCGGCGCAGGCTGCGGCTCAGCCATCGCTGCCTCTAAATCACGCCCGATTCTGGCTTGTGGGCAAAGTCTTTTGAAGACTCCTTCCCCCAGGCAGGATGCCACAGCTGTTAAGGGCGAGCGAACAAACACACCCCGGCAGTGCAGACGTTCCCAAGGCATCAAATTTACTTTGGGTTGTTTTCCCCCCTTTTTCCTAACAACTTATTTACCTAAAGGATGAGAATTATGTTTTGCCAAAGCTCCAAGGACTCCCTTTCAAGATGAGCACGAGAAACGCTGCGGAGTGGACCAACAAGAACACCCCCGGGAGGAACGACCAGCGTTGCCTGGCCATCTTGCTGGCACGTTTTGATGGATGGCAAAGCAGTCCTGCAATGGGCCACTTGCTGATTTTCTGTCTCAGGTGGACTGGATTAGGGTGAATGGGCTACTGAATTTTCTTGTGTCCTTCTTGTCCCCCTACTGCTTCATACAAGCAGCCTGGGGGCTCTCTGTGACATGTGACAGCTGTCAAAAAGGGCCGTGTTCCTGGAATGCGGCGCAGGTAGGTAGCCACCCACAGCACAAGGACCGGCTCCTCGCACGGCCAGGAAGGGTGCACAGACCTCGGCTCAGGCGCGAGAGCTGACACAACGGGTTATCTATTCGCCAGAGTCGCCCAGGAGAAGCTGCGCGCTGCGACAAGGGCTCAGGAGGTCACTCGTCCCACTTCAGAGAAGCGTAACAGAACATCAGGAGCCCAGAACATCAAGAACCACTGGTGATCCCCATCAAGGGAACTCGCAGCGACATCCAACAACTTTAGAAGCAAACATTGACCAGGCTTTTCCAAGAATTGCCTGTAAAGGTTTGCACACAGCGAGCGAGCAGCGGTGGTGAGTTATTGGCCTGTCAAGTGAGTAAATTCACAAGGATGGGGCAACGAGAGAAGGAGGGAGGGAAGACAAGCACGGCAGAAGAGCAGAAACTCTCCCATTCGCCATCTGGCACGCTTTTTGTTCTCCTGGGCCAATGGACGGCACCTCACACAACTCACGCGGCATCCAGAAGGCACCTCTGGCGGCACCGAGTAGAGTCTGTGGTGCGACCAGTGACAGGAAGGACAGCTCATGCCCAAGAAACAACAACCACCTCACAGGTGACCTCCCCAAAGCATTCACAGCATCTATTTCCCATCAAACAAGCTGTCCTGCAAAGAGTTCTGAGCTGGAAATGAAGGTGGTTGGTAAGAAATGCTGTCAGTCACTGATCATCTCCTCAGAAACCCAACATTTTCTATTCCAGCAGCACGAAGCAGAGCATGAACCGCTAAAACCAGGAAGCTGGGGCAAGCACACGCTGCGTGAGGAGGCCAGAGCACTGTGGAAGTGGGCGGCTACATTGGGACAGATAAAAATGGCAAAACGGGTAATTTCCATGACACGTCTCCACGGGCACTATCCCGTGTTGACCTTGGCAGTATTTCAGAGGGAAGCTTTCAGGGATTAACTGTTCAATCAATCAGATTTTATGACATGTGCCAACTGGCTCCACAAACGTACTCGTGGCCAAGTGGCAGGAGTGGCAATAAGTAAATAAATAAATGGGTCTCACCTATTGTTAGCTCGAGAACATGGGTGGCAAAGTTGCCCACTTGGACTGGAGCGACCTCCATGTTTTAGAAACTCCACAGCTGCTTCAGCCTGTAGCAAGGGCAGGCTACAAACATATCCTGCGTGGATGTTTGGTTTGTTCTCCTATGAAAATCCCTTCTGTGCCCCGCTCTGAGCTCAGTGAGCCAGAGCTGCACTGACCCTTTTGCAGCCAGAGAAAACAGAATCATCAAATCACTAGGGTTGGAAGGGACCACCAAAGGTCACCTAGCCCAGCCACCCTGCAGTGAGCAGCGACATCCTCAAGTAGACCAGCTTGCCCAGAGCCTTGTCCAGCCTCACCCTGAGTATCCCCAGGTATGGGTGGCAGATCTGACCGATAAGCCCGCACACCGCTGGGCGTCTTTTGTCGTAGACTTTAAAAAGTGGAACAAACATCCTGCAATTCCAGAAAGAAAACTGAGACAACAAGACTCAGGATAGCGACCCAATTTTATACTAGTCCTGCTGGTTTAGACAAAAATGAAAACTGCTGCCTTGCCTTCTCACGGTGCTTTTCTTGCCACCTTACCAGGTCTAAAGCCTCTGGTACTGGACATTAAAGATACAATTCTCACTACTGCACAAGTCTGCTTCCATGTCAATATGAGAAGGAGCTTCTTCACAGTGCACTGGAGCACTGGAAGGGGCTGCCCAGAGGGGTTTGTGGAGTCTCCTTCTCTGGAGATGTTTAAGACCCACCTGGATGTGTTCCTGTGCGACTTGATCTAGGTGATCCTGCTGTGGCAGGGGGATTGGATCAGATGATCTTTCGAGGTCCTTTCCAATCCCTAATGATTCTATGACCACACCTTGAGTACTGGGCTCAGTGTTGGGCACTACAGTATCAGAAGGACATTGAGATGCTTGAGCGGGGCCACAGAAGCGTAACAAGGCTTCCAGCCACAGTTTGTGTTAAAGGCTAAGAGACCTACGTGTCAGTGGTCCTGTGGTTTTAAGGAAGAGCTATAACAGCCACTTGCAAAGTGTTCCTGATGTGGCTCTGTGACAGCCACTGCCTATTGTCCCATCTACTCCACTGGAACTGTCAAGGGATGTGAAAACTCCTGTAAAGCAGGTGGAGAACCTAGGGGTCAGAATTATGTTCTTTGATGGAATTTGCTTCGTTCTTTGTTAAAAAAGTGGTGCTGTGGATCACATTTTAAACTCATTGAAGCAACATTAAGCTTGAAAATTCAAGCCCTTCAAGACACAGGAAAATACTGGGGTTAAGGTTGTCTGTGCAAAGACAGACACAGGCATCACAGAGTTTATTTCTCTTCTAAGGTGCACCCTTTCGTTGCCTTATCATTTCCTCCTCCTCTCTCATTCCCCTGAGCGAGATCAAATGCTGCTAAACTTCAAGTGGAGAAGCACAGAGGGTCAAGTTGCTTTGGATCTTTTATCTTTTGAAGCAAGACAAACAAAACGAGGGTAGCTCATTTGGAGAGGTGCCCTGATTCCAGCTCGGCTGAAACCCCTCCTCCCCACCTCTCCTGAATGAAGACACCCGTCTGGAAAACCTCAGCCTGAATGATTTAAGCTTTGGCAGAGCTGACAGAGCTCAAAACATGACCTTCTGGCTGGATGTGTTAAGCAACCTTAAGCACAGGTAGCTTGTGGCCATCACACGAACACTAACGGACGAGTGAGATCCTAATAGTCTGAGGGGAGAGGAGATCCACCCTCAGAGCTCTCATACAACAGCGTGGCAGGGGGATTGGACTGGATGATCTTTTGAGGTCCCTTCCAATCCCTAACAATTCTATGATATTTTAGTGCCTCTCCCAGCCAGGGCAACAGCATCCTTCACTTGGGGAATTAACAACAGGTACTTGCACATTTTCCTACAACAGCTTTACCAAAGCAACTCTTCCAAGCATTCTGCTCTTCCAAACATTCTGGCACACCCTCCATGACAATAGCCCAATCCAGGAAGACACAAAACCTTCCTTTCCTCAAGACATTCTGAGCAAAAGGTCTACAGAGGGTTTTTCTTTAGTCCACACACATGATTCTCATTCCCATTGGAAGACTGTCTTTGGCAGAAGGCCACCAGCCCAGAGAATCTCCTCTTCCCTCTTCCTTGCATCCATTGACTATTTAGCCGGCTGTTATGTCACATCACGAGCTGCTTTACACTGCCGTGTGAAACTACAGTAGTCCTTCCTTCTCTGATCAAGAAAAGAAGAATCCTTCTATGATTTACAGAATTACAGAGTTATTTGGGCTGAAAAAGATGTCTGTGATCATCCAGCCCATCCTAGGACCTAGCATCACCACAGTCAGCCAGACCAGGGCACTAGGTGCCACATCCAGTCTGTCCTTAAACGCCTCCAGGGATGGAGACTCCACCACTGCCCTGGACAGTCCATTGCAGTGTCTGATCACCCTTTCCATGAGGAAGGGCTTCCTAACATCTGACCTAACCCTCCCCTGGCAGCTTCAGACCCTGCCCTCTCATCCCATTGCCTGGGATAAGAGCCCGACCCCCACCTTCAGGGAGTTGGAGAGATGGATATGGTGTCCCCCCAAGTCTCCTCTTCTCCAGGCTGAACAATCCCAGCTCCCTCAGCCTCTCCTCATGAGAGTTTCCTTCCAGTCCCTTCACCAGCCTCTGAACTCTCTCCTGCATCTCAGTCTCTCTCTTGAAGTGAGGGGGCCAGCAGTGCCCCCAGTACTCAAAAGCCACATGTTGCTGGTTCGTTCATGAGTTACTGGAGCAGCTGTAAGAGCCATCAGGGAAGTGCCCCACTTCTGCCTGATGCAACACAGGTCATTAATGATCCCTTCTGCCCTGCAGAGCGATGCATCTCAGAACCTTAATCATACGTTGTCCAGAAACTCGTTCTTAGGTCGGTGTCACTCAGTTAAGACCTCCTATAAGATCATCAATGCTAACAGAATGGCTGCTAGGAGACCTGTAGGAAGGTCAGGTTCAACTGATCATCAAACCAAGAAACACACCAATATTTAAAAGAAAATCCCACGTCCTTCCTCCCTCCACGTCTCCCACTGGAGAATGGGTTCAAACACGCTGAAGGTAGAATCATAAAATCATCAGGGGTGGAAAAGACCCTCAAGCCCAACCATCTGCCCTACAGTCTGTAACCACTAGGATTTCAAGTGTTGGCAGTCTTGTATTTGCTTTCCTCAGCTAGGACACCANCAGGTTCAACTGATCATCAAACCAAGAAACACACCAGTTTCTTGTATTTGCTTTCCTCAGCTAGGACACCCTAGAGTCTGCTCTGCACTGCAACTGCACAAGAGAAGGACCACAGCAGCTGCATGGGTAGCATCTGCACGCACAGCTCAGCATCTACAGGAGCACTGAGGAGCTGCTCAGCTAGCACTGCAAGATTCAGCAGTGAACAGGGTTGAGCAATTTTAAGCTTAACATTCACCAACATTCCCCCTCCTGCTCCAACAATCTGCTATTTTCTAGTAGCTCACCACTCCAACGTTCTGGCCAAAGCAAGCAACAGAGCTTGATGGCTAAGAGTCCATTTCAAAACACCTCTCCCTGCAGGATGCTCTGTCAAGTTTCCACCAGAATGCTTCAAGTTCATGGCCAAGATGATCTTGACAGTCTGGCTTCAGGGTCTGTGAGCCACATCACCTGCCTCTGGACATCAGCAGAAGCCCTTGAAATGCACCCCTGCCAGGATCAACACCTCCAAGCAGCTTCTGTGCTGTTTCACATAACCCCTCCTGGAGAGCCACAAGGTCATTTGGTTAAAGAGGGAGATGTTTGGTTTGTCTCTGCTAAAATTAGTCGGCGCGTGCAAGGTATTTTTTTACTTTGCTGCTGGAAGTTCCAAATGGAAAAAATTCTTATATAATGAGGAAACATCTTCCTTCCAAGGTATTGGAGACTTCCAAGCCTCCTCCACGGGGCACAGACTTGTCCTAGAATAGGGTTTCAAACACAGCAGGAGGAAGGCTCAGGATTGGGATTGTTATTATCACAGAACATTAGGGATTGGAAGGGACCTTGAAAGATCGTCTAGTCCAATCCCCCTGTCACAGCAAGATCCCCTACACCAAGTTGCACAGGAACATGCCCAGGCAGATTTTAATCATCTCCAGAGAAGGAGACTCCACAACCCCCCAGACAGCCTGTTCCAGTGCTCTGTCACCCTCACTGGGAAGAAGTTTCTTCTCGTACTGATGTAGAACCTCCTCTGCTCTAGCTCACACCCATTGACCTTTGCCCTATCATTGGGTGCCACTGAGCAGAGCCTGGCTCCATCTTCCTGACACCCACCCTTGCCATATTTATCTACATTAACAAGGTCACCCCTCGGTCATTACCATATTTCAACATATTTTAACAACTAAATGCATTAACTTTTGTAACTACTCTGCAGTCAAAAGCAAACTGGGAAGGAGCTCTTACACTGAGAACAGCAACTGAACTTCTTCAGCGCTTGTGTTTTTGTATTGGGAACAATAAACTAGTCAACATTTGTTCTTCCCCCGTGGTTACTCGTTATTTTTACTGCCATAAACAAAGCAGTTGCCATAAACTGTAATAATAAAGTAATAACAATTGTAATAAGAATCACAGAATCATAGAACCGTTAGAGATTGGAAGGGACCTCGAAAGATCATCTAGTCCAATCCCCCAAATAAAAATAAAAGACTATTATACTATACATTACTATATATATATAAAATACTATTATAAAAATAAAACACTATTATAAATACACTTCACGCAGAATTCAGGCAAAGAATCACACTCACCATGTAACAGAAATAAGTAGTGAGCATCTTCTTTATGTAGTGGCTACAGAATGCTTTTGGGACGGAGTGGACCTTCACAGGCCATCCAGATCAACCCCTCCCCTGCAGAAAGCAGGAGCATCTTCACCTAGGTCAGGTTGCTCAGAGCCTTGTCCAACCTGCCCTTGAATGTTTGCAGGGATGGGGCATCCACCACCTCTCTGGACTGGTGGTGTCACTTGCTTTGTCATCGGTAGCCAGCGTAGAGGTTTTCCGTAGTCCAGGGCTGATATAAGCCCACCCTCTGGCACATTTTCAACCCTGTGCTCCTGAGGTGTACGAGTGAGCATTAAGAACAAGGAACAGCCCTTCACAAGCAAAACCTGATGCTGACAGAACACCCAACAGCTTCTTGTTGCTTTACCCATCACAAAACAACAACAGATGGGGGCCAGGTTCCCACTCCTGCACCCACCTCCTTCTTGAGCTGTACCCTGCGTCCCCTTTGCGCAGCCAGTCCCTCTCGCTCTCCGCAAGGCATGATCCCTTCCCTTCCTGGGAGCACACGGCAAACTCACACTTCTTTCTGCGAGTCTTCTTTGGGGACTCCCTGCTCTTCCTTCGGACGTGGCCGATTTCTCAGAGTTCAGTTGCCAGGTGGCCCCATCCCAATGGGTAACGGATTTACCGGGGACATTTAACCCTGTTCTGCCCAATATTGAGGGATTACCCCGATGGTAGTGCAGCATCACCCTTGTCAGCAGTGATTGATAACGAGCATGTGGACAGCTTCCCTGCGTTAGAGCAGACTCGGGACAGACCTTACACGTGGAAAACGAGAGTCTTGCTTACAGTGACTGAAAGCCTGAGATTCAGACCATCTGCAACATGAGAGTTGGCTCCTTTCCCCATGAATTTCAGGATATTCTGCTTTACTACTCCAATAATTCCGCACAAGATAATCCGGGATTTGGGATTAGCAGTGCTGAACCTTTGAGAACTAGAAAAATGCTTGATTATGAGGCCAAGTGGTGACGAGATGCTAGAGAAACCCCCTCTCCCCCAGCTTGGCAGACATTTGCAGACATAGTGAACAGTGGTGGTTTGACAAGGCTGGAAGTCTTTGCCTAACTATGCAGCACCAGAAATTAATGACTTCCTAGTTCTATTTGTTCTCCCTTCTTTTCATGGAACAGAGAGACTCCTGATTTTGTCTGGTTCACCAAGTCACACTGGCTTCAACAACAACAAATGAAATGAAATCAATTGATTGATCTATTATTCCATCCATGTCAGGCATTTGCATAGTCTAAAGCACTGCACAACAATCCCAAGCAGCAAGACCTTCAGTGCATCCCTGGGTCACAGACTCACAGAACATTAGGGATTGGAAGGGACCTCGAAAGATCAGCTAGTCCAGTGCCCCCACGACAGTGGGATCCCCTAGATCCAGTTTTAACATAAACAGAGCTCTGCGTCTCAGAGTGCAGTTTCATAGACTCACAGAACCATTTGCTGCAGCATCAGTGCAGCTCCTGCTTCACATCAGTAGCACCAGCTCATGCAGCACGCAAGAAGCAAGCCCTGGCACATCAGTCGCCCTTGATCAGTCAAGTTGCCTCCCCCAGCTTTTTTCTCCTAGCGCAAACCTCAACCCCCAAACCATGAAAGCTAAAGGTGCAGCCTTCCTTCCAAAACCCAACCCAGAATCTGGCGAGGCTTGGGAGCCCCTACACAGTTAACTCCACATCTGCTCCTGTCGCTGGCATTTGTTTTAATTCTAATTGGAAAAACGAAGAGCCGTAAAACCAGATGACAAACATGGACATCGACTACTAACGTTTCTGTTCTTTTGCCATGGAAAATGAGAATCCCAGTTTACTACTTTATTTTTAGATATTTCTTGCTCATAAATAGCCTCGTACCCTCCCCTGTAGGTTTAGGACTCGGAGAAGTTATGCTCTGCAGATTGCTTTTACACCTTGCAGCTGCTTTAGGTCCACATTTTAATTGAATTTCACAGCATACGCTGGGTAGATTTTTACATCCTACCAACAGATGTGCAGGGAACAGAAGAGCAGTGCCTCCTTTTTTTTAAAGAAGTGTTGGGATTTCTCTGTGTCTGAGAAGGTTTGCTTAGGAAAAAAAACAAGAGAAATTACAACAACTAGGAAATGGGGGTGGAGCAATGATAAAGAAGAGTTGAAGTGCAGCTGCTGCTCTCGTCTTTGAGGTTGCTGGAGGGAACTATAATGGACAGGGAACCAGACATATGACCTTAAACACCAGCCTGAAGAAACATGAACCACCGTGTTCTTGTTTTACAAGTGTGAGGAGGTGAACTTGCCTTTGCAGGTCTGGCAAAACTTGTGCTTACTGGTGAAGAACTACTGTGATGTAGATTCCCCACGGACAAACAATGGGGCAAGTGACCACAAACCGCCACCTTCCTCTGGGATGGTATTAAGGGTCTCTTGAGCTTGGAGAAGAGGAGACTGAGGGGTGACCTCATTAATGTCTATATATATGTGAGAGGTGGGTGTCAGGAGGATGGAGCCAGGCTCTTCTCAATGTCATCTAGTGATAGGACAAGGGACAATGGGTGTCAGCTGAAACATAGGAGGTTCCATATAAATATCAGAAGGAACTTCTTCACGGTGAAGGTGACAGAGCACTGGAACAGGCTGCCCAGGGGGCTTGTGGAGCCTCCTTCTCTGGAGACATTTAAAACTCACCTACATATGTTCCTTTGTGACTTGTTCTAGGCGATCCTGCTGTGGCAGGGGGACTGGACTGGATGATCTTTGGAGGTCCCTTCCAATCCCTAATGATTCTATGAATTTAGCAGATCACTAAAAAGTGTCATAGAAATCCACATCTGGATGCTGCAGGCAAACAAACTGAAGAGAAAGCAAAGTCACACATTTTTTCACTAGAACTGGTGGTGAACCATTGGCAGAGTCATCTCTTGGCATCTGCCCACACAGACTAGATTAGTTTACAAAAAGCTAAGTAGACAACTTGAAAAAGGAAGGAGCTCGACGCAGCAAAGGGGCAAAACGATCAATAACAGCCAGAGGCCCAAAGAACCTAAATTAAACTGTCTTTTCTCAGCCTTCAGGTCTTTGTAAAACCCCATCAGGTTCAAGGAACCAAATAAGAAACACTTAAAAGACTGTTGCACTTCTACAGACTGTAACGGTGCAGTTTATTCCACTTTTTAGTTAAGTGATTTTACCCACAGAACATAAATAGTATCTGACCATAAACCCAGCTCCTTTGGGCACATGAGCAAGGAAGTATAAAAGGCAAGGAGAAGCACAGAACCACACAATCACAGAACATTAAGGATTGGAAAAGACCTTGAAAGATCATCCAGTCCAACCCCCCTGCCACAGCAGGATCAAGTCACACAGGAACATGTCCAGATGGGTGTTAAACATCTCCAAAGAAGGAGACTTCACAATCTCCCTGTGCAGTCCCTTCCAGTGCTCTGTCACACTCACTGGGAAGAAGTTCCTTCTCATACTGGTGTAGAAACTCCTCTGTTCCAGCTCACACCCACTACCTCTTGTCCTATCACTGGATGACACTGAGCAGAGCCTGGCTCCATCCTCCTGACACCCACCCTTTCCATTTTTGTCCACATTAATGAGGTCACCCCTCAGTCTCCTTTTTTCCAAGCTCAAGAGACCCAGCTCCCTCAGCTTTTCCTCATCAGGGAGATGTTCTACCCCTTTCATCATCTTTGTGGCTCTGCGCTGGACTCTCTCCAGCAGTTCTGTGTTTCTTCTTGAACTGAGGAGCCCAGAACTGGACACAATACTCCAGATGCAGTCTCACCAGGGCAGAGTAGGGAGGGGAAGAACCTCTCTTGATCTACTGACCACCCGCTTCTGATCCACTCCAGGATGCCATTTGTCTTCTTGGCCACCAGAGCACAATTAGAGGAAAAACAGTCTACCCATCTTCTCCTCAAGAAAGAATTATCTGTCACACTCTTATTATAATCATTATTATTATCATTATTATTGGTTTGGTCTTACTATAGCAACACCCTGCAGATGTTTTTCCGTGTCAGAATACAGAATAAGTATCGTATAGTCTCAGGCCCTAAGTAGATGGTTTCCACAATCCACGCAGTGAATGTAACCTTTGTCTTCTACCCCGTGTTTGCAAATTACCATCTAGCATTTCAGGGAACAGGTGAGAAAGGCTCAAGCTGACACACAAGTAACGCAGCCATCCGATGCTCCAGTCTAGACTGCAGCAGAGACTCCAGCTCAACGTATGAAAGAGGCTATTGTAGCCAATTAAAGTGATCCCTTGCAGACAACTAGCATCTTACACCATTTCATGGAATCACAGAATCATAAGGGATTGGAAGGGACCTCCAAATGTCATCTAGTTCAATCCCCCTGCCACAGCAGGATCTCCTAGATGAAGTCACACAGGGATATGTCCAGGTAGGTTTGAAATGTCTCCAGAGAGACTGGGCAGCCTGTTCTTCTTGAGCTGAGGGGCCCAGAACTGGAGACAATATTCCAGATGCAGTCTGACCAGGGCAGAGTAGAGGGGAAGAATCTTTCTAGGTGATCCCGTTGTTGCAGGGGGATTGGACTAGATGATCTTTCAATGTCCCTTCCCATCCCTAATGATTCTATGATCTCTACAATCCCCCTGGACAGCCCCTGCCAGTGTTCCATCACCCTGTATTGAGGGGTTGTGTCTCTTTCTTGCTGTACTTCTTATTTCTAAAATGCTGAGTAGTATGAACCCAACCACAATCCTTTCCCTTAAACCTAAAACATCTGGATGTTCTCTCTATCAGTAAAAAAAGATAAGAGCAGCACGTTGAAAATGCCCATTTTACTGGACATTTCAAGGGACGATAACATATTTATCACGCAAAATTCTCTCTTTTCCTTCAAAAAAAACTTGTTAAAATTTAAATCAATTAATCTTAACTATAATCTTTCTTGAAAAAAAGCTGAAAATGTCAAAAATTACAAAGCCATCTCTGTATTATTTACGACACCTTAAGAGCACAAATGCCTCATAATTATGGCAGAGGAGCACTAGCCAAGCAGTTGTGGTGGGAAAGCCCTCAGCAAAACTAAACTCATGCAAAGAGAGATGACAACGCTGGGAGCTAACAGGGGACTGAGAAGAGAGGCTGCTTTTGTACCTATGCAAAGGTTCATACCCAGCAAAGAATTCTGCTTGGAGCGACAGAGCCCACAGCGCCTGAAGACGTGACATTTACAAACAAGAGCAGCTGGCTATGAGAAGTCTCTTAAAACTAATCAATTTTCCAATACATTTTATTATGGTTGTCAAAAATCCAATGATGCAGGTTAGTAGCCATTAGAAAAAAAAAAAGTAAAGCTAAATCAACCAAGCACCACACACACACACACCCCCCCCCAAACACCACCACGGCAGCAGCCGCGCAATCTTTGCTCGTTTGAAAGTCTGGCGACTTCCCTTGAAGGAAACGAGGAGGTTTCACCGTGAGTTACGTAAAGTTTATGGGTTTTCACTTCTGTTTCAGAACCTTAACCGCATTGTCTCACTTCTGCATAATCCATGGAGGCAGGTGACAAATAGTCTTCTATATTTACCCACCAGAAGTACACAAGGGGCACCCTGTATTAGCAGCTGAAACTACAAGCGCCGCTGTCAATCACGCCCGCTGGCACGGGACCATATTTCTTGTCACCAAGAGGCTTAAAGCAAAGAAGCTAAGCCTAATTCTCTTAAACCTTGCAGGTCAAAAGGTTTTTAAATTATTTTTGACACCATTTCTTTGCTTTGTCAACGGGCCTGAGCACTTTCTAACACGTAAAGGATAGCGAAAAGCTGCTCACCGGGGCGGGCTGGCGTTAGCCATCTGGGGGTTCCAGGTTCCAACCAGAGGCTGGGGCTGCACGGTTGTAGCTTTTATAAAGGCAAAGCCCCCAAAGCAACCACCTCGCTGCTCCAGGCAACTCGCTGAGTCAAAGGCACCCCACAGCCTGAAGCTGCACCCCAACGCACAACACCCTGCTCGTGGGGCGCAGCTTGTCACACAGCCACTTTCCTTCCCCGTGGCTTGATGCCCGTTTGCATCCCCCAAAACACCCAGACATGCATAAACGATCCCTAAATCAGCAGCAGCAAAGTCCTTCGTGTTTGTCAAACTCTGCACCTGAGTGACAACCACTACCCCTGATAAAAGTCAGGGACTTGAAATGTTCTGGAGCCCAGCTGTCTGAGCCCTTCGACCTGAAGATGCTGCTCTGCAGCAGGACCACAGCTCCAGCAGCAAAGCTTTGGCCCATCCTGAACTGAGAGCAGAAGGGAAGGCAGCTCCTTCCCAGCGGAGTTCACAGTCCAGAGGTCCTGAAAATACTGAATGACTGAAAAACAATCCCCCTACTCAAACTGCTGGCTGCAGCTCTCGGGGCCTGTAGCCAGCATCTTCCACTCCCTGCCCAGCGCTTTCAAGACACGGTCCCTGTGATCTGGCAAGGAGTGGAGACACGCACTGCGGCGGGCAGGGCACCGCTTGTCACCGAGCCAGGAGCTCGCTGCGGTGGAGCTCTGACCCACGACCTAGAAATTAGTACATAAATCTCTCCCCAGTTTGTCCCACAGAGCAAGCCTGGTGCATCCTCCCAGCAGAGTGGAAAGCTTTCTGACTGAAAACAGACAGGAGACCAGGCTGGAAGATGCTGGAAGCAATGAGGAAGCTCCCATGGTAAAGGGAAATAAAGGGAATGCTGAAAGCAGCGAGGGGAGCTTGAATACAGGTTTTGAAGAGGGGAATTCCCTCCAGTCTGCCCTGGTGAGATCAGTTCTAGCCCCTCAGTTCCAGAAGGACACAGAACTGCTGGAGAGAGTCCAGCACAGAGCCACAAAGATGATGAAAGGATCCCCTTATGAGGAAAGGCTGAGGGAGATGGGTCTCTTGAGCTTGGAGAAGAGGAGACTGAGGGGTGACCCCACTAATGTTGATAAATATGGAAAATGTGGGTGTCAGGAGGATGGAGCCAGGCTCTGCTCAGTGGCATCCAATGATAGGACAAGGGGCAATGGGTGTCAGCTGGAACATAGGAGGTTCCATATAAACATTACAAGGAACTTCTTCCCAGTGAGTGTGACAAAGTTCTGGAAGGGGCTGCCCAGGGGGACTGTGGAGCCTCCTTCTCCGGAGATGTTTAAAACCCACCTGGATATGTTCCTGTGCAACTTGATCTAGGGGATCTTGCTGTGGCAGGGGGATTGGACCAGATGATCTTTGGAGGTCCCTTCCAATGCCTGATGTTCTGTGATTCTGTGAAAATGGATAAATTAATGAGATAACAGATAAACAAATACATGACTAATTAATCAGCAATAGGAATAGGAGGAAGCAGCAGCCTGGAAGACCTCGCTGAAGTAGGCACCTTCACGTTCTACCCCACCCTTCCAAGAGTAAATTCTGCTGCCTGACAAATGTCTTAGTTCAGATACCAGAGGAAATGGAAGAGGAGGAGGGTAGAGGAGAGGGAGAGTAACCAAAATGTCAACTCTATACAGCCCTGGACATGAACACCTAAACAGACACAGACTTGACAGGGATTGTCACAAACCAAAGCAAAAAGGGAGACAATGGGCTGCACATGAGGATCACAGCTCAGCCCTCTCTGACTTTACCCTGCTTGGGGTCTTTGCCTCAGAGGAGCTGTTAGAGCCCCCGTCCTTTGCGCTACTGTTTTACCCCACCAGCCTGGTGCGAAGGCAGAAAGCAGCACGGCCACGAGCTGCTCAGATCTCACCGCAGACAAAAAGATGGACACAGACCTCACCCCTAGGTCTGACCTTTGTAAGGGTTGCAACCTCTCTGTCAGGATAGGGTACGTGATAGATAACAGCCCATCGTAAGGGGTAGGAAGAGTAGAGGGGATAAAATACATCTTCCATAGCGGGAAGCAGGAGAGATGAAAGGCAGAGATAGAGGGTTTCCATCAAGGAGCGAGGTGAAAGAGACACACGTGTCCTGGAAGCAGAGACTGCACAGTTCATGAAAAGCAAAAGGAATAGAGACCCTCAGTGAGAGCAGAGACAATCCAGAGGAAGAAAGACAGCAGATGCAAGATGAACCCAACCCAGCTTCAACAAAAAGGAAGTGCAGGAATGTCTACTGTTACCAGAGCCCTGAAAGGAGGGTAAAAGAGAAATAGGGTGTTTACAAGGCAATAAAAACACCCCTCACACTGCTCTTGGTGGTGCATTACAAAATAGTCTTCCCTCTAACGTTTCTTTACCACCGTTTTCTTCCATTCCCAAGTCAGTTAAACTCTCCTTCTTGCATAAAGTTAAAGCCCAGGACAGAGCAACAAGGTCATCTCCCTGTCACTGAAGGTACAAATGCCTGCTCAAGCCTTTCTTCTCTCCCTCTCTCTCACACCTTTACTAACTCTAGGGCGTTCCAGCGCGCTCCTTTCATCCTGATTAGGTGACACTACAGATGGTTCTGCTTTAGTGTAATGGAAGCGTGAGCTCTGCTGCTGATTTATAGCCAAGTAACCCACACGCTGCTCACAACACGTCCAACAAGAGCTGCTTTGTGTTCCTCACGTCTCTCTTCAAAAAGAGAACTAGAGGACAGTATTGAAGGGGAAAACTAAAAGTTATTGAAAGGAAAAAGTAAAAGGACCATTGGGAAGAAACTGGGGATTACTTTCCTGTACATAACGGAGGGAATGAAGAGAAAATTTGGGGAATCAGAAGACCACTGGTCATGCAACGCCCTAGTTCAGCTTCGGAGAAACATTCAGGTTGGAAAAGATGCTTGGGATCATCGAGTCCAACCATCAACTCTGCAAGTTCACCTCTAAACCAGATCCCCCAACACTGCATCTAAGTGACTTTTAAACTCATCTCGGGATGGTGACTCAACCACCACCCTGGGCAGCCCATTCCAGTGCTTGACCACTGTCTCCATGAAGAAATTTTCCCTGATGTCTAATCTAAACCTACATTACTGAAGCTTCAAACCATTCCCCTCTGGTTCTGAACCTTCCTTCGCGGATGGGTCTTGCAGTTGGCTACAGGTCACTCTCACAGAATCACAGAACATTGGGGATTGGAAGGGACCTCAAAAGGTCATCTAGTCCAATCTCCCTGCCACAGCAGGATCACCTAGACCAAGTCACACAGGAACACGACTCTCAGTAGATGACTTTACCCAGTTCCTCATGGGTTTTTCATGCCAGGAGAAAACTTGGTAGGTGGTCCTGGTGTTTGTTCTGGGGAGATCTGGCTGCTTTCAATCTCTTTCTTTTAAGCTGAAAGACCTTTGAGTGCAAGGTGCAGAATCCTTTGGAAACCTTCCCCTAGGATAAGAAAGGTACCGAGAGACCTTAACCTGTGAGAAAAAGGAATTACCAGCTGGCAGCACCAGATTTCAGCCACAATCCCTTCTCCATGCCCTAATTCTATCTAAGTCTCAGGCCTTTTGCTTGTCAGGGTTCGGGATGCTTCAGATGCAGCCCTTGCAGCAGAAACGCCCAGACACAGCAAATGCGAAGGCAGGAGGCAACGCAGCAAATCTGTCTGACTTGTTAAGACAAATTCAGCACTGATCCCCTCTGTACTTTGAGGGGGGCCCGGGAGCAGGCTTTCATCCAGCCCTATTGAATCCTGGTTCAATTTGATATTTAGGCTGAGATTTGGACATGTTCTCCTTTTTTGGGGTGGGGGGAGGAGAGCTTCATCCCAAACCCGAAGTTATCCAGGAAAAATGTGGGATTAAATTAATCCTAGATGTTAGCATTTAAATGGAGAAAAACCATGTTTAATATGATCTGAATGGCAGTAGAAACCTGAAGCCAGAGAAAAATGATGTGTATATGGGAACAATAGCCTCAGCTCTTCAGATCAGGGCGTCTTAAACACCAGAACGTATCCAGAACAGCCCCCGGGACAAGGATCCTGTGTTGTGCAGAACTGGCTAAGAAAGTGACTCAAATTTGGCCAGCACCAGAACAAAGCAGGGGTAAGAGGCGCATGTCACCAGGCATGTACTGAATTAGCCCCACTAATCCAGCTGGACGCCCCATAACAGCTGCTTTTTGCAGGCGAGAGTAGAGACCCAGCTCCCACTCACTCCTCTACACCCACCCCCAGTAACCCAACGCAGCAAACAAAACCTGCCGAGATCCAAGCCTCTGGGATTTAAATCTAGAGGGGAGGGAAGGAAGAGAAACAGAGTGAAGCCTGCAGCTGGTTTGGGTCTTGGGTGGGGAAGAAAAAAGTGAGAAGCCATAAGCTGTTCTACTCTTCGAGAGAAGATGGGCTTGAGAGTTTGGAAAAAGATTTCTAATTGCATTGGAAAAACTGAGACAACAAAACAAGTCTCAGAAATGGAAAAACAGTCTGGAAAAAGAGTCTCCATATCTGCATATCTAATCTCTTCTCTTCAGCTCTCTAACCAAACAGCGAGGTCGGACTGTAGGGTCCTGTTGGGTGGCAGTGCTGGGCACCAGAACGCTACTGCCGCAGCGAACGGCGCGTCGCGTGTTGGCGTTTGGGCTGTGCCTAGCTCAGCCGTGGTGGAGTCGCTAGCGATTGTTTTTGCTCTGAAAAGCAACTACAGGACATCTGCATTATGAAAGCATCTGAGTTTATCAGCTTATGATTTCTAGCATATTTGTGGTCTTCCCCTGAAGCACATCGTTGGTGTGTGCGTGTGTAGCTCAAGTGTTCCTATCCCTTTAGCCAAAGCATGGATGGAAGGAGGTGTTTGTCTTCTCTAAGCGGTGCTGTCTTTCTGTACATCACAGAGTGCGACCTGCTGTCCCCAGCTGAGCCCTGCAAGCTGCTGGACCCCTTGCTGGGAGCTGCATTTCTCCTGGCCCAGACCAGTGAGCCTGGAAATCCAACTGAGCTCTCCCCATCAGCTCGTCTGAACACACTCTGACTTCCATTGCTTTAAAGAGACAACGGCTTAGGGAAAAAGAAGAAGCCTCATGTGACCATACTAGAGTTTGTGGAAAGTGTTCGAGAGTTGGGCAAGTGAAGACAGCATTGGAAACACGCACTGAAGAGCTCTGAACAGCCCCAAAGCACAAAGACCCTTTCTTCTCCTCCATACAGACTGATTGAAACGGGGACTGATGCTCACCGAGCTCAAAATGCTGATCTCATATGGGACTAGGAAAGCCACTGTCATGTTGCCACCAGGAATGTGTCTGTCTGGGGGAAGGAGGCTGTGAGCAGTCAGCCATCAGGGGGAACCAGCCTCACAGGGCAGGCTGAGGACCATCCATCCTCCAGGCAACCGACCTCAAAGGCTCTTTCGTCTCAAAGAAATCCACCACCACGAAGTGGGACTTTTACCCAGAAAGACTGCCGAGCACCGCAGGCTGGCAACACACAGGGACAAAGCCCAGCTGCTGCACAGACTTCTTGCAAAGGAATGCGCTTCCGCCCACGTCTGTGAACGCACCCAGCACGTTGGAAAGAGAGGGATGAAACCTAAACGAGCCCTGTCTGCCAACCTGCCCAGTCAGACACGCTCCTCAAGCGGTCCTCCGGCCCCAGTCCCTCCAGCCCCAAGTCTGAACACGGCTCCAGCCAACGGCACTAACTGCCTTCTTGCCCCACGGCAAGCACCCTTGTGCCTAGAAAACACCCCGCGGACAGCAGGGCACCCGTGGAGAGAGGCAAAGCCTCCACGTCCATGGATAAGTAGGAAAAGGAAAGTCCTCCACTTGTAGCCAAGGGCCAGGGGCGGTCTCACCGTGTGACACTCCCTGTCAAAACCACATTCTCTTCACCACACAGTCCTTGCAGGAGGTAGGAAGCATCCCCATCCCAGGTCTGTCTCTCCAGAGGAGCACAGTTCCCTGGCTGTGGAAGTCTGCAGGGGAAAGAGAACTGCCCTCCCAGCCCTGCTCCAGCACCCTTTCACCCACCTCTGTGAAATGAGAGCAGCAGTTCCTCTAGAGGGTCGGAGAGGACAGGTGTCCGTTCCAGCACATCACATCCAATGCCGGTTGAGATGTTACTGCTTATGTACGAACGAAACACGTTGGAAAGGCTTCGCAGAGCAGAGCATAGGGTTGGACTTGATGATCTTAAGGGTCTTTTCCAACCTAAATGACTCTGTGATTCTGCTGTATTTCCTCTCTGGTACAGATCCATCTCTCCAGCCTCCAGGCACCCTGCCTAACAAGCAGCTCAGCCCAGCAAAACCTTATGGATCTGCTACATCCCTTCATGGCTGTGGTTAAAACCAGAACACCCTCACTTAGCTGAGAGGGGCTCAGGACGAGAGCAGCTCAGCACTAAACTCCTCTGAAGTTAATTTGCTGTCAGTGTGAAACCCAGGTCAGCAAATGGAGAACTAACTCTTGAGATGGGAGCAGTTACCTGATGTGACCAAGAAAAGGAGTCCCTGTTACCACGTTCAAACGCATCCTCAGCCAAACTGTGTCCACAGGCAAATTCTCTGTTCCACACTTCCCATGTCCACCCTGGTCTGGATGCAGCAGGAACAATGAGAACATACTGGGTCTCCATATCTGCTCCTTCACCCCAGGCATAAGATGCCAGAGGTACTTCCCTGCTCTCACTCATAAAGGAAGTCAAGCAGAAGGGTTTAGGAAGTTCAGCTCAATTTTCTCCACAAGCTTAGACCAGGACTACTAAGTACTAATTACTTAGTAGTAATTAGTAGAGTACTAATTGTAAGTACTCTACTTATTCCCAGCAGAGTACTAATTGTAAGTACTACCAGGACTGAAGAAACATCTCTTCAGAAGCTCTGATTCTATCATCCTTAGACATTTAGGCAGCCAAGGGTTTTGCATCGCCTCAACTTTTGCAGCAGATCACCCCTGCGAGACCCAAACTTGTAGATCCAGGTGAACATCACAATGAGGTACTGGAGTGAGTGCAGAGGAGGGCAACGAAGCTGGTGAAGGGCCTGAAGATCAAACCTGATGAGGAGAGATTAAGATATTTGGTGCTGTTTAGTTTGAGGAAAATGAGGCTAAGGGGGGACCTCATTGCTCTCTACAACTGCCTGAAAGGACATTCTAGAGATGTTGGTGCTGGTGTCTTCTCACAGCTTCAACCT
>VXBP01003485.1:16412-31959 GCA_013400115.1 Rhinopomastus cyanomelas | reverse complement strand
AACCCCTAACATCCTATGATCCTATGATCCTAGACTATTTATCTGATCAATCTCTGTAACTA
Source organism: Rhinopomastus cyanomelas (assembly GCA_013400115.1). NCBI lineage: Eukaryota > Metazoa > Chordata > Aves > Bucerotiformes > Rhinopomastidae > Rhinopomastus > Rhinopomastus cyanomelas. Next base: position 31,897 of record VXBP01003485.1, on the reverse strand, counting down.
TGAGGCTTGAGAGATGACCATTTTGCCCACTAACATGTGATGTAACAATAGCATGCCCTTTTTGAGGGACACATGGTGGTATGAAAAGAGTAGAACAGAGAAGCACTAGCTGAAATAAATCCTTGAGATATACAAACTAGAATTTGAGTGTGAGAGAGTAATTTCTGACACCATCCCAAAGAGAGAGGTAAGGCTGGTTGTGGGATGGAGTGGAGTAATAAATGGGAAGAGCTTAGATATTGGGCTCTCTTTCCCCTTGTTTGTAAGGGAAATGTTTGTCCCACTGACAGTCTACATTAATTCCCAGCAGCACGCTTTCAAATAACATTTCTTTTTTAAGTTCCATATGGGGTGCATGAGGTTAATTTTTCAAGTTACATGTAAGGTTGCAATTAGTCATTTTTCATTTATAATAACATTTATCAAAGTGGCAAGAACAGCCACAAAAACATGGGCTAATTGACGCTTATTTATAAAGTCAAATAAGAGGCAAGCAACAAAAAATTAATGACTATTTCATACAGTCCTTGCAAAATGTATTTGATGGAAGACAAATCAGTAGACTGGTTCTGAATATTACATTGGTCAGTCACAAATAGGTTCTGGATATATGTTCAAAAACAATGTCTGGGCTGAGCTCCAGCTGGTTTAATTTCCTAACAAATGAAACAGGTCTAAAGTCCTTGGTTCTTTCCGACACAGATTTACAGTTAATAGGTGAAATCTTTTTGATGTCACAAATAAGCAATAATAATCCTTGCCTTATATAAATCAATTAGATTGAGTGACTGGCCAAATAAATTAGAGATAAGAAAACAAGAGATATTTATGTGATTAGAATAACCACAGTTAGGTTGTTATCAGCTTTAAGGGCTAGATCCATGTATGGATTTAGAAACCCATATGCAATGGGAAAACTCTTCAATAATAGCTTATTACAAGTTCCTGAAAGGAGCTTGTAAAGAGGGGGATGTTAGCCTCATCTCCCAAGTGAATAATGACAGGACCAGAGGAAATGGTCTGAAGTCATGGCAAGAGATGTTTACATTGGAATATTAGGAGGAAATTCTTTACTGACAGAGTGGCACTGGAACAGGCTGCCGAGGGAGGGGGCTGAGTCACTATCCTTGAGGTGTTTAAGTAATGTGTAGACATGGTGCTTCAGGAGCTGCTCTGGTGGCAGAGATTATAAAGGGTTTATTTTGTCTTTTACTTGGTTGAGTGTGTTTAGTGCTGGTGTCTGATGATGGTTTGGGTTTTGTTGTTGCTGTGTCTGTGGTTGGACTTGGTGACGTGGCAGGTCTTTTTCAACTAGGAATATTCTCAGATTCTGTGATTTGATAGTTCAGTTTTGCAAAAGCATGTTGAAAGCTATACATGTCTTCAGAAGTAAAAACCCCACATGCATTCAGTTACATGGAGTTAATTGCAATGGCAAGGACACTAGCACATTAGTGTAGTGGCTAATAATAAATTGAACAAGTATGACCACAAGACTATTGACACAGTAAAATGAGGGAAACATTGCTCAGGAAAAAAATCATAGTAACAGCATAGCATAAGATATAAGAATCTAACCTGTTCATATAATTGCAAGCTAAGGAATGCAAGATTTTCCCACTTTTGCTCTGAGTTTGAAAAGACGCGTATGGAAAGAGACCCATCTAATTTTTAGAAGTCATATGAATTGGATATAATTATCTAGTGAAACACCTTGAGAAAGAAAATTAACTTCAACATCATTGTTTCTCAGCTTTAGATTTTACCTGGGGGACTAACAACTAAATGATAGCAGGGCAATTTCTTTAAAGCCATGTTTAATCCATGGCACAGGATAGATCTACTAGTAGTTCTGTTAGGTTCTCTGACTCAGTTTGCACCATCCTAGTAACTCAGCCTGCATCTTGTGTGACCAAAGAGTGACAAATACACAGTCCATCAAGCTGCAGACACCCTCAAGATTCATTCTAGCATGGTTTGATACTTGCACTGTGATCAAAAGATGAGCACAGTGAAGACCAATTAAAGCACACAGCAATTAACTGGGAGCCTTTAGAAATAAAACTTCAAAAATAAATCATCTGAAGTTGGAAAGAACACTGTGTGTAGCAGCTGCTGCAATCTACGTTATTATTAAACCCTTTAACCTTGAAAGTTTATCAAGATGGCAATGAGATACGTAAGATTTACTCCTTTGATTTTATAGACATATATAAGGTCCAATGAGTTAAGAGTGGGACATAGAATCATGGAACATTTTAGGCTGAAAGGGATCTTGAAGATTACCTAGTTCCATGCCACTTGCTGTAGGCAGTAACATCTCCCTGTTTTTAAACCAGGTTGCCCAGAGCCCCATCCAACCTGGCCTTGAACACTTCCAAGGATGTGGCATCCATTGTGCACAGGAACGGAGGTAAACATCCCATTTAACAGAATTCTTATAAGTTATTTAAAATACTGTGTTTTGATTACTCAGAAAGTCAGTTCTTTTTGCTGCACATCCAGATTATTTACAGTTGCCATCTATTTGAATGGGTTCTGTTTCTATAAACTATCAGAAAAGCTGAAGAACATGGATAGGGCTTTCCAGACCACTGGTGCAATGTGTCTATACACATCCATTTGTGTGTGTGTGTGTGTGTGTGTAAGTGCTCAGAGAAGGTCAGCTAATCTAAGCAGCAAACCACTAGTTCTGGAGTTCCTAAACATACAGCTATTAAAGAGACACCCAGTAAGAAAAATAAATCTTTCACTGCTTATATCATCCATCACTGAAGCTTCACCATTTTTTTTCACTTTCACCTTCCTAGAAAGCAGGAAATATTCCTTAACTTGCACCAGAATACTTAGGTACTAACAGAGCCATGCTTGATATCTGCTTCTTATCCCGTGCTCCTTTTTACTGATGAACAACTGAAATATCAATAATGCAGACCAAAGAGTTAAAAAAACTCATAGTCTGCCTTTCCATGAACATTTGCCACTCATAAAAATTATATAAATAGAAGTTTGAATCACATCAAAGTCAGAAAGATTCTTTTTCATGTACACAAATACCCATCTTTAAATGTTAAATAAAAGAATGTATTTTTTTATAAAACAGAACACTCTTCACAGGGTCTTGACAAAGAAATTCAGAGAATGGTGCTTAAAAAAAAGACACAAAAGAAGCAAAAATCATTCAGTGCAGGTACTACAGCTCCACATCTATATTTAAAGTCTACCCAAGCAATTCTGTTCCTCTGAAGGAATCACAGCATGATAATTAATTTGAATTTCTCTGGATGCAAAGGGAACATTTCTTCTCGTAACAGCTCTAAACTCAGCAGGTCTATACAATATCAGTGGACCGTGGTTTTTAGTTTAATTAAACTTTCAAGCCCATACTGCTTGGGGCTCCCTAATGATAAGGCTTGTAAAATGTCTATGCATGTAAAGTAAAAGCAGTGTGATTTGTTTGGATGCAAATCAGCTTTTAAATGTAAAGTGATGAAAGAGCAGTTTTACTCCTTGAAAAGATCTACTTACTTTTTTTTAATGCTCAAATACATCCTTAAATCAATTGTTAAAATGCCAAAAAGATATAATTGTGTTGTTCACTGCAGTAAGAAGTTATTGCTGGTTTCAAGGCTTTGCTACTATAACATGCCTGAGGCAAATACTCTCTGTGTTCATGAATATTGAAATAAGTCATAAATCTATAATCAGAACATAAATGTTTTTCAAGCTGCCTGTAGTCTAGGAGGTTTTACTAGCAGTAACATATATTTCATCTGAAGAGTGCTACTCCGATGCCACAGTTTGTACAGTATTGCTACCTGGAATCATCCATCCATCCATCCATCAACGCACCCACCCACCCATACATCTATGCATCCAATACTCTCCAAATTATTAAAGTTATAAAGGAATGGAGAATGAGGACACTGCATCCAGTGTCATCCACCCTCAGTGGTGTAAATGTGATGGAGATTTTTAATTGTGCTTCAGAAGTTCACACTGCACAATCCACACTTTTGCCTGCATTGGGCACAAATTATCAGAAATCTGTGCCATCAGAGCATTCTATGTTTATTATTTAGAAGGAATAGGTAATAGGCAAATTTATCTGCTCAAATACCCCTGCAGACTGTGCTGCCATTCAGCAAGACCTGGACAGGCTGGAGAGCTGGGCTGAGAGAAATTGAATGAAGTATAACAAGGGTAAGCATAGAGTCTTACATCTGGGCAAGAACAACCCCAGGTACCAGTACAGGCTGGGAACTGACTTGTTGGAGAGCAGTGTAGGAGAAAGGGACCTGAGGGTCCTGGTGGACAGCAGGATAACCATGACCCAGCAGTGTGCACTTGTGGCCAAGAGGGCCAACAGCATCCTGGGGTGGATTAGAAGGGGGGTGTTTAGCAGATTGAGAGAGATTCTTCTCCCCCTCTACTCTGCCCTGGTGAGACCACATCTGGAATATTGTGTCCAGTTCTAGGCCCCTTAGTTCAAGAGGGATCATAGGATCATAGGATCATAGGATGTTAGGGGTTGGAAGGGACCCAAGAGATCATCGAGTCCAACCCCCTGCCGCAGCAGGACAAAACTATCTAACACAGATCACAGAGGAACGCATCCAGGCGGCCTTGAAAGTCCCCAGAGAAGGAGACTCCACGACCTCCCTGGGGAGTCTGTTCCAGTGCTCTGTGACCCTCACAGCAAAGAAGTTCCCCCTTGTGTTGAGGCGGAACCTCCTCTGCTGCAACTTACACCCATTGCTCCTTGTCCTATCACAGGGAGCAAGTGAAAAGAGCCTTGACTGTATAACTATATACAGAAAGGAAGAAAAGGTTACACAAGTCAGTGCACACAAACTAGAAACTGCGTCACAAATGCCATCACACATTCTGAGAAAAATACAGTGGGAGGTCACTCTTATTTGGGCCTTGGTTCTTCTTTCACTTTAGAGACCTGGGAAAAAGAGCATGTCAGTCAAGCAGAGACAAGTACTATCACCCTTATCTGTGGTACATCGAGACCCAAACTGCTTGCAGACTGGTGAATTCTTCAATTCTTCAGCGTAGCTTCTCCAGCTCAACACATAGGGATGGCCTGACTGATCAGCGCCCACACTTGCATCCCTCGGTGCAGCAGACATGCATTTCAAACAAAGAACCCAGTCTCTGTCATTCAGATCCAAGTTTAAGGATTCTCAAGCTTTCTTCAGCTAATCACAAAGGAGTTCTCCCCCAAAACTTAAGCACTCCCAGTCTTTTTCAGTGGCAGAAATGACAAACAGTCTCTCTTCCTGCTTATCAGTCTGTCCAAAATTGCAGTGGCCCAGCCACATGGCCCCAGCCATATGTAGGATCCAAGATGGAGACTGACCACATGGCTGCATCAGCAGGGCTGCACCCCCCCACACACTCTACATGTGGCCAAGAGGGTCTTCCAAAGATTCTCTCCTCTCCTCTTCTCTCCCTCTCCTGTTTCAGCTCCAGGAGGAAGAGGAGTATCCCAGCTCACTGCCATGCTGAAGGGTTGCTCTGTGGTGGGGGGTTGTGATGGCAAATCTGCACCAGTTTTGCTTCTCCGGTCCGTGGCCACGATTGCGTGGCGTCGGGTCTGGGCTGGCAGTGGGTCTAGGCCAGCAGTGGGTCCGATCTGGGGCAGTTTCAGAGCTGAGTCCATGGTGGCTTAGGGGCTGGGGCCGCAGTGGCTTTGGAAGCCACGGCAAGTCATGGCCGAACCTCATTTTCCACCCCCCACCGCCTCGAGAATGAGCGGTGGGGGGTTGCTCGACTCAGGGCCACAGCCCCCCAAGAGGGTGAACAAAGAGTGCACTCTGCTTTTTATAGGCTAAACTAGCCAGGCACTTCTGGGGCAGGTTCCAGGACAGAGCCTTCCAGGGAAGGTTCCTAGGACAGGTAACTGGGGGCAGGTCCCAGGATAGTGTATCTAGGGGCTGGTTCCCCAGGACAAGACCTTCTGGGGCAGGTCCTGGGACAGTGTCACCTCCCCAGGACAGGTAACTTGGGGAAGGGTTCCTCTTGAGAGTAACTTTTTGTTCTTCATGAAACAAAACTCCTGCACTTCTGAAAATTCTGGTAATTTTCAAACTGCAACAACAACTTAACCTTTCCTGTCTCCTATCAGTGGGTATCCCATTCCTCAGCAAAGGCAGCTGACAGCAACAGAGGGGGATCCACAGTTCTTCCTACTGTGAGCCATGCTCAAGACAGCACACCTCTTGTGCCTTGAAGTTTTTAAACAATATAGTTAGATATATGGGAATTACAGTCTTTTTGTTATGCTTCTCTCCAAATGGTGACAAGAAAAAAGAGGTTTTCTTGAAGTTTTCTTCTACTCCAAAATCATTCAGTTCATTGGAAACTCAAAAAGCCAAGTTCATGTCTGTCTCTGCCTGCATACAGAGAAAGGTATGCAGGATGTTTACCTGAATACAGGGAATAAGCATGTCACGGCTTTGGTAAACAAAGTCAATGACAGAGCAAAGAGCTGTGAGCTGCCATACGTGTGTGGTGGGTTCAAGACCACAATTAAAGATAAAGGAAAACAAAGCAGTAAGGCATCAATGAGATCTCAGAAAAAAATTGCCATACAAAGGATAGCCTAGGGAAAATGGAAAAGGGTTTATTAACTCTATAACTGCATACAGAAAGGAAGAAAAGATTAAGCAATTTAGTGCACACAAACTAGACACTGTGTCACAAATGACATCACATATTCTGAGAAAAATACAGTGAGACATCACTACAGTATCGGTCCTTGGGCTTTTCACATTAAAGACTTGGGGAAAAGAGCATGTGAGTCAACGAAATGAGTGCCACCAGCCTGCGAACAGTGGCAGCCTTGGCTGTCCAGACTGGTGAATTCTTCAACCCTTCCGTGTAGCTTCTCCAGCTCAGTGCTCATTGGGACAGCCTGATTCCTCAGCACCTGAACTGCATCCCTTGATGCAGGAAGCATACTTTCAAATAAAGAACCGATACTCTGTCTTTCATGCTCAAGGTTTAAGGATTCTTGAGCCCTTCTGCTTTCTTCAGCTAAGCACAGAGGAATTCTCCCCAATACTCGAGAATCTCCAGCTCTCCTCAGAGGCAGAAATGACAAACAATCTCTCTTCCCGCTGATCAGTGCTCTCTAAGATGTCAGCGGCCACATGGCCCCAGCCATGTGCAGGATCCAAGTTGCAGATCAACCGCATGGCTGCGACAGCAGGGGCCCCCACCACAGTCTGCAAACGTGTCTGAGAGGGTTTCGTGTTCCTCCACTGTCCTCCCTCATCCTGTCTCATGTCCAGGGAGTAAAGGAAAGAATCTCTTCAGCTTACCATGGGTCGCTGAACAGCTGCTTTATGTTGGGTTGGTAGATTGGCACTAAGTCCTTTCTTCTCTGGTCTGCTATGCCAGCTCTGGACTGAGCTGGGTTGAAGCCAGCACTGCCACTGCTGAGCCGTGGTCGGGTCCACGTGGAGCACTGTATCCCTGCCTGGGGTGGAGCAGGTCGGGGTCCGGGCCGGTGCTGAGCCACCGCAGGCCTGTGTTTCTCCTCTTGCCACCCTGGAAGAGTGTGTGGGGGGGTGAGCACAGGGCAGTAGCTCTGTGCTAGGTTAGCAGCCCTCAGCAAAAAAACAAGCAGGACTAAGATCACTCACCCCTTTTATCTTCTCACCTAGCCCATCCCTCAAGGGCATGTATCTGGGACAATTCCATAGTGTAACCTCCCCCAGGACAGGTCACTGGAGGTGGGGGGTGTTCTCTTAAAGCAACATAACTTTTTCTTCATGAAAGCACAAATCTATACATCTGAAAATACTGGTAATCTTCAAACTGTAACAATGTGGTCCTCAAGTGGTTTAGGAACTGCTTTATATTACCCAGTTTCTCAGTGTATGGGGTACATTTTTATATGCAGTCCTGAGTGCTGTTCTTTAAACATGAAGAACAGTTATGCCTGAAAGACTCATTTCTGCTGTGCCGAGGATCAGACACAACAAAACACCTAGAAATTGATGGTAACCTCAATGATTTATAAAAATTTCATACTTATGTTTCGTCCTGCACTCTTGAAAACACTCCCTAAACTTGGATAAACTGAAGAGCTTAACTCAAAACTCAATGACTGTGGTTTACTGATGTTTTTTATCCATCACTGTAAAACAACCAAACAAATCAACCGAAAAGCCCAACACAGAGCAGAGTTTTCTCTGTCACATACATCACATAGTGCAATCTGCTGTCCTGAGGGATGTGCTGACTGAAAGTTTGCTGTAGTCAGTAAGGCAAAGTACAGTTTGAAGTGAAAATACCTGAGAGTAGGAATGGATTCATCACCTTTGCTGCTTTTTCATCATCATGACCTGAACAAATTATTTGAGATTCAAGCAAGAAGAATCCACAAATAGGAATGAAAGAACTGTTGGTAGGTCAGTAGCACATAGCATCTCTCCTCTGTGAGGAGAATATGTTTCCTGTGTGTTAAATCTGCTCTGCCATGCATAAGTTGAACTGCATATATAGGCCCTAAGTGTGATACAAACTGGCTACATAGTTCACCCAGTGTCTTAAAAAAATAAAACCATTCTAGAAGAATTTTCTAATTACATTCTAATTCCATTTAGTGATTGTTTTGAAGTGGATAGTAAGTACTTTGAAATTACTGTCTCTGGATAGTTACAATCTTTATGAATCCAACCATTCTTGTTATAGCAAACAGGAGCTAATAGTGTGCTTGGAAGGTAGAAATTCACTTATCAGGTAGTGCCACACACATTCTCAGGCTTCAAATTTCAGGAAAAAAATCTGTATTAAAAAACTTGATTTTGTCAAAGAGTGGCAATTAGGTCCAAGAACTGCCTGGATATGTTCCTGTGTGACTTGGTCTAGGTGATCCTGCTGTGGCAGGGGGATTGTACAAGAAAATCTTTTGAGATCCTTTCCAATCCTTAATGATTCTATGATGCCAAGTAACTGCGAGGCTCAATTCCTGTAGCTGCTGTTGCAGGTATTGAGAAACACACCTGATGACTGTCCATTGTCACAGACATCTTATAAGCCCCTTCTAACCTCTACTTGTCATATTAACAATCAAAAAAATTAAGCTATCATGACTCTTAAGAACAGCTTTTGACCAGGAGTCTGAACCTTCTATGAGATTTGACATTTACGTTTTGTACTGCTATGTCTATTTTCTTTTGCTCACAACCCACAAGCATCTATTGATGTGGATAAACAAAATGCTGCTCTTCCAGTGGATGAGTGAGGTCTGAACAGAGTATAAACAACACTATTTCACTGATTTTTTTTTTTTTTTTGGACTAGATGATCTTTTGAGGTCCCTTCCAATCCCTAATGATTCTATGATTCTGTCTGAACATGAGGCAGCACTGTGCTCAGGTGGCCAAGAAGGGCAATAGCATACTGGCTTGTATCAGAAGTAGTGTGGCTAGCAGTGATTGTTCCTCTGTACTTGGCACTGATGAGGCCTCACTTTTAATACTGTGTTTATTTTGGGGTTTTCCACCACAAGAAGGACATTGAGGTGCTGGATCATGTCCAGACAAGGGCAATAAAGCTGGTGGAGGACCCTTGAGCACAAGCTGTGGGAACTAAGGTTATTTAGCCTGAGAAAAAGAGACTCAAGGTGGACCTTCACCCTCTCTATAACTATCTGAATGCAGGTTGTAGAGATGTGGGAGTTGGTTTCTTCTCCTAAGTCACTAGTGATAAAACAAGAGGAAATGGCCTCTTGTTATGCCAGGGGAGGTTTAGCTGAACATTAAGGAAAATTTCTTCACTTCAAATAGTGAAACAGGTTTCCCAGGGCAGTGCTAAAGTCACCATTCCTGTAAGTATTTCAAAGATGTGTAGGTGTGGTTTTAGATATATGTTTTCATTATTTTTTGGTTCAATTTGGGATGTTTTTAGAATATATTTAGAATATATTTTAGAATATATTTTAGAATATATTTTATCATGCTTACTTTAAAAGAAATCTTTCCCAGTATATAGTTTCAGGCTAGAATATTTGGGGTTTTATTTTAGGTTGCCAACTTTGCTTTTCTTCTGCAAAATGGTAGTACTGAGTGATACTGAGACTGATTCAAAAGCTCCCAAAACACTCTTTTAATACTTTATTAAAGAAATGCTTATCTAATTTAAAATGCAGTGAGCCAAGATTTATATTGTACATATTGTCTAGCTCCACAAAAAAAGCCTCTGAAAACTTAGGCTATCAAGAACATCTACTCCTTTGACTTCTGCATATCTCCACTTGTGATTTATCCTGACAGTTTCCCTTACGTTATTTTTAACATAACCCACTTATGCTCTGAGCTTACTGGAGTCTCTGCAATTGCAGTTTTGCAATTCTTTTACCGTATCTCAGTGTCACACTCATGTATCTGTGGGAAAAGTTGGAGTGAAAAGTGGTCCAAGCTACAGTAAATTTCTGATTTGTGTCTGCTTTCCTACTCATCTGCTGTAAGGAGCCACTAAGGGTCAAATGCAAAATTCAGAACATTTTTTTGTGAAATCAAAGGACAAGGAAAAGTAAAAAAAGAAGCGGAAGCAGAAATGAGATGAGAAGTTCAATCTAACACCAGAAATAACACAAAGTGTTCACAACACAGCCCAGGATGGCATAGCTTTAAAACCAGTGTGGAATTCGTATCCGAAGAAGGCAAGGCATTACGAGAAATTATACTAATAGGTGTGACATTAAAGAACTGGTTTAGCAAAGTTCAAAGAGAAAATTAGTTGATTTCAGTAGGATTTGAAAAATAGGTCTTAGGAAGTAGCTGAAATTACTGAATTCATTTTATAGATAAGTACAGTCTATGGTGGATGGTTTCAAAGGATTTGCTATTGCTGTATGTTTTAGATATAAAGAGGTCACAAGAGGGAGAAAAAAAAGTTCTGAGAACATGCTAGTGTGAAGGTAACCAGGGCTGTATGGCTTGAAGAGACACTGATACTTAGAAATCTGTGGAAAATATATGTAAAAGAAATGTAACCAGATTGGAGTAGTAAGAGAATAAAAACTATGCTTTCAAAAAGGAACCAAATGCTTATTAGAGAAAGACAAATAAAAACTCCTGCTGAAGAACTGCATTCTCAAATAAAGGAGTTTCCATTTCCTTGAGAATGGAATTAAAAGCTGACAACATCTGTCACTGTAATTATTGCTTATCATCTGCATTACAGCAATGCTGGAGACCCCAATTACAGTTTGTCCCACATTATGCCAAGTGCTTATAAATATGTGATAAAAATAATTTTCTAAAGACTGGTGAAGAAAATAGAAAAACAGGAGGAAAATTTTGATCTGTCTTGTCTGCTCAGGTTTTGAATAGACAAACTTTAACTGCTTCCTCCATGTTGTAAACTTGGATTTTGATTCCTGGAGAACCAGGGTGTTTAAGAAAAGGTTACCAGTGATTTCAAATGAGGATTAACAGACAGAAGAAGTGTGATTCATGGTGGTTTATTTCCCAGCTGTTGAGATGTCATTAATACAGTGGCTGGATTTTTCCAGCCATTCACTTCTGAAAGCAAGATGAGTATTTCCCTGCTGATCATGAACTGGGTCACAGGAGGACCCAGGGGTCAGGTTTAAAATATCTGTGTGTATGGGGGATTAAAATCAAGATATTACTCTTGTGATAGACAAGCATGTGAACATGGCTTTCACAGAGCCTCTAAAACTTGAGAAAAAAGTTTTCATTGAAAACCACGTAATTATAGCTATGTGAAAAGGCTTTTCTGAAAACCAACTTGGATACTTTTCAAAAGCCAAGAGAATGAAGAGTCACTTACGTCCTGTCACAACAGGTAATGAGGAAGATATCCATCGAGCCAGACTGCAATAGAAACTAGCTAAAAATTATCCATAAACACTGCTATTACACGTATTTTTGAGGAGCTATCCCTTCAGTTCCTAAAGGAAGAGATTTCTTTAGAAATGGGAGATAGGAGGAAAAATAAAATGTATGCTTTCTAGAGCAACTAATGGTAATTTCATTTTGGAAGTGTCCAAGTGTTTTGAAAATGCTTGTGTTCTTCATTAAGCAAAACAGATTGATAAGTAGAAACCTAAAATTTCTCTTAAATATTGAGCTGCTAACACACAGACTGCTGAAGGTGTCTGAGCACTAACTGAGATTTTCAGTGTACTACACCTCCTAATTTGATAAGGGCCAGCTAGGTACTAAATTTGTACACATTAAGTCCTGACTGCACTTCAAATAAGTCAAGTTGAAGATTTCAGATCCTTAAAGAGAGCTATATTAACAGATCACAGAAGTTCTTTGATTTGAAGAGATCCTTAAGGTAATCAAATCCAATCTCTGACCCAGCACTGCTAGGTCACCTAAGCACCATGCGTACACATCGTTTACATGTCTCTAAGGACAGAGTTTTCACGACTGCCCCGGGCAGCCTGTTCCAGTGCCTTTTGGTGAAGAAATTCTTGGTAACATCAAGCTTAAACCTCCCCTGGTGCCATTTGGTGAAGAAATTCTTGGTAACATCAAGCTTAAACCTCCCCTGGTGCCACTTGAAGCCACTTCCTCTAGTCCTATTGCTTACCAACACGGAGAAGAGACTAATTTCCTTGCTCCAATCTCCTTTCAGATAGTCATAGAGGTCTCCTATCAGCCTCTGTTTTTCAAGGCTAAACAACCCCAGTTCCCTCAATCACTTCTCATCAGACTTGTTCTCCAGGCACTTCCCCAGCTTTGTTGCTCTTCTCTGGACTCATTCCAGCACCACAATGTCCTTCTTGTAGTGAGGGTCCCCCCATGTCTAATCATGATGGGCCAAATATATTTCTCCTTCCAGGCCTGTGAAGGAAGTTCATTAAGCAGAGCTGGATGCTTTAGCACAAAGTAAAATGAACACAGATATGGGTGCCCAAGCATAGGATTCACAGTGATCAGCTTATGCATAGTCTGGCCAACAAAAATGTTCATAGATAGAGATGATGCTCGATATTTCCTCCACCTTTTAAGTGTTTGAGAGCAGCCAAAATTGTGTACTTAGTGTAAGTGGGATTCACAGCCTGGAATCTCATCTGCACTTAACTCCTTTGATTATGGAAAATTGGTTCTCTCTTTTCACTTATAATCCTGTCTGTCAATGAGGAGGAGGAAAAGGGAAGGTTAAAATAGACTAGAGATTACAGCAGTTTCTAAGGAAACCAAAGTCAATGCCCTCTTCATGCAAAATGAGCTGAAATTCGTATCTCTCACCTCCCACAGGAATGCCCCCTCCTCTCCCCACTGCAGGCTAAGGCTCAGATACATGTCAAACATAGAATATACAGAACAGATGCCATATGGTAACTGTCCAGTACCTGCCCTCTAATCCCATCACAAAATCCTCTGGGGCTATAATCCTATAACTTTGAGACAAACATTTGAAAAAAGCTCTACCTGTTAGTGTTGTAGCAAATTTCAAATTATATTAAGGAAAGGTTAACAATACAGAAAAGGACCAAAGAGTGGTGAAGAAATGGGAGTGCTGCGTGCCCCTACTGACATCACTTTTATAGTGTGGGGGCTGTGACTGAAATGTACTCTTAGAAGATCATGAAATTAAATTTATTTTTAAAAAACATCAAAAATACTTCTGTGAAAACAAGATGGAAGAAAAAACTTTTAAATGCAAAACCGTGAAAAATAAGAATATTTTAGCTAGAAATAAAAGTGCTAAAAGCATGAGGGAAACTGATATTTGTGCTCTTTTTTAGAATAAGAACATAATCTTATTTACTGTTTAATTAATTAACTGAGAAACTGAAGATGGGAGAAAGCTGAAAAAACATACATTCAGCTGTAGACATATAAAATATGACTTTATTGGAAACTAAGCTGCATCTTTAATATGGAAACCCAAATTTAAAACCATTTGAAATGCACAGGTTGACTTTTAAGGAAAAGATTATGTAACAATGGCCCATTCCCTGAGTAGGGCTCTGATCCAAGCAGAGATATCTAAACTAGCAGCAACAAAAATGCACATTGCTGAAGTTAACCAAGAACAGATACTCCAAGATGCCAGGCATGCAAAGAAATGTGAACACAAAAGGGTGGGCTATAAGGATGTGGAAATCACCAAAAACTAGGAAACAATTCATGAGAGTAGCACAGAGAAACAATAAATGGGAAAGAAGAATCACAGAATCAGAAAACGATAACGTTTGGACGGGACCTCGAAAGATCTTCTAGTCCAATCAACCTGCCAGAGCAGGATCACCTGGATCAATTTGCACAGGAACAAGTCCTGACAGGCTTTAAACTTCTCCAGAGAAGGAGACTCCACAACTTCCTTGGGCAGTCTGTTCCAGTGCTCTGTCACCCTCACTGTGAAGAAGTCTAATAATAGCTAACAGTTCTCTGTGAGTTGATGTTAAATTATAGAATCATAGAATCATGATTCTGGAAACTGGAAGTACACAAATTTGAGAGCCCAGATGGGATGCACCCGCGTGTACTAAGGGAGATGGCAGAAGTCATTGCTAAGCCACTCTCCATCAGTTTTTCTAAGTCATGGGGATCAAGAGAGTGACTAGGGACTGGAGGATAGAAAATGTTATCCCAATATTCAAAAAGGGAAAGAAGGAAGACCCAGGTAACTACAGACCGGTCAGCCTCACCTCCATCCCAGGAAAAGTGATGGAACAATTTGTTCTAGAGGGTGTCTCCAGGCACATCAAGGACAGGAGAGTCAATGCGGACAGTCAGCATGGCTTTACAAAGGGAAAGCTGTGCTTGACCAACCTGATAGCCTTTGATGGGGGCATAACCAGGCAGATAGATGATGGCAGAGCAGTGGATTTAGTCTATCTCAACTTAAGTAAGGCATTCGACACAGTTTCTCACAGCATCCTTGCAGCCAAACTGAGGCAGTGTGGTCTAGATGATTGGGTAGTAAGGTGGATCATTAGCTGGCTTCAGGATAGAAGTCAGAGAGTAGTGGTCAATGGGACAGAGTCTGGTTTCAGGCTTGTATCTAGTGGAGTGCCCCAGGGGTCAGTACTGGGACCAGTTCTGCTCATTGATGACTTGCATGAGGGATTAGCATGCACTGTCGGCAAGTTTCCTGACGACACAAAGCTGGGTGGTGTCGCTGATACCCCTGCAGACTGTGCTGCCATTCAGCAAGACGTGGACAGGCTGGAGAGCTGGGCAGAGAGAAATGTAATGAAGTATAACAAGGGTAAGTGCAGAGTCTTGCATATGGGCAGGAACAACCCCAGGTACCAGTATAAATTGGGGACTGACCTATTGGAGAGTAGTATAGGAGAAAGGGACCTGGATGTCCTTGTGGACAGCAGGATGACTATGAGCCTGCAGTGGTCTTGTGGACAAGAGGGCCAACAGCATCCTGGGGTGGATCAGAAGTGGGGTGGTTAGCAGATTGAGAGAGGTTCTTCTCCCCTCTACTCTGCCCTGGTGAGACCACACCTGGAGTATTGTGTC
>VXBP01003485.1:0-16152 GCA_013400115.1 Rhinopomastus cyanomelas | reverse complement strand
ACCCACCTGGATGTGTTCCTGTGTGACTTGGTCTAGGTGATCCTGCTGTGTCAGGCGGATTGGACTAGATGATCTTTTGAGGTCCCTTCCAATCGCTAATGATTGTCTGATTCTCTGATTCTCTGATTCTCTGATTAGGAATTGGAAGGGACCTCGAAAGATCATCTAGTCCAATCCCCCTACCACAGTAGGATCACCCAGACCAAGTCATACAGTCAGTCAGGGTTAGAAAGGACCACAGGATCATCTAGTTCCAACTCCCCTATCGTGGGCAGGGATGCCCCACCCTAGACCAGGCTGGCCAGACCCTCATCCAGCCCAGCCGTAAACACCTCCCTGGGGAACCCATTTCAGGCTCTCACCACTCTCATGGTGAAGAATTTCCTCCTCACATCAAGTCTAAATCTAACCATCTCCAGCTTTGCTCCATTCCCCCTAGTTATGTCGCTACTTGATATCCTAAAAAGTCCCTCTGCAGATTTTTTGTAATCACCCTTCAGACACTGGAAGGTCACAATGAGGTCACCTGGGAGACTCCTCCAGACTGAACAGCCCCAACTCTCTCAGTCTGGCCTCATAGGAGAGCTGCTCCAACTCTCTGCTCACCCTTGTGGCCCTCCTCTGCGCACACTCCAGCATGTTCACATCCTACTTGTAATAAGGGTTCCAGAACTGGACACAGTACTCCAGGTGGAGTTGCAGCCCTACAGATATCATTAGTTGTGCATTAGCTGGTCCCTGAACTCAATCAAATGCTAACCTGCTTAAATGCAAAACACATGAAAAATGAAATGTTTCAGCCTGAAAGAACCTTAGCAGATGGTTTCCAGAAGCTTGGGGGAAGAGATGGGGACTAGTGCCTGAGGAAGGTGCTCAGTGTCTGTGCATTTGCCTAGAACTGTAGTTGCACATTTGTAAGTGACTGCATTTAGTGCTCATTTTGTTTCCAAGTGAGGAGTGTTTGAGTATTAAAATTAGAACCTAGTAACTGAGACAGAACATGCTGCAAAACAGTGAGGCACTGCAGGGGAAGTCTGGTGAGGAGAAGCTGAGGGAGCTGGGGTTGTTTAGCCTAGAGAAGATGAGACTGAGGGGGGAGTTTCTCTCTACAACTCCTTGAAAGGATGTTGTAGTCAGGTGAAGGTTGGGCTCTTATCCCAGGCAACTAACAACAGGACAAGAGAGCAGGATCTGAAGCTGCACCAGGTTAGAGTAAGGTTAGAGTAAGTGATCAGACACTGGAATGGACTGCCCAGGGCAGTGATCAAGTCCCTATCCCTGTAGGTGTTGAAGGACAGCCTGGCGGTGGCCCTTAGTGCCCTGGTGTGGCCAATGTCATCATGTTATGTCATGGACTGGGTTTGATGAGCTTCTGGCTTTTCCAGCCTCAGTAATTCTGTAATTCTGTGACTGTGATATACCTCAATATCTCTCAGATATTGGTAGTGTCACTATTTACCACTAAGTTTAGACTACGACAGACAGAAATTCCCTGGATTTCTCCTCAGTTCTAGATGACTTTTACCCTGTTTTCTGCTGTATGTTGACTCCTTGTCTGTTATTGAAGTGGGTTAAAACTAAGAAACTGCTTTGCTCTCAGGTTTTTGGCATCAATTTTGTGGTGGGTTCAAGACCACAATTAAAAATAAAGGAAAACAAAACAAAGCAATAGGTCTTGATGAGATCTTAGATAAAATGTGCCAGACAAAGGACAGCTTAGGGAAAATGGAAAAGGGTTTATTAACTCTGTAACTGTATACAGAGGGTAGGAGGGAGAAGCCAGGGAACTACAGGCCAGTCAGTCTCACCTCTGTGCCTGGTAAGATCATGGAGCAGATCCTCCCTGAGGGCACTACTGAGTCAGGAGATTTGTGAAGAGGTGATTGGGAACAATCAGCATGGCTTCACCAAAGGCAAATCATGCCTGACAAATCTGATGGCCTTCTACGAACATTAATGAATGAGGGGCGAGCGACTGATGTCATTTACATGAACTTCAGCAAAGCCTTTGACACTGTCCCACACCACATTCTGGTCTCCAAGCTGGTGGAACACAGCTTTGATGGAGGGACCACTAGATGGGTAAAGGACGGGCCTGATGACCACACCCAGAGAGTGGGTGGATCCAAGTCCAAGTGGAGGCCAGTCACAAGCAGAGTCCCTCAGGGATCGGTCCTGGGACCAGTCTTACTCAACAACTTTGTCGGTGACATGGACAAAGGCATTGAGTGCACCCTCAGCAAGTTTGCTGACTACACCAAGCTCTGGGTGCAGCAGACACGCTGGAGGGCAGGGATGCCATCCAGAGGGACCTGGAAAGCCTGGAGAAGTGGACCNGGTCCTGTGGTCCCTTCCAACCCTAAGTGATTCTGTTTCCATGGCTTCTCCAATGAAGTGATCCTAGATGAACTTTCAGGGTCCCTTCCAATGCCAAATGATTCTATGATTCTATGTAAAGGCTAAGCAAGTTAGTGCACACAAAACAAAAACTGTCACAAATGCCACCACATATCGTGAGAAAAATACAATGAGACATCACTACAGTATCAGTCCTTGGATTTTTCGCATTAAAGACTTGGGGAAAAGAGCATGTGAGTCAAGGAAACGAGTACCACCAGCCTTTCTACTATTCATGTGTCACCCCAGCCTGCGAACAGTGGCAGCCTTGGCTGTCCAGACTGGTGAATTCTTCAACTCTTCAGTGTAGCTTCTCCAGCTCAGTGCTCATTGGGACAGCCTGATTCCTCAGCACCTGAACTGCATCCCTTGATGCAGGAAGCATACTTTCAAATAAAGAACCGATACTCTGTCTTTCATGCCCAAGGTTTAAGGATTCTTGAGCCCTTCTGCTTTCTTCAGCTAAGCACAGAGGAATTCTCCCCAATACTCGAGCATCTCCAGCTTTCCTTAGCGGCAGAAATGTCAAACAGTCTCTCTTCCTGCTGATCAGTGCTCTCTAAGATGTCAGCGGCCACATGGCCCCAGTCATGTGCAGGACCCAAAATGGACACCAACCGCATGGCTGCGACAGCAGGGGCCCCCACCACAGTCTGCAAACGTGTCTGAGAGGGTTTCGTGTCCCTCTGCTGTCCTCCCTCATCCTGTCTCAGCTCCAGGGGGAAAGGAAAGAGTCTCTTCAGCTCACCAAGGGTTGCTGAACGGCTGCTCGGTGGTGGTGGAGGGATGGTAGATCGTCAGTAAGGTCTTGCTTCTCCAATCCGCGGTGCCAGCTCCGGACTGGGCTGGGTTGAAGGCAGCGCCACGCTGCCCAGCCAGGGTTGGCGCCGTGCAGAGCTGCTGCATCCCTCCCTACGGTGGATTGGGGCTGGGCCAGGTCAGGTCAGGCAGCAGCAGGCCTGTCTTTCTTCCCACCACCACCCTGGAAGTGAGTGTGTGGGGGAGAGTTAGCACGGGGCAGCAGCCCTGTCCTTGGCTAGAAGCCCTCAGCAAAAAGAGGCAGGGCTAAGTTCACTGGCCTTTTTATCTTGTCACACAGGCCATCCCTGAAGGTAAAGTACTTACGCAGATTCTAAAGTGTAACCTCCCTCAGGACAGGTCACATCACATCTGAAAATTCTAGTAATTTTCAAACTGCAATAATTCTGTTCTCTGAAATGTTCTTACATTCCTTGGAAAGCAAACCGCTTCCTTAGAAAGCCAAGTTATTGGTTACAGCTCTTTGATTAGTAGGTTATTAAATACTGAACCAGCAGGGACTGTAAATAGCATCTGCCAGTCATGGACCAATAAGATGCTGTACATAAAGCAGAGGAAATTTTAATGGGAACATGTTCTGAGAGTCAGTAAATACATTTATTAATCACAAAGAAGCATCATTTTCTATTCTTCCAGTATTTGGTGCCAGATATGGCATTTGTTGAGAATGTGCTGAAGTATGGCAAAGTGCCTTATGGAAACAGCCCCACACACAGGACCTTTAGTGACAGCAACATGCAAAGTGTGCCAAGACACTTCTGATTAAAAATCACATCCATGTGTCACATTTTGTTTCCAGAGCTAATTCACCAATCTTGTTACAGCACTTACTGTACACTGTTGAACACTGATTGCAGAGTTAATCCACATCCCGCTAACCTGGCATCTGAAACACCCTGACGACGGCTGCATCAATATTCACTAACCAACTTGTGTGTGCACATCTCTGTAATAACCAGGAAGACACAATTCAAGGTCATTACCATTAGAGTTCCTGAAGCTTCAGGGAAGAAATGCGAAAATACTCTCTTAAAAGAAATTAAAGTGGAATGAATAATACATCTGAATGTAAGCAAAACTTTTACAAAAGGTAGTTTATAATATTGTATACTGGACTCAGGTGAACATGTGAGAAAATATCACCCTTATTAGTGCCTGTGGGTGTCCTTGGCAATTTTTAACCTTAAGGAAGCTTAGAGATGATTGCTGATATTTCTGTGTGACAATGTGACCTTTCATAGAATCATTCAGGTTGGAAAAGACCCTTGAGATCATCAAACCCAATCAATAACCTTGCTCTACCAAGCTCACCACTAGACCAGATCTTTAAGTATCATATATAAGTGATATTTAAACATATCCATGATGGTGACTTAACCTCACAGGTGAGATTTGAACAGAGTACCTTCTGCTTGTGACACTGATGCTGTTTCCATGGACATGTGACAGTCAGATATCCCCTCCCACAATCCTATTCACCAAAGGAAGTTTTGGTACTTGCAACTGTGTTGCTCTCGAGACTTCCAGGGGTTGCCATCTTGCAGGGTGTTTCTGCAGCCAGCTGTGGAGCGGGGTCTCTCTCTACCAGCATACTGGTCATTTGAGATGAGTGGTACACAATTCATTTTCCACATCTATTTGTTTTCCTCCTTCTCTTTCTCTCAACAGTTTGAGATTTAGTTTTTGTGGTTTTAGGAGCACAGCAGGCTTTGACCATACTGGGAGGCGGCAAGCAGCTAGGCGGGCTAGGGTGGGGCAAAAGGCACTGACCACAAGTGTTTTTCTATCTTTTAAAACCACTTCTTTAGCTTTTCTGTTAATAAATTCCTTATCTCTATAATAAATCCCTGGATTATTCTTTCAACCCTGAGAGGAATAAGCAAACCCAGGACATTCTACCAGCAAATCAAGTAGGTGTACAAGACCATTATGGGTTTGTCTGTCCATACAAACCCATTCAAGTGTAAACTAGTTTGATCTCCACTCTCACAAGTGGAGTAGGCACAAGACATCCCCAACCATGCCAAGCAGTATCAGGTACTCTGCCAGTCTGTGTCCTGGCTGGTTAAAATGTGTCTTCAAGGTGGACTTAAAATACTTTTTGCTTCTGGCAGAACAGATACCCCTGTACAGACTCTGAGAGTCTTTTTCACCTGACCCAGAATGAGAGGATGTTTTCTGGTTTGCTTAGAGGTAGAAAATCAGTAACTTAAATGCGATATAGTGTTATTTGCAGCCAGAAACTACAAGAAACTACTCATGAAATATGAATGTTCATTGAAAACAGGCAGAATTCTCCAGGTCTTTATCCCGTTGTCTCCATTCTCACCTACCTTATGTGCTCTAAATTTATTTAATGGTATCAATGGATTAATTGATATCAATCATTAAACCAGAATAAAGCTATTGTATTTGAATATTTATATTTATAAGCTTCTTGCAGATATGTTCATACTACAACACTTGGAGTAGTGATGCTATTCTGTTTCAGGGCCTTTTGAAGTTTTTGTTCATCTCCACTTCTTTAATTTCATTTACAATTAATACGTTTTCTGAACGACTTAGATAAGAAAATAATTGGTTTGCCCTTTTTAGATATTATTACAAAGTAACATCACTGAAGAACAAATAATAAATTTGCCTACTAAAAGATAAAATAAGGTAACAAATCAGAGAGTCTGCATGTTTAAACTCATAACTTGCTATAGATGCTTGTGCTGCTGCTGAAGCCTCTAGAACACACATTAGGAAACTCCATCTGTTTCAAAAGGTTGTATTTTACTGTGCAATATGGAAACCAACATCTAAATAAATAATTAGGACAATGAAAAGAGGAGAGGTGCTTAAAAAATTAAAATTAAATTGCATAACCATTGGAAAAACATAAGACAAAATATTTAACAGAAATATTTAGCTACCAGCAAAAAACCAAAAAAGCAGCTAATGTATTCCAGTGACAGCTGGCTAGGATGTTATCTTCAAAAGTCTCTTTTGTGAATTGCTAATCTTTCTTAGAAAAAGTTATTTCCAAAACAGTCAAATTTTAACAAAACACCCATCAAGAAAGGTTTTTCAAGGCCATGATGGAGATTTTCCACAGAAGGTTCAGCAATTGAAAACCCGGAATTGTCTTTCAATCTCTTCACCTTGATTATTTCATACCTAGTTTGGATGGAATCTAAAATTATATGTGTTTCCCCCTGCCACAGACAGGTAAATACTTTTAAACCAGAAGAGTACTTCTCACAGCTCTTACACAGTGTTAGTTGGACAATAAACAGGATCACACAATCATTAAAGTTGGAAGATCATCCAGTCCAACCATCAACCCAACCTCACCCCATCCACTAAACCCTGTTCCCTAGGGTCACAACTATTCATTTTTTAACCCCTTCAAGGACGGTTACTTCACTCCCTCCCTCCACATTTTAAATTGGCTTTTTTGAGTTCTTTATTTTATCATTTTATTTGTTTCCCCAGATCACTAATATCAATATCCTGTTGAAAGGAAAGCTCCTTAATTGTCTTTTATCTCATTTTCCATGGATGGAATTAAAAAAAGGAGACCCGCAATTAAAACCCAGTTAACATTGTCCAGTTTTCACTTGATGCAGTATTTTCTGCACAGATTTTTTTATCACAAATTTTTACAAAGAAGTCTGGAGTGTTGCCTGTGGAGTCACAACATTTCCACTCTCTCAATTATTCCAACTTTTCACACTGTGAAATTATTTCACCCACACTGCACACTACTATCAGGCCTGTAGAGTAAGCCTTTGTTTTCAGATAGAAATATCCAGAGCTGAGGTGTTTTCTCACACAGCTGAAAAATCAGCATTCTGAGGGCACACACCAGACCTCACGTACTGGTCCTGGTGCACACACATGCTCTCTCAGTGCCTGTTAATTCCCCATTGTTTGATAGATAAGGGGTTCTGTAAAATGGATGGCTTAGCCCACCTCTGAAATATGTTGCAGCAGTACCTCACAGGTTTGTACCTAGAGCTCTGCACAGTAGCTGCCCACCCTGATTTGAGAGGACGTGGTCTAGCAAGTTCTCCTCAGCTTCTCTGACTTTGCTGTCCATTCTTCCTGTGCAAACAATTTATCTTCTCTGGTGCAATGCGAGCAGGACTCTGTTGAGCCAGCTGACTGGTGTCAGGGATTTCCCTAGCTGACTCCCCTTTCACTCTTTCCTCCATGCTGTCACAGCAGAGAAGGCAAGCTGGAGCTGGTATTTTGTGATGAGTGGGAAAGGAAAAGAAGAGATGGCTTGCTTATGCACCAATTTTGGGGAGGAGAAAGTCCTGGCACTTTGGAACATATAAAGGGCCAATGTAAGCTCTTGTTTCTGTGTTGTGTAAATTAAATGTTCTGCCACGCACAACATTATAACACAGAGTGGATCACTGCAATCTTTACAATAATTTTATTCCTTTCTGGGTCTTTCAGGTTTTAAAAGGGTTATAAAACTTTTTTTCCCCCAACAAAACCAGATTGCCTTCTTTGTGTGGCATGGTATTGTAGTGATGGGTGAAATGTTCTGCACAAAAAAAAACACATAAAGTCTTTAGAGCAATTACATTGGTCACTTACAATATAAAATATGGTTAAATCTAGGACAAAATCAACTGTCAGTTAAAAGAGCAATAGACTGAAATGGTGATAAAATGGTTAGGGCTCTATTTAATAAACTGGAAAGGTTAGCTGCATATGGCCATCTTTTTGCATGTATGGCAAATCATGAAAAGCTTGGAATGATTACAAAATTATTGAGGCTGGAAAGGACCTCTGAGTTGATCCAGCCCAGCTCATGACCTAATGCGACCACATTAGCCAGACGAGGACACTAAGGACCACAGTCAGTCTGTCCTTAAACACCTCCAGTGATGGGGACTCATTGGACAGTCCATTCCAGTGTCTGGTCACCCTTTCTGGGATGAAGTGCTTTCTAACATCCAACCTAACCCTCCCCTGGTGCAGCTTCAGGCTCTGCCCTTTTGTCCTGTTGTTAGTTGCCTGGAAGAAAAGCCTGACCCACACCTGACTACAACCTCCCTTCAAGTAGTTATAGAAAGGGAGAAGACACCTCCTGAGTCTTGTCTTCTCTAGGCTAAACAACCCCATCTCTCTCAGCCTCTCTCCATCAGACTTTCCCTCCAGTCCTTTTACTAACCTTATTGCTCCTCTGGACCACTGCAGCACCTCCATATATGATTTGCATATTGTTTAAATAAACCCCAAACTCACTTCCTTCCCCCAAAGAGATGCCATACCACAGGTTTAATGTAAAGAATTAATACCATCAGCAGTAAATCAATCCAAAATCTGTAGGTCCTTAAAATTACTAAAAGTTGAAACTTACAAAGGCTTTTATAGGGCAAAGAGGAAGAATATTCCTACTACATCATATCACTCTCTGGAATTAAGTAAATCTACAATACAGCTACAAAACTGCCCTTTTAAATTAACAGTAAAGCCCGTATTCAGAGATTCCTAACATCACTCTTGTCTCTAGAAGTATACTGTTTCTCACACCTCCCTGTAATATTTTTTTTTCTAACACTAAATGTAATGTGTGCTTACATATGGCTGATACACATACTAATCTGCATACATCGACTACCCGAATTCACGGTGAAAGTAAATAACTTTAATAATATTACTCACTGACTGCTAATGATGCAGAGCAGATTGGAACACAGCAGTGACACTGCAGGTGTATGCTCTGCATGCTATTGTGTTGCCCCAGCATGCTGGAGCTGTGTCACACCTCATCTCTCCTGTACGTGGGCTGACAAGTAGGGGTGAGAAGAAATATCTGAACTGATGGCCAGGATGCACAGCTGCAGTCAGCAACATGGCTCAAAAGGACAGCATTGCACTGTAACAGAACAGCAGCAGTCAGGTGCAACAACCCATCACTCAGCATCTGACAGCATGAAGCATCACCAAAGCAAGGTCCTTCATGTTACAAGACAGGAAGAACTTGCTGTCAACACTTGCTAAGTTCAGAAACCATGCACTAATTAAAGTGACTAGGGAATGAACCCATTCAGTTCTCCTGGTGATACTCAGGATTGGGAAAGCAAAGCAACAACAGCAAAAATGAGCAGCCACAGGAATTCAGTATCTTAACCTCTGGCAGTTCACAGAGAATTTGAAACAATTTTCAAACCAATGCAAAATACAGATGACCTTGCTTCATGGAACACACAACTACATGTGGATTCAAAAGACCACTCTATTATTTTGATGTTTTGTCCAAATCAAACAAAGCCTAGAAAAACATTTTGTTAAACTGAACATCAAAAAGCTGAAGAGAAGGGCAGATTGAAATTGTATGTTAGGAAGTTAGCAGGAGGGTGGTTAAAAACTGAAACAAGTTGCCCAGGGAGGTAGTCGAGGTCTCATCCCTGGAGATATTCAAGGTGGCTGAACAAGGCTCTGGGCAACCTGATCATGCTCCTCGCAGGGGGATTGGACTAGATAACCTTTGGAGGTCCTTTCCAACCCAGGAATGATTCTATGAGAATGCTGGACAGTCTAAATACCCAGCTAATGTGGCTGGAAACTATGGGCACATTCTAGGAGATACATTTCTAAAACCTGTTTTGCATGAGTACAGCTGCAAATAAAATATAGGGGACAGACACCAGCAAGTCCTTATTCCATGGCCAAGTACTGGGGCAGGTCTATATTTTCATCAAGAGTGCAGTGGACACTTCAAGCACAGTCACTAAAATAAGCATGTTAACTCACACACAAACATCCTAACAAAATATAGTGTATAACTATATTTTGGGATTATATGCTTTAATCATGTAACAATCAGATATACTGGAGGAAAAGCCCACTGGTTCCATTTATTTAGGAGGTGTGACATACTGGTTTGAAGTGAAAATTAATAAAATCAAATATCTCTTTCCCCTATCCTATGCTTAGTTTACCAAGTTCTGCAGTTATTTATATACAGTTATAAAAAATATAAAGTTATATAAAATGCAGTATTATCACTGTTACATAGCATGGATAGTGCCATGCCACAGGACACTACAAAGATGCTGGTTCACTAGGTCATACTAAAGGAAATTCTGAGGATCAGACTGGCTTCATGGACCATCTACAATATGTTTCTGCTAACAAGCTGTAGACACCAAATCACTAGTGTTAAAAGTGAACACAATTATATTATTTTTGGCATATTTTAATAATTTCAACAGAAAACAGGAAATAAAGTCGAGCGAGAAACTGAATCACAATTAGAGTAGCTCCATCAAATAGATTTTTAAGCACATTTATTTACACATAAGCCAGACTCAGTTGCTTGGCTATGTCCTGGCAATAACAGAATGACAGGAATATCCGGTCTCATTTAATTTCATCCTCCAGTTACAAACAACCTAACAATATTCCTGTACAGCTGTTGACATTCCAATTCCAATGAAAAATGCAAATAACTCATTTTAAGTCTCTCCATCTTCAGAATATGATCTAGTGCACCTGCCTCATAGAAGATAATAATCATCTAACTCTCAACTTTCCCTAAAATCCTAGAGATACGTAACAATATATTTAGTGAAATACTGCCCAGTTCTAATGGATCATGCTTTACTGAAGACTAGATGCTTCAAGAAAGATAATAAAGCCCTTTCTGCATGAGTATGTCATAGAAACACAGAGCAGTTTCAGCTGGAAGAGACCTTCAAGATCATCAAGTCCAACCTTTTCCTAGCCCTATCAGCACCACTAAACCCTGTCCTCCAGTGCAACATCTACCCTTTTCTGCAACAGCTCCAGGGACGGTTACTCAGTCCCCTGCCTTGGCAGGCTGTTCCAATGCCTAACAACCTTTTCAGTAAAGAAATTCCTCCAGATATCCAACCGGAACCTCCCCTGGTGCAGCCTAGAGCCGTTCCCCCTTGTCCTATCACTGACCACTAGGGAAAAGAGACCAACACCTGCCTTTCTACAACCTCCTTTCAAGTAGATGTGGAGAACAACCAGATCTCCCCTCAATCTCCTCTTCTCCATGTCACTGTGTCCTTTTTTAAAATTTTCTCTTTAATTCAGCCTACACAGGCTTCCCTTAAAAATACTTAAACAAACTGTAGCTACAGCTATCCAACTGCAGTTTTTCACTTGACAATTCCCATTTCCTTTAATACAGGGTCTAGGCACAGGGGTCCTCAGACCTTTTAAACAGGGGGCCAGGTTCTGTCCCTCTGACAGTGTCAGGGGCCGGGTCCTGTCCCTCAGACAGTGTCGGGGGCCAGGCTGCCTGGGAGCGGGAGGGACAGATCATAGGATCATAGGATGTTAGGGGTTGGAAGGGACCCAAGAGATCATCGAGTCCAACCCCCCTGCTGCAGCAGGACAAAACTATCTAACACAGATCACAGAGGAACGCATCCAGGCGGGCCTTGAAAGTCCCCAGAGAAGGAGACTCCACAACCTCTCTGGGGAGTCCGTTCCAGTGTTCCGTGACCCTCACAGTAAAGAAGTTCCCCCTTGTGTTGAGGCGGAACCTCCTCTGCTGCAACTTACACCCATTGCTCCTTGTCCTGTCACAGGGAGTAAGATGGCGAGCCGCACACCTTAGCCTGGAGATGCAGTCGGCAGGAAGCAGCAAACTGCGGCTGCTCGGCAGAGGGGGGGAAATACCGGTTTACCCACGGGCCGGATTGAACACCCTGGGGGGTTGTATCCGGCCCGCCGGCCGGGGTTTGAGGACCCCTGGTCTAGGGGATTGTTTCCACATTAAGTGCAGTTAGTAGACTAAATATTTGTGCTTTGTTATAAGAACACAGGCTTGATGCAGTGATGACATTTGACTCTGAATATCTTGGATATAAACCAGACATCACTTACCAAGACCTTAAGTATCAGTCAGACACTTTCCCTCACCTCCTGCTTGTCATTTGGTATGTGACTAACTTTAGCTCACTGACTATAGGCAGTGATAGCAGCTGGAAGTTTATAAATAACTAACAGTGACAAATGAAACCAAGTATTTTTCAGAGATAAAGCTGATTAATTTCAGACAGCTTCAACAGCTACTATAGCTTCAGATTCTTAACAAGGTATAGGGCACATCAGTTTGGCTTTTATTCACTGAATGAAAACACTCTGTTTAATCACAGAATTACAGAACATTAGGGCTTAGAAGGGACCTCAAAGGATCATCTAGTCTAATCTCACTGCCACAGCAGAATCACCTAGACCAAGCTGCACAGGAACACATCTGCAGTGAAGGAGATTCCACAACCACCCTGGGCAGCCTGTTCCTGTGCTCCGTCATCCTCACTGGGAAGTTTCTTCTGATATTCATATGGAATCTCCTATGTTACAGCTTATACCCACTGCTCCTTGTTCTATCACATTGAGAAGAACCAGGCTCCATCCTCCTGACACCCACCCTTCACACAGTTATACACATTAATGGGGGCACCCCTCAGTCTCCTTCTTCAAGAGAACCAGAATAGGTTGGGGACTGACCTGTTGGAGAGCGGTGTAGGAGAAAAGGACCTGGGGGTCCTGGTGGACAGCAGGATGACTGTGAGCCATCAATGAACCCTTGTGGCCAAGAGCATCCTGGGGTGGATCAGAACGGGAGTGGTTAGCAGATGGAGGGAGGTTCTTCTCCCCCTCTACTCTGCCCTGGTGAAACCACATCTGGAGTCTTGTGTCCAGTTCTGGGCCCCTGAGTCCAAGAAGGACACGGAGCTGCTGGAGGGAGCCCAGCGCAGAGCAACGAGGATGATAAAGGAAGTAGAACACCTTTCTTATGAGGAAGGGCTGAGGGAGCTGGCTCTCTTGAGCTTGAAGAAGGAGACTGAGGGGTGCCCCCATTAATGTGTATAACTGTGTGAAGGGTGGGTGTCAGGAGGATGGAGCCTGGTTCTTCTCAATGTGATAGAACAAGGAGCAGTGGGTATAAGCTGTAACACAGGAGATTCCATATGAATATCAGAAGAAACTTCCCAGTGAGGATGACGGAGCACAGGAACAGGCTGCCCAGGGTGGTTGTGGAGTCTCGTCTCTGGAGATATTTAAAACCCATCTGGTTATGTTCTTGTGCAGCTTGGTCTAGGTGATCCTACTGTGGCAGGGGGAATGGACTAGATGATATTTTAATTTCCCTTCCAACCTCTAATTTTCTGTGATTTGTGGAGCTAAAAACAATATTTTTAATATCAATTTGCTTTGGATTTGTAACAAGGCATTTAGTAATAATAATAATAATAATAATGAACAGTATTTTTTCGCTGATATAACATCCTTTTTCCATGACAGAATCTGCAGACGCAGGCAATCTGTGAAATTTCAAATATCCATCTTATTTAAATTTTGTTAAACTGCGTTTCATAGAAGCCAAATCCAAATTTTCACGGTGCTTAATGGCTCTCTGTTTAGATTTGGTTTTTTCATTTGATGCTTTTGTTTTTCTCCTAAAAATAAGCAAGTTGTGAAATTTAAAATATTTTCAATTTCCTCTTTTTCAAGTCAACTCAATACCCAATCATTTACTGACATTCCAAGATAGTATTTGCCTGACAACTTCTTTGTAAAACTTTTTCAAGGTTCTTGATCTAGTTTTTTTCACAGCTCCTAAAACATCTGTTATACGTGATTAAAAGGTGTAAAATTTCACAATGTTTTGTCTGAGAATAAAAGGAATTAAACCAGCTCCAAATAAAATGAGAATTACCTGAACTTGATGACACCATCTTTGTTGCTTAGAAAATGTTAAGGTCATTTTTTACTTTTTCCTTTTACAGAAGATTTCCTTTGTGTTTTTCACTGCAATTTGAGATCTAAGTGGAACAGAATTATCAAATACAATGATAAAATATTACTGTGGTATCTCTGACCTCTGAGAAGGCCAGCCCCAGAAATTTCATTAACCTTTCTGTTCTCATGATATTTAAATTCTACAGTCAGAGATGTGGGTAGTTTGGATAATTATCATGTTCTCAGTGTGAAGTTTGAACTGAATTGCCAACCCTTTTAAAGATTACATTTCACAATGTACAACAAGAAAGAAGTACTTTGCATGCTGCAAGGTAAATAAAAGTTAGAGTTAATTTGAGAGAGGAATACCTGCATTTACCAGATTTTTATTATTTACTCATTTTTATGCAGTTCTTCATCCTTTGAGGAAAAAATATCTATCCATTCCACAGCAAAAATCAGTTTATGAGCAAACCCATGGCCAAAAACTAGAAGAAAAAAGCCCTATGTTATCTGGTCAAGAAGTTTTGAAGATGTACAGTGGCCCCATGTCTTGTTACATCTCCACTCATCAGTCAGAGTGTTTATTTGAAATATTTTGGTGGATGTGGATTTTTCTTACTTTTGTTTTCCAAAGTCTGTTTCTGTCTTTTGAAAAAAAGAGATTAGAAGTGAAAAAAAGTGAGTGATGTCCCAATTCTTCTCAAAAAGCTGTGTTTTGCATGCAAAACTTGCTTCTAAATTGACCCCTTGGTTATATTTTAACATGTATATTCCTTTTAAAAACCATGTGTAAATATTTACTAATATTTATGCAAATACAATTATAGATATATTGCATCCAGGAGGATGATCAGAGGAGCATCTCTGCTATGAGGACAAGCTGAGGGAGATGGGACTGTTCAGCCTGGAGAAGAAAAGGCTGTGGGGGATCTTATATCAGCCTGTCAGTACCTGAAGGCTCTAAAGGAAAGCTGGAGAAAAACTTTTTACAAGGGACTCTAGTGATAGGACAAAAGGAATAGGTTCAAGCCAAAAGAGGGAAGATTTAGATGAGATCTGAGGCAGAAACTCCTCCTTGTGAGGGTGTTGGGGCACTGGAACAGGTTGCCCAGGGAGGCGGTAGTTGATCAATCCCTGGAAGTGTTCAAAGCCAGGTCGAATGGGGCTCCGGGTAACCTGGTGAGAGGAGTCCCTGCTCATGGCAGGTGGTTGAGACTAGGTGATGTCTGAGGTCCCTTCCAACCCAAACATAAACCATTCTACGATTCTTACTTGTCTCTTCTTTGAGGTGATTAGAACTGGTCTGAAGCTCTTTCTAGGATATGTCAAATGCCTTACGTTACTCTTTGTGATATGAAGATGTCTGATAGGAAACAACGGATTGCTCATTGAGGGATTTACTTTCTAGTATCAGATCACTGAAGGAAAAGACTACTTGATAGTCTAGTAAAAGTGTAAGTGATTATTTTTATTAGTATTTCTATCTATTACTTAATCTTGTGAAGATGCCAGATGCCATGTTTCTGATTGTTAAACTGATTGTTAATTCCTAGAGCAGATAGTAAACCAACGGATATTCTGAAGACAGCCTCAGAAAAGAACAAAAGTAGTAGTAGCTATCCGAGTGGAGAGTCTTCCAAGCAGGACACTGAATAGAGAGATGTTTTCCAGACTAGATGATCTTATACCAAGAAAACAGAACAGTCTTCTGTCCCTACACTGCATTAAATAGTTTATAATTCTTCCTCATGAAGAGATAAGGTACCTCTAAAAGTATCTTCTTTTTGTGCAAAACATCAGTGTTACTGCAGATACTTGCAGTGTTTAAACCCATGCTTCTTCCATACTTCTTCCTGGCTGCATTCATTCTATTGCCCTCATAAGTTTATGCTATAGAACTGCAAGTCAATATGAAATACCCAAGTCACGAGTGACTAGGCTATGGCAGATTTAGTGTGTTGTTAGTTTCAGCTCATACTTGAAATCAATCAGCCTTTCAGCCATGAGGTACACATAATAGTTAAGGCAATACTAACAAATATGATCCTTTTAAGCACAACTGCATTTGAACCAGCTTGTTCAGTCTCACTGATGTTAACAAGATACTCACTTGTTTTCTGTTATAGTTATATCTCTTTGCTTCAAACATACAAAGAATAGGAGGAAAATCTTGTAATTCCTCAGGTTTTCTCTATATAA
>VXBP01003484.1:14907-72989 GCA_013400115.1 Rhinopomastus cyanomelas | reverse complement strand
TTTACCTGGACCTGAGCAAAGCCTTTGACACTGTCCCGCACCACATTCTGGTCTCCAAGTTGGTGGAGCATGGGTTTGATGGGTGGAACACTACATGGGTAAGGAACTGGTTTGATGGCCTCACCCAAAGAGTGGTTGTCANGGAGGCTCCCAGGTGACCTTATTGTGCCCTTCCAGTATCTGAGAGGGGCCTACAAAAAGGCTGGCGAGAGGCTTTTTAGGATGTCAGGTAGTGACTGGACTCGGGGGAATGGAGCAAAGCTGGAGATGGGTAGATTTAGAGTGGATGTGAGGAGGAAGTTCTTCACGGTAAGAGTGGTGAGAGCCTGGAATGGGTTACCCAAGGAGGTGGTTGAGGCCCCATCCCTGGAGGTGTTTAAGGCCAGGCTGGATGGGGCTGTGGCCAGCCTGGTCTAGGGTGGGGAATCCTAGCCTGTTGTGGGGGCTGGAAGTGGATGATCATGTGGTCCCTTCCAACCCTGAATGATTCTGATTCCATAACTTCTCCAGTGAAGTGATCCTGCTGTGGCAGGGACATTGGACTGGATGATCTTTTGAGGTCCCTTCCAGTCCCTAATGACTCTATTCTATGATTCTAAGAGGTAATCGGTGCCAGCTGGAACATAGGAAGTTCTACATTTGTATGCGAAGGAACTACTTAATGGTGAGGGGAATGGAACACTGGAATGGACTACGGGGTTGTGTTGGGGGTTGTGGAATCTCCTTCTCTGGAGGTGTTTAGAACATGCCTGGAAATGCTTCTTTGTGGCTTGATCTAGGTGATCCGGCTCTGGAGGGAGGATTAGACTAGATGATCTTTTGAGGTTCGTTCCAGTCCCTAATGTTCCGTGCTTGTGTGAAACCTGGCCTTGCCTCAGATAGCTGTCATTACAGATAACAGAGTTTTGTTCTCACACCTTGTTTTGGCTTCCTTTTATCTATTGCTTGCATTTGCCAAGGTTCTCTTCGTATTTCTAAATTCTAGCCGTAAAGTTAACTATTTCCTAACCATATATCAGCTTCCTTCTGCAATTTAAACTCTTTCAGTTTTAATCAGAATGTTGTCCTCTGTACCTGTTTTGCCTCACTACCCTTCCTTCGCGTAAGATGACAGACTTCGTCACCGTGAAACATTCACTTTGACCTCTATTATGTAAAATAGAAGCTCAAGCTTTTAGTAGAAGATGCTGTCTGCATTCAAAAATACTGTGCAAGTCCTAGGTGGATTTTTGAGGTGAGAGTGCCCTTCTTTGAGAAAGGTACTGGCTATTTTGTTGTTTGGAAAATCTAGAACACAAGATAATCAAGAGATGTACACATTTCAAGGGACCTGGACGTGAAGCACAGGTTTTATCATACAATGGCTAGGGTTGGAAGAGACTTTAAAGATCATCTAGTTGCAACTGTCCTACATGTGCAGGGACACCTTCAGTAACAGGTTATTCAGGGCCAGCTCCAACCTGCCTATGGACACTTCCAGTGAGGGGCAGCCACAACTTCCTTCGGCAACCTGTTTCAGCACCTTACCACACTCACAGGAAAGAATTTTCCCCTAACGTCTAACCGAAATCTCCTCTCTTCAAGTTTGTAACACTTCTCCTTGTTCTCTCACTATGCATCTGTGTAAAAAGCCCTACCCCAGCTTTCTTGTAGCCCACTTCAGATATTGGAAAACTGCTAGAAGGTCATCTCAGAGCCTCCTCTTCTGCAGGCTGAAAAATGCCAACTCGCTCAGCCTGTCCTCAGAGGGGAGGTGCTCCAGCCCTCTGATCACTTTAGTTGCTCTCCTCTGGAAACATTCCAGGAGCTGTAAGTCCTTCTTATCTTTGGGACTCCAAAACTGGACACAGTGGTTGCATATGCAGAGTAGAGGGGAAAGAATCACCTCTCTTGACTGACTGTCAGTGCTTCTTTTGATGCAGCCAAGGACACGGTTGGCTTTCTGGGCTGCAAGTGCACGTAGACGTCCCATATTAAACTTCTAGTCCACTACCACATTAAACTTCTGGTGCACCACTACTCCCATGTCACTCTTCTCAGGGCTGTCCTTAATGCTTTCTCCTCCTAATCTGTATTTGTGCACGGGATTGCCTTGACTCAGGTGCAGAACCTTGCACTTGCCCTTGTTGAACTTCATGTGGCTTTCACAAGCCGACTTCTCAAACCTGTGAAGGACTCTCTGGATGGCCTCCCTTTCCTTCAGTGTACTGACTTCATCACACAGTTTGGTGTCATCAACAAACTGACTGAGAGTGCATTCAATTCCATTGTCCATGTGGCTGACAAAAATGTTAGATAGCACTAGTGGCAGTACTGGCTCTGTAGGAACAGCACTCATCACACCTTTCTGTTTGGACACCGAGCCATTGATCACAACTCTTTGGGTGCAATCATCCGTCCAGCTCCTTATCCAATAAGTGATCCATTTGTTGAATCCAGATTGTTTTAGTTTAGAGATCAGAATGTCATGTGGGACAGTGTCAAATGCTTTGCACAGGTCCAGGTAGATGATTGTCCACTGAGGCTGTGACCCCATTGTAAAAGGCACCAAGTTGGTCAGGCAGGACTTGCCCTTGGTGAAACCATGTTGGTTGCCACCAATCATCCCTTTATTATCAGCATGCCTTAGCAGAGCCTTCAGGAGGATCTGTTCCATGATGTTGACAGGCACAGAGGTGAGACTGACTGGCCTGTTGTTCCCTGGGTCTTCTTTTCTTCCATTTTTGAAGACGGGGGTTATGTTTCTTTTTTTCCAGTCAGTGGGAACTTCACCAGACTGCCATGACTTTTCAAATATGATCAGCAGAGGCTTTGCAACTTCATCTGCCAGCTCTTTCTGGAGCCATAGGTGAATCCCATCTACNTGCAATCATCCGTCCAGCTCCTTATCCAATAAGTGATCCATTTGTTGAATCCAGATTGTTTTAGTTTAGAGATCAGAATGTCATGTGGGACAGTGTCAAATGCTTTGCACAGGTCCAGGTAGATGATTGTCCACTGAGGCTGTGACCCCATTGTAAAAGGCACCAAGTTGGTCAGGCAGGACTTGCCCTTGGTGAAACCATGTTGGTTGCCACCAATCATCCCTTTATTATCAGCATGCCTTAGCAGAGCCTTCAGGAGGATCTGTTCCATGATGTTGACAGGCACAGAGGTGAGACTGACTGGCCTGTTGTTCCCTGGGTCTTCTTTTCTTCCATTTTTGAAGACGGGGGTTATGTTTCTTTTTTTCCAGTCAGTGGGAACTTCACCAGACTGCCATGACTTTTCAAATATGATCAGCAGAGGCTTTGCAACTTCATCTGCCAGCTCTTTCTGGAGCCATAGGTGAATCCCATCTACTCCCATGGACTTGTTCACCTTCAGGTTCTTTAGGTGGTCTTGAGTCTGCTCTTTGTACACACTGTGGGGGATCTTCCCTTTCCCAGTCCCTCCCTTTGGCCTCTGTAAGCTGGAGGGTGTGACCAGAGTCCTTTCCAGTGAAGACAGAGGCAAAGTCGTTATTGAGTACCTCGGCCTTCTCTGCATCTTGTGTGACCAGGTCTCCCGTTTCCTTCTGGAGTGGCCCTACATTTTCCCTCGTCTTCCTCTTACCATTGACATACCTATAGAAATTGTTCATGTTGTTCTTAACCCCTCTTGCCAGATCCAATGCTCTCTGTGCTTTTGCTTTCATAACCCAAACCCTTGCTTCTCTGACTACTCTGTACTTATCTCAGTTCATCTGTCCTTGTTTTCGTTCTGTCTGTAATCTTTGTTTTTTATCCTTAAGTGTGTCCAGAACTTCTTTGCTCATCCATGCAGGCCTCCTGGCACTACTGCCTGCCTTCCTCTTCATTGGTCCTGGGCTTGAAGGAGGTGATCCTTGAAAAAGGAGCAGCTTTCCTGGGCTCTATTCCCATCCATGGCTTTGTCTCATTCTATCCTACTAAACAGATATTTGAAAGACAAAAGTGAAAAGACAATAGTGAAAAGACTATGTGTGTCTATCTGTTGGGAGTTTGCATTGCCTCACCATTTTAAAATAACCAGTTAAAGTTGTGGTTCCTCCATGGAACTTTGTGAAAACTGAACCATCACTTGAGCAAGCTGAGATCTGTAATTATAATTACCTGTGTCTTTCAAAAGAATCCTTTTGTGTATTTATCTCAGGCATGTGTACTTCTGCTAAGCTACATTTATAATCAGGAGTAAAAAGTCTAGGTGGTAGTTTCTTCTAACTGTTTGGGTCAAGCCTGTTTTTCATATACTCTGTAGCAATAGAAAATTCCTCCATAGTTTACTGTTGTAGTTAAGCAAGGCGGTGTGACTTGGCTTCATTTATAGCAGAGTAAGCTAACTGGGTAGTCTGACAAAGGCACAGTGACCAGTGGTCTTGACGTTTTTAAAAAAAACACCTGAGAGGTCTGGAAAACAAGTTTCACCAGATGTCACATTAAATACAATTCTCTTGTCAAGGCAAACAAGAGCTGTGCTACTTTCTGTGAGCGGATGTAATGGTATTTGTTGAACGGTGGGCTGCACCTTGTGTCAGAAAACGTCAGATAAAAATAAAATAAATGTGGGAGGTATTTGATAAATGTAATAAATAAATGTTTGGGGAAGATGAGTTGGAGCTGAACTTTAACGATCATTGAGTTCATGTCTGTGCACTCTGAAGCTGTCCAGAGATTTAATGGCCTGGATTTTAATTTACTCTAGGCAGGCATCCAGAGTAAGAAATCCACTAATGGCTACAATAAATCTTAGTGCAAAGCTTTCCCCTCACTTCAAAGTAAAAAACTTCAGACAGCTATCCTTTGGCATACTGGCATACACCCTAGCAGGACCAGTTTTCTGGGACACCTTTGGTAAAAGGTGTTTTTCACGCTTCAATGTATGCACAAGATTTTTGCCTATCTGAGGTGAAATGAAAATGCTTTAGTTTTTCTCTCTTTGTTTTGTTACAGCTAGTCCATACCTTTACTTTTGGCTTTGTTTTGCCCGTTTCTCACCTTATACAATGTCAGAAACTATTACTGCCTTGTCTAGGATTTTAGAAAATCATTAGTCCTGTACTAGTGCTTTAACGTTAATTAAACAGTCTCAGGGGTGTACAGGAGAAGCAAACATTTGCAAGAGCTTCTCATTTAGTGGCAGTAGTTCCAGAACTGGCATAGGTTCTGTACTGTGAAACTTGAAGGATCTAAACAGACTGGATCAATGGGACAATGATAGTTGTATGAGGTATGCAGGTCAGGCCCTGCACTTGGGTCATAACAACCCCATGGAAGGCTACAGGCTTGGGAATGCGCGTTTGAAAAGCTGCATGCTTGAGAAGGACCTGGGAGTATAGGATGATAGTAAACAGAACATGAGCCAGCAATGGCCCAGGTGGCCAAGAAGGCTAATGGCACCCTAGTTTGTATTAGAAATATCCTAGCCAGCAGGAATATGAAGATCTCCTTGTACTCAACACTGGCATGTCTGTACCTTGAATATTGTGTTCAGTTCTGAGCCCTTCACTACAAGAAGAACACTGAAGTAGTGGAACAGGTCCAGAGAAGGGCAACAATATTTATGAAAGAGTTAATATCTTAAGATCTATGAGGAGCAGTGGAGAGAGCTGAGGTTCTTCGGTCTGGAGCAAAACAGGCTGAGGTGTGACCTTCTTGTTCTCTACAACTACCTGAAAGGAGACTGGAGCAAGAAAGGGACAGCGTCCTCTCTGATGGCAAGCAATAGGCCCCGGAGTAAATGGCTGCAAGCTTCACCAGGGGATGCCAGGAACAGTTTCTTCACTGAAAGGATTAGCAAACATTGGAACAGGCTGCCCAGGGTAGTCATGAAGCCATCATCTCTGGAGGTAACTAAATGACTTGTGGATCTGCTGCTAAGGTGACGGGGAAGTGCTGGTCTTGAAGGTCTCTTCCAAACCAAGATATTCAGTGATTCTACAATTCGGTGATTCCATGATTCTGTGATTCTAGCACTCCTGCTCTCTTCCTATTACACTTAGTGTAAGTGTACTTTCTATACCTTAAGGTGGTCTGACAGTATGAGACGTTTATTTCAAGAAATCCTGTAAAAATGATAATTTGATTTTGAGACTCCAATTGAAGGATTACATGGTTATTTGGGAGAAATGATAAAAAGATGCAAGATGGTTGGTAGATAACCGGAAGGTACTGTTTATTAGTACCCTCCCCAAAGCTTACTTGGAACCAATGCCTTATTTGGATTGTAATTAATTCTGGAGGATTGTAATTAATTGTAAAAACTGGACTTAACTCAAGGTACACTTGGTGTTAAATTTAAGTCCATCAGTGATTGTCCCACGTAATGGACTTTGCTTGCTTTAGGTAGTACATTTTGTAGTGTTTGCTTTTGTTATGTTTGTCTTCTTTTCTCTAATCATAGAATCATAGAATCATTGGGGATTGGAAGGGACCTCGAACGATCATCTAGTCCAATCCCCCTGACACAGCAGGATCACCTAGACCAAGTAGCTCAAGGACACTTCCAGGTGGGTCTTGAACATCTCCAGTGAAGGAGACTCCACAACTCCCCTGGGCAACCTGTTCCAGTGCTCTGTCACCCTCACTGTGAAGAAGTTCCTTCTCAGATTGATGTGGAACTTCCTATGTTGCAGCTTACAACCATTGCCCCTTGTCCTATCACTAGATGACACTGAGAAGAGCCTGGCTCCATCCTCCTGACTCTCACCCTTTACATATTTGTAGACATTAATGAGGTCACCCCTCAGTCTCTTCTTCTCCAAGCTAAAGAGACCCATCTCTCTCAACTTCTTCTCATAAGGGAGGTGTTTTGGTGTAAATTTTTCTCTTGTTGGTTTTAAGGGTATCACGCCTGTAGGAAGACCACAAAAGAATTTGCTATTTGGGTTGATTTATGGGTCCAATTAAATTGTGCAAAATTAAGGAAGGGCTGTCACTAAATCTGGAAATAAGGGGTTCTGATAAGAGGGTATTCACCTTCTTACTGTGCTGAAGACTGAATCAGAAGTTGTGCCACGTGTTTGTTTCATGCATAGAAGAAGACTGTAATTGCTTATCTTCAATGTGTATACGAACGTAAAGACGTCTACCTTAAACTTTATTGTGCTATGTACAGTGCCTCCATCCTCCTGATAAAATGGGAGTTCATGTTGGAATATATCTCAATACACTTCTTCAAGAACTTGTATTCTGACCTTGTGTGTTGCACACCTAAGTGGGAAGGAGATGACAGCAGACAGATTTTATCTGCATTTACTGGATGGAAAAAAAAAAGTGAATCTGTCAGTAGAATTTACATTTAAGCATTTTATAGTGATCTTATACCTGCTTGGGTGCTTCTGTACTTACAGAGTGCAAGGGAGAATTTACTGACTGATTCATAACCAGTTCTTTATTTGAAGGTAAAAGAAAAAGGGTGAGGAGGAAAGACAAAAATGAGGCTAGAGTTGTACTGTGTATACAAGGTTTTATAGCTGAATGTGGTGGGTTTGGGACCACAATTTAAGATAAAAGAAAGGAAAGCAAAGCAGTGAGGTCTCGATGATATCTCAGATATCATTGCCAGACAATGGATGGCTTAGGGAAACTGCAGAAAGGTTTATTAACACTACAACTATATACAGAATGGGAGAAAAGGTTACGCAAGTCGGTGCACACATACTAGAAACTGTGTCATAAATGCCATCACACAATCTGAGAAAAATACAATGGGAGAACACTATAGTTTGGGCCTTGGATCTTCTTTCAGTTTAGAGACCTGGGAAAGAGAGCATGTCAGTCCGGGATGGCCTGACTTTCTCAGTGCCCACACCTGCATCACTCAATGCTGCAGCAAACAAAGAACCCAGTCTCTATCTTTCAGATCCAAGGTTTAAGGATTCTCAAGTCCTTTTGCTTTCTTCAGCTAAGCACAAAGGAGCTCTCCCCCAAAACTTAAGTGCTGCCAGTCTTTTCTCAGTGGCAGAAATGACAAATAGCCTCTCTTACTGCTGATCAGTCTTTCCAAAATGGCCACCGCTCAGCCACATGGCCCTGGCCACGTGCAGGATCCAAGATGGAGACCAACCGCATGGCTGTATCAGCAGGGCCGCACCCCTCCACACTCCTCTCCTCTCCCTCTCCTGTCTCAGCTCCAGGGGAAGAGGAGTACCCCAGTTCACAGTGAACCTGAAGGCTGTCTGTGGGGGGGGTCATGATGGCAAATCTGCACCAGTCTTCTCCGGTCCGGGTGCGGTGCGGAGGCAGCAGCGGCGGCGCCGTGCTGCCACGGCAGGGGGCTGCTTCAGGTCTGGGGTGCAGTGGCATCCGCGGCTTCTCTGGTCCAGGGCCAGGATCGTGCAGTCGTGCAGTGGCATCCGTGGCAGTGGCGCTTTGGAAGCTGCAGCCAGCGGGGGGTGCGGTGCGGTGGCAGCAGGACCGTCGACTTTTTGGAAGCTGCAGCCGGTGTGGGCTGGGCCGGCGGTGGGGCTGTGGTTCCCTTGGAGCCGCGGTCCCCTCAGAGCTGCGGTTCTCAACCCCCCCCAACCCAATGCCCCTGGAACGGGCAGTGGGGAGTGCTCCCCTCAGGGCCACAGCCCCTGAAGAGAATGAACAAAGGGTGTGCTCCGGTTTTTATAGGCTGACCTAACCAGGCCCTTCCGAGGCAGGTCCCAGGACAGACCCTTCCGGAGAAGGTTACTGGGACAGTGTAATCCTCAGGGCAGGTCCCCCAGGACAGGCTCTTCCAGGGAAGGGTCCTGGGACCTGTGTAACTGGGGACAGGTCCCCCAGGACAGACCTTTCTGGGGAAGGTTCCAGGGCAGTGTCATCTCCCCCAGGACAGGTAACTGAGGGAGGGGTTCCTCTTGAAAGTAACACAACTTTTCATTCTTCATGAAAGCACAACCTCTGCACATCTGAAAACTCTGGTAATTTTCAAACTGCAACACTGAAATAACTCATAAGTTTTTTCTTTAGAATCAGTTTTGGTCTTCTTCCCCTCTTTTTAAAACATAGTCTTTTTAAGTTTCTACTTTGGCCAGTACGTGTTGTGAATACCATCTGTGAAAAACACTGCTTAACCTAAACCTAATGTGGCATGCTAGCTTGTATTTGCTTAAACTTGGCTTTGGTTCAAGACCACTCAGAAAATTTTAATGACCTGTGATGTAACTTGGGGGTTAAATTCAGGGGTTCAGATGTGTCCCCTGTGTGTTCTGATCTGAAAACCTGGAGAGCATCTGGTATCTCTTACATTATGGCCCTAGTTACTAAAGGTGCGTGTCCCGGGCTCATCTGACCTCTCAATCTGACCTCTCAAATTTGCGGTACTCAGACTGGGTGTACTCAGTGATGGAAATTATTTTTCAATGTACTAAATGCACCTTCTCTTGAATCCACAAGAATCTATCCTTCCACTTAATTTGTGCCATACCCCAAAATGTGCTAGAGGTGAGTTGGGGAGGTCTGCTGGGAACCAAACCCGTTTCTCCTGCCACTGCCTGGCTGCCCCATCTCTGCTGTAAATGTACCTCATGGGCGGTGGCAGCCAGCAGAAAGGGACAAGTGACTGGAGAGACAGCTGTCAGGTTTGGCCACGTGTCTTGGCACCCAGCTGGTGCTAGGACCCAGGGTAGGACCAACAGTGACTCGGTGCCATAACTTTGCTGCCTTCTATTTAAAGACTGCCCTGAGTCAGTAGAAGTGAGTGCTGCTGGGGATGACAGTTGCTTCAGGCAACCCTGGGAAGGACAGGGTCGAGGGTAAAAATCATCAGCAAGGGCCTGGGCTGGAAAGGGCATGGAGGGGTACCACGGCGCTGAGTGTGACAGGGCATCTGAGACCTCGTCCATTATAGAGGATGAAGAAGAAGAAGAAGAGGAGGAAGAAGAGGAAGAAGAAGAAGAGGAGGAGGAGGCTGTGGACCCAGAGGAAGCAGAGGAGCTGACTAACAGGTACAATCTCCCTGGGAACTTGTAGCCTCGGTGACAGCTGGTAGCTCAATCCCAAAGCCCCAGACCAGGGGGATGGCAGGATAAGGGCCCAGTGCTGGTTTTAGTGCCTTTCCCCCTTTCCTTTCCCGATTTGGTGCAGATTAAAAGGAGTAGGGGAGGGCTTTGTTAGTGTTTCTTTTTTTGGATGGGTACGGGTGTAATTAGTTTTGTGCGGTAAGTGCCTGCCCTGAGTTCCCTGAAAAGTTTTCTATTTAAAGATCCTCTGGCATGCCAGCTCAAGTGGCATCTCCCTTTGCTTCTCCTTCTCTGGCTAACTCTTCACCACATATTGATCTTAAATGCTCTACAGATTTGCTTGTCAGGAAGAAAATGGTCAAAGATTATACCGGAACACTGAAAACTACTCCTTTCCACAGCTCTTTTTTCCTTCCCCCTTGTCCCTTCATCTTCAGTGTCTCCGTCCTCAAAAAAGAAAGTACTTATTGTACCAGCTCGTCCTGCCAGTCACAATTTGTGTCCAGAATGTTTTTGGGTGGAATGAGGTACATCAGTCGCTGATTTTTTTCTCTTTCTGAATAACGCTCACACAGAAACTGTTTGTTGTCTGAATACTGCTCTCCTACCATTAGGAAAATAACAAGCAAGACGGTGGCCTGGTGCCTAGCACATGGTCCTGCACCCCGTGCAGGATGTGGAGGCATGTGCAACCTGATCCACAGGGACAGATCTCTCCAACTCTGCCAGCTCTATTGGTTTCAGAGGCTGCGGAGTCTGAGAGTCCATGGCCTGTATCAGGTCACAATATTTCTTCCTTGTCTTGAGTATAGGTTTTAGACCAAGGGCACTAATGTTGGATGTTTAGGAATTTCCAGAAAACACTTTTTAAAGAAATCTGGGTCATACAGTTCCTAAACCCTCACTGCTCTGGGACCATTTTGTATTTTCAAAACACTTAGGGTATATCACAGTCCCAAGTTCTTTCTGACATTGCTGACAGTCACTGGAGGAAAACAAAACGGGGGTAGAAGAGAGGTGGGGTGGCTCTGTGCAGTCCAACCTACTCCGAGTGCTGTGCAAACAGCAGCGAAACAAGGAATCATGGCTCAGGGCTGTGAGAAAACCTTCACAAAGAGTCAATAAAGAGTTACTTTCCTAAACAAATGGGGGAAGTAATTGGGGTGCTTTTTCTCCCAGTAGAGCTTTTAACTATTCAGGACTGTACTGGCAGAGAGAAGGGCTATGTACTGATGAACACTGCTGGCACATGGGGGCAACCCTGAGGGAAAAAGCTGAAATCAGTGGAGTGGAGCAGCTCATGACAAAACAGTTAAAGCACAACTAATGCTATTTTTAATTGGAATCTGCAATTAAACGGCTAATTATGAAACTCTACATTGTAAAATAAAAATGGGAATGGATAGCTTTTGTCTTGAAAGAAGAGAAATCTACACAGTCTTGCTGTTACTTGCTGCTTGCTCTCAGAGGATGGCTTCTCCATGGGTGCCTGTGAGCAGATCCCCACAGCTGGGTCTTGCTTCTGCCTGGCAGCCCACGTGGGTGGACATTGCACCTTACAACTTAATTTACACACCAAAACCATTCCTTTAGCTCTCAGGTGTAAGCATTGCAGAGTTTATCCACAACAATCTTCCTAACACGGGAGGCCAGAGGCCGCTGAAGAAGTTTCTAACAGCTGTGCTCATTGGTAACTGAGTATATTTTAATCCATTTGATGAGTTTAATTAGCTTAAGAAAGATGTGAAATTTTGGGTTTGGCACAGATACAAGTAACTTCAACAAATGCACATCGGCATCTTAGTAAAGGTGAATAAGACTGACTCTAACTGCTTATATTTTGTGAAAATGGCAGCATGGTTGTGGACTTTAAGGCCTCCTGTGCTGAGTCCCTGGCCAAAGCTCCTGGGAGGTGCTGGGTAAGTCAGAACAGGTGGGCTGACCCCTTAGTGGATACCGAAGCTGTAAGCTAATTATTTGTTGACAAACAGGTTTTTAAACCCCTGTTGCCTAACAGATTTTGTGTGTGTCTGCTTTGTTTAGCTTAGAGGACGTGTAACCAATATGCAGACTTAGCTGAAGACAGCTTCTCCTGGACCTTGCTGTCATTCGTTTATTTTTAACCCCAAGATCTCTGCTGCATTTTTCTGCCTCTCTGTAGGCACTTGAACAGCACCCACAGGGCAAAGCTGCAGACTGTGGAAAACTCGCCACTGACTCTACTTTTGAAGCACGCTAAATATGCCCATGCCTCTGTGAAAAGAGCAGAACAGCCCCATTTTTCCTTTCTGACATCAATGCCTAAGCCCTGAACAATCCACTCTACTTCCACACTAGACCGTCTGCAGCAGCCATGGGGAGTAAAATCCCAAAAGCTTCAGCGTGGTTTATGACTTGCCTCAAGATTATGACACATGCTCATAAAAAGCAGACAAGTTCAGGTTTCACACCTTATTACCCATTCAAACTGTCTTTTAAAATAAAATGATTTCTAAAGGTTTATACCTGAAAGTAATGAGCTGCTGATTACATGCAGCATCAGAACCTGTTATAAAGATCAGGTAAGGCGTCGTATCCTTGTCAGCATAAATAACCCACTGATTTACATAAGGCTCATGCAATATTTACTTGCCTTTGAGTGTTTTACAATCTGAGATAGATGGATCATGGTAGATGTAATTTGTTTCTACCTCAAATTAAACCTGATCAAGGAAAATATTTTAGAGATGTATTTTGTGTTTTGAGTATGAACTTAATAAATTTTCTCTTTTTTTGTTGATAATGGTGAGAATTGGGTCTAACAAGAGAAAAATAACAGGTTAACACACCCACTGGAATATCTGTGTCCCAATAACCATGTGGTAGGTGAGCTGCTCTGACACAGCTCTCTATCTGTTATACTCTATCTGCTCCTGGATGATTTGCTTTGGGAAAGTCTCTGGATATGCGTGCGCGGGTCTTACATAAAATTGACTCTGTAGACAGTTATGTACTTTTAGAGATAATTGGTTTGTCAGGAGTATGGAGCTCATTTTAC
Organism: Rhinopomastus cyanomelas; assembly: GCA_013400115.1. Taxonomy (NCBI): domain Eukaryota; kingdom Metazoa; phylum Chordata; class Aves; order Bucerotiformes; family Rhinopomastidae; genus Rhinopomastus; species Rhinopomastus cyanomelas. The sequence continues at coordinate 60,006 of VXBP01003484.1, read as the reverse complement.
CCACTAATTTAGTGATGATATAAGACCAGTGAATGAGGAGAAAGTGGTTGAGTTCTAGAATTACTTTGATTTTTTTTTCTTTTTTTTTTTTAATGAAATGGTCCTTCCACAAAAGAGACCAGAGTGTAGGAGCTTTAAAGCCAGGTCTGGCTTGAAACGATCAGCACAGAAGAGAGGGGACAGCCTGCCTGCCCAAGGGTTAGGCAGTAAAGTGCTGGGCATTTGTCTTCCCCAGAAGAAATTTGACATACTCTCTTCAATGGGCAAAGACTGCATGATTTTAATTTCCTAAATGAGGCAGCACTTGCCTTGGGCCAGTATGGTGTGAGCTGACAGAGCTGATGGTCTGCTGCTGGCTGCAGGCACATGCATGGGAGATGGAGAGCATTCAGATGTGAAGGCTGAATACGGTGTTTGAGGTGGGAACTTTAGAGCAGCAAGTGATGTGGCTGGTGACCCCACCATGTATCCCTTGACAGCACCTGTAACCAGTGACTCCACATTTTGTTTCTCTTCTGTCTTTCAGATAATATTAACCAAGCTCTTGATAAAGGTAAAAACTTTTTATCTAAAATAACACTGACTTCAGAAAATTCCCGGTTAGTTCTCAACAAAGTGATTAAATCACTGCACAAAGGAAATCTCTCACCCAAACAGAAATGAGGTGTGGTGTGGTGGAGAATCCAGGATGCAGGAGCAAGACAAGCTTCTGGGGCACAGAGGTGCTGCAGTTTTGTCAAGTGGCATCTGAAGCAGGGACTGACACTGTCACTGGGGCATGACACAATGTGATATCTGGAAAAGAGAGCAGTACCACAACAGCAGGTGTCCCTCCTCAGACATCTACAAACGCAGAGCCCATCTCTTAGCTTGCAACTACTCCTAATAAAAATCAGCTACCTAGCATAGCAAGGCTGCGATTCACTGCTTTTAGACAGCATTCATTGGATTCGAACAGATGCACGAGTCACTGTTTTACCAGAAAGGGCATCACTAACACTGAAGAAAGTTAGTAGCAGATTAACAAGTGAAAGGCTATGTTTAAAACAGTGACTTTCTGTAGCCCCTATTTCTCTTACCTTGAAGAAGGAGATGGATGATCTATAGCCCTGGGAAATGCAAAGCAGTAGGTAGAGACCTTGTACCGATTGCTGTAGGGGGAAAGGGGAAAAAACTACAGGAAAGTACTGAACAAAGTCACCAACACAGAATAATAAAGTATTTCCTTCATCTGGGAAGAAAAATTGGCCAATACTCCTTTTCACCTCCCAAGCAATGAAAGATGTTATCAGTGCAGGCCACTGCTGTAGCTTGCCACCTCAGTTATTTTACCTCCATTGTTTTCAGCTTGCAAAGTTTTCTGCAGCAAAAAGTAAAAAATGTTGATGATATCATGAGATTAAAAGTCTGATGTGAAAAGGATGAAGGGAGGCCTTGGAGGGCTTTAAGAAGCTGGTTGCTGGCTGTATTCTCTAAAAATGTGGTGTTGCAGGATAGGCAACGTAGCACAGATGGACAGACCTCACTCAGCTCTGGCAGCTCCCTCACAACAGTTTTGGCAGCTGGGGAGGTGAAAATTCTTCCCTGATGCAGATCCGTAAGGGAACATTTGCCCTGCTTGCCTGGCTGCAATAGAAAACTGAAATCTCTGTGGACACAGACATAGCACTGAATGTGTAGTGAGAATGACAGGGCTGTGAGAAACAGAAGAGGGTGGTAAGAAACATCTGGGTTTCGACTATTATAACAGGAAGCAGAAACCAATTGTCAGCGTCTTCAAGAATTATAAAAGGTTTGAGTCAATGTCCTAGCAGGAAAACAGTAAAGTGAAAGGCCATTTGTTGACAGGATTGGGTGTAAAATGTCTACATGGGAAACAGGCATCACTGGCTTTTGTCACTGGATGTCAGCAACTTCATATCTACCTTTACTGATACACTGCAAACATTGTTTTGCAATAGTAGACAAGTTCTCTGACTAGATACAAGCTACCACTGTGCAGTAAATGGTTTACACAACTAGGACAGCATTTGGAAGTATATTGTGAGGAATTTGTTGAATTTTGCAGGTGACAAAACCCTGGACAGGCTATCCACTGAGGTCATGGAGTCTCCGTCATTGAAAGTATTAAAAACTCAGCTGGATGCAGTCTTGTGTAATGTACTTCAGGCTGTCCTGCTTTAATGGGGGGTTGGACTAGATGAGCTGTAGAAGTCCCTTCCAACACCAATGTGTTGGAGTGGTGGTTCTTTCACTGTGATATTCAAAATACAAAGCACAGCCTCATAGAAATATAGAGTTATGTGGACTATGATTACAAACTTGAAAACATAGAATCATTAGGGTTTGGAAGGGACCTCGAAAGATCATCTAGTCCAATCCCCCTGCCACAACAGGATCACCCAGACCAAGTGGTACAGTCAGTCTGGGTTAGAAGGGATCACAGGAAGAAGGGAATAACTCAAGCTTTTTGCATAGGCAGGGACAGGGCAGCCCATTTTTATTCAATAATGTAATCCAAAGGGGATGTAATGCCCCATTCTGCATGGGGCTTTATTTTATAACACCATAGGTAGCACATAAAAATAAGTTTAAAAATACACGAGGGTGAGTAAAACCTTGAGAAAAATCTAAAAGTATAGATGAGTATTGTTATTGTGGACTCAAAGAAGACTTGAAATCTTCCTTAGGTATTTCTGCTAGTTGGTTTTTATTTTAGTTTATTTTTCTATGCCCAAGTCACTCTAATGCCAAGCCATTAAGCTGACAGAGGAAGAGCTATCAACAGCATTGGTACAGGTCTGTTTGCTTTGACTCTCCTGCCTACCCATAAATTCTACCTGATGGATCTATCTTGGCTAGGTAGTAGTACACCAAAGCAGATAATTGGCTGCACATGATGGGTTTTGTATCTGTTTGAGGGCTGGTTTGGGGGTGTGTGTCTAAAATAAACGGATGTTGCACTGTCAGACTTGCTTTGAATTGTGTGGTTTAGTCCAAGATGTACAGCTATTCATGATTTCCAGGCCAGCCTAGTTAACACAGCTGGCTTTAAACCTCGCTTGTCTTTGATACTATCTTGTGCCTCCACCGCAGGTCAGGCTGTTGACCCAGAGTATGACTTCATTGTCCAGTTAGCACTGAGGACATCAGAGATAACACAGTCTGTGCATTAGTTCACACAGACTTCAGTATGGCTCTGCCCAGGGCAGCTCCTCTTGCTTGGTGCTTTGGAAAGCAAATTCACGGAAAACTGAGGCAAACACTGCTAGTATCAGAAATGGAGTCTTGTTTCTGAATGATACTGATCAGTTTCAGTGACCATCGTTTACAAAACCCTAACGGTTCAGGGAATTTCCTTGATGGAGCAATTACGGTTGTCATGAGGATTTCTTCTCTTCCGTCAAAGACCTCTGACTTCTACCAAGTGCTCAGTGACCTCTGGGTTGATAGTGAGTGAATGTTCCTCAGGGGTGTCCTGCCTCTGCAGATTGCTGGCAGCTCTGACACTGCATGGTGCTAGAGCACACTCTGCAGCAGTTGGTCAGACAGATTCTGCTTCTCTGGTCAGGAGCCAGATTTCTCCATTCTTCCTGAAGAAGTGCTTTTTTGTAGTCATGTGGGAAGTGACACTTGCCTCTGTTCAGTGGAAGTTGGACATCGTGTGGCTGTAAGTTTACATCCTTCATGGGAGTAATAGAAACTTCACCACTTCTGTTCTACCAAAACCTCGTTTTTTTCTAAATCTTCCCAGAAAGTGCTTCTCCAGCCTTTTTCTTTTTAACTGAAAGAGACTTGTTTTGATTGCAGCATACCATAGTGTACTAATTACATATAATTAGGTTTAAAGTTAGTTTTATAAAGCAATATTATTTCATTTGAGGAGGGTTCAGCATGTTTTTGTTATTGAATGCATTTTAAATTGTTTTATTAAATATGTATAGCATTTAGAGAATGTAAAGTAAGAAAACAGTAATGAAATAGTGGACAAACTTTGAGTGTTGTATAATTCACACTAGGGCAAAGCAAGTGTGAGTGCTGTAAAAATACTGACAGCATCTCTTAAGTGATGAATGCAATGTTTATATTATATTATGAGATAGCCATGACCTGGAGAATAGTCCTAGAAATAGCTCAATCTCACACTGGCATAGCAAGGTCACATAAAAGACTGTGTTTGTCAAGATCATTTAAATGCCTCCCCTCCCTGAAATAACCCTGCAATATGCATCTTTAAAAAAATAATCAAAAATACATTTGTCAGGTTAAATACGCTCATTGTTCAATATTTATGCACATGCAGTATTTTTACAACTTCAAAAAGTATTTTTACTTCAATCCAGAAGTTTACATTTGATTGCAATCATTTAATTTGTTATGTGTTTTTACAGAATTTCCCCCCCCCCTCCCTTTTTGTTCTTTTTGTTTTTAGTTTAAAAGATCTAATGCAAAGCAAAGATGTCAAACCCAAGCTGCAGTACATCATGAATAACCCTTCCTTTTCTATGGTAACAGTTCAAAGTGAAGACAGTGGCATAACCTGGGAAACCAGCTCAAGCAGATGTTCTACTCCCTGGGCCTCAGAAACTAGTACAACTTCTGATCTTTACAGTATGGAAAGTTCACCTATAGGTTCTCCTCCAGGAAAAGTTATCTTTATTATGGATGATGGTAAGATTGTTCGGAGAAGGAAGCGCAAATCTTCAAATAAGGTGTCAATGGCTACAAGCCTGATGGGTGGCCAGGGCAACAAAAAACGTGACTCTTCTGGAATGCAGAAGCAAGTACCAAGGACTGTTCTAGGAGATGTGAAGGCCTCTGTGTTGAACACTGAACAGGTAGAGGATTATGACACAGATGAGGAAATGATGGATGACAGAGAAGATCTGGAGAACATCACAGAAGAACCAGTAAAACGGGCTCCAATAAGATCAATCTTCAGAGAGAGCAGACTGAGGAAAGTAGGACCGATCCTTGGAGGACCAGTACAAGCTAGAATCCAGCTGTTCAACTCAATTTTTGGTGGGACTGGGCCAGTACCTGAAACACAGGAGAAAGCCAGAATTCAGAGAAGTAGCTCAGTTTCAGGAGATTCTGAACAGTTCATTGAAACATCAGTAAAAGAGAGATTGCAGAAGTTCACTTCACTTTCAGAAGCAATGCATGCAAAAGCTTTCCACCGAACAAGAAGCAGAAATTTTGAAACACCATCAGAGAGAAGAAGGCAGCAAAGACAACAACGCACAGCACTCGCAAATCAAAGCTGTTCTTCACCAACGCCTCTTGAAAAACGGTTTACTAATAGAGAAGATGTTTTGTCTGAAAATATTAAACCCATTAAACTGAAAGATAAACAAAGCACTTTTTCGGGTGCAGAAACGACTCTTCAGCCTAAAGAAGGAAAAGACAAACAACCTCTTTCAGAGACTCCAAATCAGGTTTCAGTGCAGTCACTGAAGTCCTTACCGCCTGAAGAAGCCAGGAATCAGCAAAGTTTTGCACCTGCAGCCAAAAAGCCAATGAAAAAGCAAACAACTTCTGTTTCATTACAGTCTGGTGGTAAATCAGAGAAACAAGTGCCACTTCCTTCAGATCAAAACACAAACAAGAAACCAGACAAATCCCAGATGACAGCATCAGATCATCTGAATGAACCAAAGGAGCAGGAAATTCGGCCCAGTTCTGCACCACAGTCTGTTTCAGCAGACTTTGTTAATGAATCAGACACACAAAGTACCCAAACTACTTTGCCTACCGCATCCATGTCAGAACATCCTGAGAGGGAAGAAGAGAAGTCAGAAGAGAAGTCTTACTTACCTAGTGCTCCATCAGCTAAATCCAAATATTCCACCCTGTCTGAAGCAAGACAGGAGATTATTCCTCAGTCATCAGAAACTGCGCAGTCTGAATCTGAACCTGTGCCTTTGACACATTCTGCAGGTGGAACAGAGAAGCAAGAAACTGAGTGTCACTCAGCAACAAATGCAGCATCAGAAAATGAGCCACCAGGCCTATCATATTCTGATAAAAAACCAGAAAGTAAACAGGCCTTACCAGTGGAAACCCAAAATGTTCACTTAGAGACACAAACAATGTCCAAACAAGACTTTTTGTCCTCATCTCAGGAAAGAGAGGACCAAGGAACAAAACTAACTTCACCTATTCCTGAAAAGATAGATTCTAAATATTTTGGTGTTTCGTATCCTACTCACACAGAGACAGAAGAAACTCAGAAAACAGACAAAACTTCTGCTAAAGCAGATTTTTCCATCGAAGAAAAAGAGAGTGCACAAAGGGAGATTGAGTATCCAGATTTCGCATCTTCCAGCAAGGAAACTGTGATATCAGAATGGACACAGGCTGAGGCAGAGCCTGCAGACATGTCTTTTTCCAAGGAAGAAGAAGAGGACTTGGAGGACACGTGCATAGAGATGGAGCGTCCAGACTTTTCCTTTTCCAGGGAAGAAATGGAGGAACCAGAAAGTGTACAACTGGAGACAAAACATGCAGAATTATCTTATGCCATGGAAGAAATGGAGGAATTGGAGAGTGCACAACTGGAAACAGAGCAGCTTGAGCATACATATTCCAGGGAAGAAGCAGAGGAATCAGAGAGTGCAAAACCAGAGACAGAATATCCAGAATTGTTTTTTTCCACAGAAGAAAAAGAATTGGAGACTGCCCCACTGGAGACAGATCAGCCAGATTTCTCATATTCCATAGAAGAAACAGAAGAATTGAAGAGTGGCCAACAGGATACAGAGCAGCCAGTCTTGTCATATTCCATGAAGGAAACAGCAAAAATGGAGACTTCAGAACTGGAGAAAGAGCATCCAGAATTTATTTCAGAGGAAGCAGAGAATGCAAAAAAAGAAACAGAATATCCAGAATTGCTTTTTTCCATGGAAGAAAAATTGAAACTGGAGAGTGTCCCACTGGAGGCAGAGCATCTAGATTTTTCGTATTCCAAGGAAGAAACACAAGAATCAGAAAGTGCCCCACTGGAGACCAAGCAACCAGATTTTTCATATTCCAAGGAAAAAACAGAGGAATTGGAGAATGGTCAGCTGGAGACAGAACAGCCATATTTCTCTTATTCAGTGGAAGAAACAGAGGAATCAGAGAGTTCACAACTAGAGAAAGAGCATCCAGAATTCATATCCAAGGAAGAAACAGCAGAACCAGAGAGTGCACAGATGGAGATGGAGTATCCAGACTTTTCTTACTCCAGGGAAGAAGTGAAGGAACTACAAAGGGCACTGATGGAGAAAGAACAGCCGTATTTCTCATATTCCATGGAAGGAATAGAGGAATCCAAGGGTTCACACCTGGAAAAAGAGCATCCAGAATTTATTTCCAAGGAAGAAACAGAAGAAACAGAAAGGGCACAGATGGAAACAGAGAACCAAGATCTCTCGTATTCCAAGGAAGAAAGAGAGGAGTTGGAGAGTGGTCAACTGGGAACAGAGCAGCCATATTTCTCTTATTCTATGGAAGAAACAGAGGAATCAGAGGGTTCACAACTAGAGAAGGAACATCCAGAATTCATATCCAAGATAGAAGGAGAAGAACCAGAGATGGAGATAGGGTATCCAGACTTCTCTTTTTCCAGAGAAGAAGTCAAGGAATCAGAAACAGCAGAGATGGAGAAAAAGTATCAAGATTTCTCTTATTCCATGGAAGAAAGAGTGGAATCAGAGAGTTCACAACTGGAGAATGAGCACCCAGAATTCATTTCCAAGGAAGAAATGGAAGAAACAGAGAGTGTGCAGATGGAGTTTGGTCATCCAGGTTTTTCTTTATCCAGGGAAGAAGTGGAACATCCTGAGTTTTTATTTTCTGTGGAAGAAACAGAAAACAAAAAATCTATTCCTTTTGAAGTGGAAAAGCTGGAGTCTTATTCCCCTGAAAAAACAGACCAGGAAGAAACAACACAGCTTGCGCTGACGCCTTCAGATTCATCATGTTTGATGGAAGAAGCAGAGAAAGAAGACATTACAGAATTCAATTTGGTGCACTCATGTTTATTTGGCGTCACAGGAAGAGCTGAGACACAGCAAACTGGGATTCTGGAAACAGCACATTCAGATTTACCATGTCCCACAAATGAAACAGTGCATCAAGAACCAGCACAAGCAGGTTTGGACAGTTCTCTTACATCAAATTTTGGTGACAAAGGAGACCAGCTGCACTGTGCACAGCATGAATCGCAGCGTAGAGGTACATTGTATTCCCATGCCAAGGGAGAGCAAGTAGAAACTACTCACTTGCAGTCAGAGCATGCAGTTTTGTCACGTTCTGCTGGAGAAGAACAGCAACATAAAACCTCACAGCTGAGGGCAGAAGAGCCAGAAACATACTCCACTGACAAAAGAGAACAACAGAAAGAATTGTTGAGTGAAGCAGCACAAGATGAAAATATGGACGTGGAATCTAAATACCCAAATCTGTCATGTTCTGATGGTCAAAGTAACCAGCAGGAACCTTCACAACTGGATTCTAAATATCCAGATTTGTCATTCTCCTTTCATAAAGCCAATGAACAAGCAACTCAAGCGTTTGAATCTATACATCAAGACTTGCCTAAAGTGGCCAGAAAAAGAGCTGCTCCAGCAACTGCACAAACAGAGGCAGAACATCCAGATTTGACGTCTTCCTCTGTCAGAGCAAATGAACCGGAAATTTCAACACAGGAAATGAACCATCCTGACTTGTCACATTTCACTGATGGCATAAACAAACAAGAAGTAGTGCAGTTGGATCAAAAACACAGGAAAATTTCTACTGTCAGTGAAAAGCAGCAGCAAACCACAAAACAGAAGGTAGAACAAGAAAAGTTACCAGATTCTCCTGGTAAAACAAAGCAATTAAAACAGGCCTTGGAGCAACCAGTGTTATCGTTTTTTCTCAACAAGCCAGGTGAAATGGCCCCGCTGAGGGAGGAGAAGGCTAAGGTGACAGATCCTCTGGACAGCACGGAGGCGTGGCGAAGAGTACAACCAGAAACACAGCAAACTCACTGCTTTGGAGAAGCAGAACAGAAAACAATTCAGAAAGAACTGAAAATTCCACACTGGACGCATTCTGTGGGTACAGCAGCAGAAGAAGAAATGGCAGAACCAGAGTGGGGACATCCTGACTTGCCTTATTCTATTTTCAAAGCAGAAGGACTCCTAACTGCACAGCTGAAACCTGAACAACCTGGCCTAACGTGTTTCCTCACTGACGTGCAGGAAACAGCACAGCTGGGGTTGGAGCAGCCAGATGCATTGAATGTTCGTGACAAAACAGAGCAGCTCCCACCTCCAGAGCCAGAGCTGGGCCATGGAGATTCGGTATCCCATGCCAAAAAAGTGGGACATCAAGGGACTGAGCACACAGCTTTGGGATGCTCTAATAAGGGACAGTCTGTCAGCAGAGCAGAGCATCCAAAAGCTGCAAAAGAGAAAACAGGAGATCCAGATGCATCATCCCTGAGTGGAAAATCAGAACAAAATGAAACAGCAAACCAAGAGCCAAAGCACCCTGATTTATCATATCCCAGTTATAAACCACAAAAACAAGTAACTACACAACCAGTGTTAGGAAAACCAGATCTATCATCTTGGCCTGGAAAGACAAAGGAAGCAAAAACTGCTCAAGAAGAGCAGACAGGCTTTCTGCATCCTTCAAAACTAGATGTATGTGTTGAGAAAAAGCAGACAAAGTTGGGATTTTCAGAGCCAGCTCATTCTGTTAACGAAGCAGAACAAGAAAATGCAAGTGGGAAGACAAACCATGCAGATTTATCTGCTGGCAGATTAGAACACTGTGAAATCATGCAACCCAGAGCAGAAATAATGGATTTATCATGTTCAATTGGTGGAAAAAAGGAGGCTCAAATTGCTGAAGTGGATTTGAAGCATCCAGATCCATTGTGTTCTGCTGGTGCAGTACAGCAACAAGAAAAGATTCACTTAGAGCAGAAACACCTGGATGATTTTTCATCATCTCTCAGCAAAGAAGAGCAAAGGGAAGATGAAGGAATGCAGGCAGGACACCCAGAGCTGCCATGCTCTGTGGGGAAAACAGAAGGATTGCAAAATTCCCAAGCAAAATCAGAGTATGCAGACTTGTCACTCTGTGCTGGCACAGAACTTCCTACAACAACACAGCCAGACTTCAAAGAACGGGATTTGTTGCATTCTGTAGTGAAAACAAAGCCACCACGGGCTGTCCCACTGGAGTCTGACCATTCAGAGAATGCCATGGGCAAAGTACCACACTCTGGTTTTTCCTCCTCTGTTACTGAAGGAAAAGGAAGAACACAGCTGGAGGTCAAACAGGAGAGGGAAAGCTATGCATTACGCCCAGGGGAAACAGCACAACTGAAACTGAAACATCCAGTGTTTGCAAGTTCTTGTAATACAGCAAATAGAGCCTCACTGGAAGGGGAATTCCTGAGCTTCTTGGATTCCTCTCACAAAGCAGAGCAACAAGAAATGGAAAAACAAGAGTTGGAGCATTCAGCTTCATCATACTCCACTGATAAAACACAGAAACAAGAAACCACACAAACTGGATTAGGACAACCAGATTCATCATCTTGCCCTGGGAAGAGAAGCAAACCACAAACCATCGAAGTGGAAGCAGAGCATCAGGACTCGCTGCATTTGACTGGCAGAACAGAACAGCAAGGATCAGTACAACCAGAGGATGAACATCCAGAGAGGAAGCTTCCCAGCTTATCACATTCCATTTCCAAAACACTGTCACAAGAAGCAACACAAATGGACCTGGGGCAACAAGATTTACCATCTACTCTTTGTAAAACAGATGAAGTGCAAACTGTGCAAGATGAACTGAAACACGCAAGTGCATTGTATTCTTCTGCCCAAGGAGAAGAGGAAATGGCATTGCCAGAGTTGCGACATCCACACATCTCTCACCCTGCTAGAGAAATAGAAGAGGAAGCTACACATCAGAAATCAGTTTATCCAGATTTGTCATCTTCTCTAGCTTGCCAAAAACACCATGAAACTGAGGAACCAGAAGTGGGAGAAATGAATTTATCCTACGCAGCTGGCAAATTAGAGTATGCACATCCTGCCCTGGAAGCCCAGCCACAGCTAGGGTTTCTGGAGTCCTTTGGCAAACGAGAGGAAGAGGGGATGGCCCAGCCTGGTGCTATGCAATCCTTTGGTGAAGAAAAAGAGGAAACAGCTTCACAGCTGGGTTCGGTACAAGCAGGTTTATCACATTTGCCTGGCAAAACTAAAAAACAGGGAACTGACCAAAGAGGGTTCAGGCCTCCTGATATTTCATATTCCATGGGAAAAACAGAGCACTTGGAACCTGAGCAGCTGGAATATACAGAGACAATGTATTTTACGCGTGAGACAAAGCAGAAGGATCAGGTCCAGCCCAAAGTACAGCCTGTTAATTTGCAGTACTCTGTTGTTGAAGCAGGGCAACAGGAAACACCTCCTGCATCATATAGCTTCATCAGGACCAAGGAGCAAGGAACTGCACAACCAGATTTGGAAAAATCGCATTTAGCAAGCACTTCTGACAAAGCTGAAAAACATGAAACAGACCTCCTGAGAGCAGGACGTTCAGAGAACCAAGACACTGGGGCTACTTCCTCTCTCAGTGCTGAGTTGGAAGCTGAACAAGATATTTCCTTGTCCAGTGAAGAAGCAGGGAGACAAACAATTCAACCATATTCATCTCTTACAGGACGAACCGTGTCTGTAGCCTTGGGTGTTTCATCTTCTGTCTCTGAAACAAAATCAGAAGGAAGTCCACAGTCTTCACATATGACTGGAGGCCTGTCTCCCGAGCACTTAGATTTGTCTTATACCCAATGTAAAACAGAGCAGTCAGAAACTGCTCAGCCTGAACCAAGTTATTTCTTTGCAAACAAAGAAGCAGAGAATACAAAAATCCATTTACATTTGGCCATGGATGCACAGTCAGAGACTGAACGGGTAATTTTACCCGAAACAGAGAGAGAACAAGTTCCACATTACTTCCACACAGCTATGGAAGTAGGATACAAACAACTAAATATTTCATATTCTACAGATAAAGCAGAGACTCTGCAAAGTCAAGATTATCTAACTGTACCTTCAAAACTGGAGCCTGAACCATCAGATCCATTTTATTCAGATGATAACACAGGTCAGCAAGAAATTTCATCATATTTAAAACCAGCCTCTGAGTATTTGCTTCCCACACTGTCCCTAGCTGAACAAGAAGAGCAGAGCATGCAGCCACTTACTGTCCAGTATGCACAATCAGAGCATGAACCTGTAATTCCACCACAGGATGAAGAAGAATGGCAAAAAAATCAGGTTTGTTCAACCAAAACAGCAAGCTTGAAGACAGGACAGTTGGAGAGTATGTCACACAGAGATGAAGATGAGCAAGAATCACAAGGTCATTTGTTCGACACCAAATATTTGGCATCAGAGCACCTCACAAGTGTCCCCGGATTCACAACTGAGCAGGCTAAGCAAGAAGTTCAGCCTGACATACAGACGATGCCAAGGTTAGTGACCGCAGAGTCAAAGGCAACTGCTGCAACAGACCAGCAAGCAGTGCCATTAGAACCTTTTGCACCGTTTCATACATTACTGGAAAAATCAGTATCAGTGGCTTCCACTGATAATAAAGAGAAACAAAATATTCCATCATCTTTATCCAACACAGTAGGCACGCTTGAAAAGAAAACTAGAGGTGGTTCAGACATTTCTTCTGAAAGACAGGATAGTCATGAAATGCAACAACATTTTGCAGATCAAATGCATCTGGGAGCTGTTTCATCAGATCTTGTTTATGAAAGTGTGGCACCCAAAGCTCGGCATTATTCTGGTGAACAGGGCAGCTCTTCTCCAGCAGATATGACATCCATTAACAGTAGCTCAGACAAAAAGCAGAATTCAGATATTCCATCCTTTGGGCTAGCTACCTGGTTGGCAGAAGAGGTGAAATCTCGCTCAGTTGGTCCAATAAGAACTGCAGAGGTAGATAGGCAAGGAATTAAGCTATCTCCAAATGAAGCTACTGATTTTGCATCAGAACAACCCCTAGCTACAAGTTGCACAGAATATACAGTTCCTGGTGCTACAAAGAATAAAGGAAATAAGTTTAGACTTTCTGATTCAGTGTCAAGTGAAATTTCCCACAGATTGTCCTCAGACACTAGTCAGAGAAAACAGAAGTATGATTTACCACTTCTGGTGGGAGACAATGGCAGTCCAGACAAAGTTACAGAGTGTGAAACTAGCACGGGAAACCCTACAAAAATCCAAGCAATGCAGCATTCGGAGGTAGAGAAAGTGTCTGAGGTGCCTGAACATTACCTGAGAGAAGAGGAAGGAAGGGAGGATGCGAGTTCTGTAGAAGATAGTCTGCATGCTCCAGAGACTACTGAACAAAAAGATCTATTTAATATAATTTCAGAAGGTTATGAAATACTCAATATTCATGCTCCTACTCATATTTCTTCTGTTGATCAAGAAGAAAGTAAACAAATGCCAGACAAACTAGAATACTTGGAAACAAATCCTTCATTTAAAAGAAAATTAGCTGATGACGGCCATAGAGCCCCAGTTTCTGAAACAGCTACAAAATCACCAGAAAATGAACCGTTGAGAAAGCCTGCAAGCCATGAAGAAAAAGAATTGGTTAAAAATTATGACTCTGAGAAAACCAGAGAAACACAACAAGAAAATCCCATGTTTCCAGAAACCACTGATAATGAACTGGTGGAACCTGATAAAAGTATGGCTGATATGGACTACTTTGAAAAATATACCTTGATAGACGACAAATCCCCAGTGAAGCCACATTTTGAAAGACCGAGTTTGTTGTTTCCTGTGCCAGAAGATCCCAGTGAAACTGTGGAAGAAGCTGCATCTTTTAAAGAAAGTGCTGAGGTAGATACTTTGGAAGAGTTTTCCTTACTTGAGGATCTGGATGAAGTCTTTTATGGTACTGTGAAAGGAGAAAGCAAGATGCATGCTTATGCAGATGCTCCTAAACCTTTACCTCTACAGAAATCAGTTGATACTAGCAGTAAAAAGGTAGCAAATGTAGATGATGAAAGGAAGTCACCAGGGACTCCACTCTTTGATTCAGATGAAGGAGTGCTAGAAAGATCTCTGCTGTTCCCTACTACTGTTGCTGCAGTTAACCCTGAGCTTCTAGAGGAGCCACCTGCTCTGTCATTTTTGTACAAGGACCTCTACGCAGAAGCAGTAGGAGAAAAGACTAAGGACGAGACGCCCTCAGATGAGGAAAGTGGTAAATCTAATGCATCTTTCCCCAGTAGAAATTCAGACACAGATGATGGAACAGGTATATATTTTGAAAAATACATTCTTAAAGATGAAATTCCAACTAAGGCCATAGGGTCTCAAAAGGATCAGATATCAGAGGATGAGTCCTTCAGTGGAGGAATTTCATTTCAGAGTTTAGAAGATAATAACAAGCAGGGATCTGATGACTTCCAAAGTATCAGACCTGAGGTTCTGTCTGAAAAGCACATTGCGAAGAGGCAGAAAGCCCAGGTTGACAGTGACATTCAAGCAACAATTTGTAAGCCAATGCATGCCATTCCTTTTGGTAGCAAAGTACTACTTTCAAGTGCAGGAACTGATACTGCTGAACAAGAAGAAGAAAACGTGCCTGTAGAAACAACTGAGGAATTGCCAGAGCAGTCAAGTCATCAAGCATATAGTCAACTAGTGAGCTATCAGGAAGCTGCATATGAGGAAGACCAGCATGACCTAACAGCAGTGCCTCAAATTGAAAAATATGTCTCATATGTCAAGACTCCTGTTGAAGACAGTGAAGATGGTCAGTACATTCAGGAAAATCTTTCTTGTATCCCTACCATTCATCAAGCACAGAAGCTAGATTTACAAAGAGAGGAGCAGCACCCTGATGTTTATGAAGATCTTGCCGAGTCTATGGACTATGATGTGATTACACAAGAAGAACTGTTGCAAGACGAAATATCATCTCAATTAACACACGAGGAGCTATTATTTGAAGACAGGGACTCTTTTGAACATGCTGGTGATAGTTACGAATTTGTTAATGAACCAGATCACAGAACATCTGTCGACCTTGAAGATTCAGGCTTTGTTGTGATGTGTCCTGAAAAATCAGCAACAAACATTCCTCAAGTTGAGAGTCCACAAAGAGAACTAAAGAAAGCACAAGCAGACACTTACTGCTACCACTGCAAATGCCCAATATCTGCTATTGACAAGCTTTTTGGAGAACATAAGGACCATGAAGTCACATCACTAGATGATGCTGCAACCAAGATGAAGGTAAGAATTAATTCGTGTGAGGGAAGGAGCTTCTCTCATCTCTCCAGACCTTCTGTGTTGTCAGGGCAGAGGCTTCAGAAAGCAGTGCAGAACCTAAGTCACACTATCTATAAAATGAAAAAGATTTCTAAACACCTGCTAGAGATCTTGAAGGGAGAGTCTCCTATTAAGGTATTCTCTGTAGTCCTAGGCTTACTAAGCTGTTATTTTTGTTTGTTCAGAAGTTCCATGACCTTGTTTATATGTAACTGTTACTAGACTTCCCATCTTGTAGTATTCTTACCTGTTTAAGTCCCTTCTGTTTTGTATGTGTAGGGGGAGAAATGGGAAAAGTGTTGTCTCTATGAAAAGAAGATTTTAGTAACAGCAGCTCATTTCACTTCATAAGGTACGGAAACCTCCGTATGTGAGGATCAGGATTATCATAGAGTGTTCCTGGTCCTAGGTACATGTATTGGTTTCCTGAAGATGTTACACAGTTTACACTGCACAATGCTGTTGAAATTATGCAGAATCATAGAATCATAGAATCATTACAGATTGGAAGGGACCTCGAAAGATCGTCTAATTCAATCCCCCTGACACAGCAGGATCACCTAGACCAAGTCACACAGGAACACATCCAGGAGGGTCTTAAACATTTCCAGTGAAGGAGGCTCCACAACTTCCCTGGGCAGCCTGTTCCACTGCTCCGTCACCCTCACTGTGAAGAAGTTCCTTCTCAGTTTGATGTGGAACCTTCCATGTTCCAGCTTACAACCATTTCCCCTCGTCCTATCACTACATGACACTGAGAACAGCCTATCTCCATCCTCCTGACACCCACCCCTCAAATATTTGTAGACATTAATGAGATCACCCCTCATTCTCTTCTTCTCCAAGTCTCCCACTATCTCCAAGCCATACCACTCTAAAAGATAGGTAAAAGCAACTCTGTTTCAGTAGCATAGTCCTTTGCTATCAATACTAATGAAAATGCTTTTCATTTCTGTAGACCTTACTCTTCAAAAGTTTGTAGTTCTCTGAGTGTGAAAGCAGCATGCATGCCATGCAAATTTGTTTATGAACCTTTCTTCATTTCCAGCTGTTTAATCTCACTCCAGTATCTGAAAGGTGAGGTCTCTTTCCTGGCACATATTCAGTTGACAGTAATACAGATTTTGTGTAGTTCCACTACAATGCCAAAATGATAGAATAAGTGTTATCTTTGTGTTAACTTACATGCAAAAAAGATAGATTAAAAACAGTAAGAGTCACCATGGAAGTTTCAGGTACCAGTATTTACAAACTGTCTCCATGGTGTGAAGATGTATGACACCAGACTTGCTTTTTATATATGGCCATTCATGCTTGTCTTGGAGGTGACAATCAGCTGCTAGTAAGTCAGTAATAAAGTCACAGACTGTGGCCATCCCTCAAATATATGTGCACTGCAGCAAGTCAAGTTAAGCCACAAAGAAGTATTCCATGATATCACTCCCTGGCTGTGGAGCACAGATACGAAGCCAATATTGAATCTGGCCAAAACATAGGCTTGGCTTCACATGATTTCTAGCAATCAGAGCTCAGATTACACTAAGGTGGCGTTTGTATGTTTCTTGGTGCTACTGTGTGATTACCAAAAGAATATTAACATAGCAAAATGCTTGTCACCTGAATTTAACTATAGGAACAAATATTTGCGTCAAATTTAAGAGCTGTGTGTGGCATATGTTAGATTTTATTTGCTATCCTGACAAACCAAAGTTTGCCTCTGAATCTTGATGATTGTCCCTAAATATTTATAAATCGAACATTTAGTTGCACAGTCCAATGTGATATTCATTGTTATGGAAAGTCATATGCTAGTTTTCAACAGATCTAGCTTTACAAGTTTGGAAGCTGTTACTATAGGAAATTAACTATTCTTTTAGATTTATACCAGCTAATTAAAAAAAGTGTTTTTATAAACTTGCACCTGAGCAGATGGCTGGCTTTTACAAAAGGTCAAGAAGGACTAAGAAAAAGTTCTGAGTGATTTCTGATGCCTGTTGTCTCTTTGACTGCTTTTGTTTCTACATCTAAGTCCACCAGTGACTTTGATGTATTTTGGTTTATAAGAGATACTTTAATATTACAATTAAAAAAATAATGACACTGCATAATCTATTAGCATCAAAAGCACATGAATTCTCTTCCCTTTTAGGGGCTAGTTCCTGTGATCTCTGGAGAATCCTCAAGAGTACCCTTGATCTCTAGTGAAGCTGCACTGGAATTTTTAATGTTCGACAATTTGTATAGGCACTCAGAAGTTTCTAAAATTCAGCTCAGATTATTTTGCTTGGAAACAGTTTCTAGTGATTGTTCTAGTTGCTATTTCTGTGCCTGTTGTTGAAGTCAGGGTGACACTTGAACTTAATGTAGCAATTTTTATAATGATGGTTCATGGCCAAACAAAAATATTCAACTAAAATAAGCTGCATACAAAAATGTGCCTATGTAACTGGAATATTTTGAATTTCAGGATAAGTTAAGTGGATTGCTAACAGCACTGGAAGAAAAGTCAATGAAATTTGAAGAGTTTGTGAGTGATATTGAAGCGTTATTTAACTCTGTTGAGGTAAGCCCAGTGTTTCATCACGTTTGTTTTCTTTCCCTCTACAAAATTAATTTTAAGGTATGTTTGCCTTATTTTGTAGTGCCTTTGCTTCTGCTAAAATGTTTCTCCAGTCCTCAAATTTGCTTCTCCCAAAGAAGGTCTTAACTTCAGAGGAAGAAATAGTTTGCTTTTTTTGCATATTATTGCAAAGTGGAGTATAAGAATGTCAAGCACTGGAGGAAAAACTTCTCTTAACTCTCTCATGGTTATAAAAATTAACACTGTTTGTGTCTTTGTTTAATCTGTGTGAGTTGCCCAGTGTCTTA
This sequence comes from Rhinopomastus cyanomelas, assembly GCA_013400115.1. Classification (NCBI taxonomy): domain Eukaryota; kingdom Metazoa; phylum Chordata; class Aves; order Bucerotiformes; family Rhinopomastidae; genus Rhinopomastus; species Rhinopomastus cyanomelas. The sequence goes on along the minus strand of VXBP01003484.1, from coordinate 41,776 downwards.
AATCTTTATACCCAAGTTCTTATGCCTTGAGAACTCTGTAAATTTCAGTTTCAAGTATGATTTAGCTGTTTTGTAGTCAGACTTCCTGTCTCTGTGCTTAAATACAGAAGTTACATTTGAACATTAACACTGAAGTAAAATACCTGCCATTGTTTTTAATATATTTCTCTAGCGTTATGTCTCCCAGATGAGCTTGCTAAGAGAAATAAAGTTCTGTTATTGTCAGAATGCTAGAAGGAGTCTTGTAGATGGCTCATGTATGGGTAATAGCCAAGAATTTCTCTGTATTCATTAAACTGTAATTTATTCTGCAGATCAAATTGCATCTGTTTTTACTTGCAGGAAAACTGTAAGAAAAATGCAGAGTTATTGGAAAAGCAGAATGAAGAGATGCTTAAGAAAGTAGTAGCACAGTATGATGAGAAATCAGAGAACTTTGAGGAAGTAAAAAAGATGAAAATGGAGTACCTATATGAGCAGATGGTTAATTTCCAGCAAACTGTTGATTCAGCAAAGGAAACACTGGAGACAACAATAAAAGAAATGGAAGAAGTAGACGGATTTGTTTTCCTAAATGTAAGTAAAAATGGGTTTCATATTGTAGCATTTATGTTATTAGAGAGGAAAGCACTTACGCTGTAGAATCATAGAATTATTTTTGTTGGAAAAGACCTTTATTGTCAACAAATCCTGTGATTAACCTAACACTACCAAGCCCACCACTGAAATATGCACTGAGGATGAGAAAGAGCTATTTACTGTCCTTTTTTTCTAAAGATAGCTAAATACTTCCGTCTCTGCTATTCCACTTTGAAACTGCTGGATGATCTGGTTTTGACACGTGAATGTTCAGTTCTCACGAGAGACTTGCAGAGATGATGCACTGGATGAAAACATGACTTACATTATTAAAATCCTTCTGTTGTGTTTTGTGAAGAGAAGGCTAAAAGTTCAATAATCTATCTAGAATGAATTACTTCCAAGGAATAAGAATTGTTAAAAGAAAAGATACTCTGTATGAAAAGTAAAGTTGAAATAAAAGTATAATTGTAGACTATCCAAAGAAAAGTTACTATTGCATTGTGGGGGTTTAGTGGCTTTTTCTTAAATGAATGGGCACAGACAGCAGTTAGGTGCTGAGGCTGTAACAAATGTTTACTGCTTATAAACAGTGAGCAGCCATGGCTGCTAAATCACAACAGTGAGTCTAGTTTAGGATGTTTGTGTGAGGTTTGCATCTGTATAATGGTCCTTTCTGAAAGTAAAATGCATACCTTGTGAATCTGCATGACCAGAGTTATCTAGCTCTTGCAGTCATCAACTGTAAACTGCTTTCAGAGGGTCTTGCAGGTAACCAATAAGAGGCTGGGTTTCCCGAGGTTGCTCTTGTGCTACAAGACTTGTTCTAAAGTTGTCTTCTGTAGAGCAGTCCTGAAGGACCTGGGGCAATAGCCTCCCATCATAGAACTAGCACGTAATTTGGAAGTTGCAGAGAAAGGAAAATTTCAAATTGCTGTCTACAGACTGGCATTCATGCAAAATAAAACAGCTTTTCATAAACAAGCCACCCCACCTCTCAGCAATTACATTTGGCTTTCTCTCCTGCTCAAATGACACAATGTCTTAGTATCCTGTCACCCAGTGAATTCTGTGTTAGACTGGCTATTTTGGGATGGGAAAAAATGATAGCTTGTTTTCCTGAATTTTGTGAAGTACTGAATCTGTGCTTTTGCAAAAAGGTTGCTTTGCAATCTGAAATTCTTTTCAGAGCTGTGAAAACTATTAGATTCCCTACCCCTTTCCATTAGTGAACAAGGACAGGAACTTTTCTGTCCATCAGCCAGGAAACATTAGCTGAAGACCTGTGGAGAATGGAAGAAATTCTCACTCCATAAGTACATATCTCACCATCTTCTAGTAATAAGATTCTAGTAATAAGACTTCAGCCAGAATTTTGATTTGTATTCTTAACAACTAGGTGATTTCTTTATGTAAAAGTCTTGGTTTAAAGAAGTGTGTGTCCTAGTGTTTAAATCTGGATATTGAATACTGACCTCCTAGGAGCTCAGAGCAAGATTTAGACTCCAATAACCTGCTGAGCCAGAGCTTTTAAGTGCAATGTTCTTAAGGAACTAAATTCTGTGCTGGTGTGAATGAGCAGAATCTCAGACAACATCAAGTCAATAAAATTTGGTGCATTTTATGTCTGTGGGGAGTAGCAAGACTTTATATGAGTGGTTTTTCAATCCTTTCAGGGATTTGAAAACTGTTAATACATTTCTTTTTTTCCTCCTATAGTCTTCAAAAGAATTGAATAAAAGGTATATGCTAAGTGCACTGTAGTGAGTACTAGCCCCTAGCATGCTGGATGCTTGACTTAGTACTTGCAAGCTTTGACCTCAAGTGCTAATATTCACAGCTACTTTTAGAAACCTTGAAAATAAGGAAGTTAGGAGAAGAGGTTCTATGGTTGCTGCAAGTTTCTGTTACAGTGTTTTGAAGTGCTCTGCACATGTTCTGCAATACATGAATTAAACAAGTAGCATTTTAAAATGCCAGCTCCATTTTAAATCTCCACATGGATATGTTTAAACAATTGTTCCTTATGCACATATATACTAAAACCTTTTGGCCATGCTGCCATCTCTTAGGCATCATCGGCACATTCTTTTATTCACTAGTCTGGTTCTATATTACCTGGTCTCTGAAAGAGTATATATAATGCAGTGTCACTCACATGCCTGGGCTGCTGGACTGTACTTCTGAACATATTTTGAATGAGCTGGTGTTTTCCCATGTAAGACCCATTGGGACTGCCTGACCCATAGTGCGTCAGGGGGCTGATGCATTATTGCCACTGCATCCTGGCCATCCTGCACCTACCAGGAAATGCATGAAACTGCCATGAGTGATTTCCTAAAGGGGGTCATTTTTGTTAAGTTACATCCTTTATGAAGCATATTTTCCCAATAAATTTTCCAAGTTGAACACAGCCTTTCAGAAAGGCTGGCTGCAGACGCATCCAGAGCAAGCCCCCAAACCTTCTTTGCCCACCCTGCCACCACCATTGACATTGCCAAATGGTGTGGGTGTTGTGCAAGTGCATATCAAACATACCCTTGTCAGTGCTGCCTCCACTATCATAGGAATACGCATGCTGACATGGACTGGGTTGTAACAATGAAATGAGGATTCCAGTTAGCATTCAAATTAGAAGCCCAGGAGGGTGGTCTGGAGAAAATGTGACAAACACTCATTCGTAGTTCTTATTTATCAGCAAAATAAGAGGTTTTTGCAGACTATACATTTTGACTCATCTGTTGGAAGTCAAAATGCTGAACATGTATCTTCCTGTCATGTATTGCATAAGAAGAATAGAGCAGATGTACTGGGACAGAATGAATCTCCAGCACTTTCTTGGTGCTAGCTCTTTATTCATTTACATGCTACACTTCAAGTCTGTTTTGTGCATGGGTTTGGTAACTACTTTAATTCAATAATGCCTGACTTGCTAAAACTTTAATAACAAGTGTATGTACAGTGCATGTTTTTTATAAAAAAATATATTTTATATTTTTATGCTTTGTTAAGATTATGCAAAATTAGCTGCTTTGGAGACTGAAAAACTGGAAGGGGAGAAAGGTAAAATTCAGTTGCCTTGGGAAAATAAAATCTTTCTACTTTGAAGCTGCTTCTGCCTCAGAGTTAAAAATATGTTAGGTTTCTTCATATAATGAACTCAGCAAATATGGACTAATTAAGTGGAATCTATCTTTCTTCTCATGTTGGTGCGGGTTTTTGCTTGCCACACGCAGCTGCTTTACATTACATCTCTGAGCCAGCTGTTGCAGTTGAGCTCTGAGGTCTGTAACCTTCAAAAGCACTGAATTAGTGAGTATGAACCTACGTGCTCCTGGCAGTGTTGCTTTTGACAGTCAAATCTTCATGTTCTCATGGGTCAGGTGCATGCAGACCATGTGCACTCTCACAGTGCGCCTGATCCAAAATTGCAGAATGCATTAAATCATGCACTGTGGCAATATCATGCCTTCACAGGAAATATTAAGAGAAGTGTACATTGCATGGTGTTTGCTTCTGGCATTTGGCAAACTATGTGATGCCATAAGGGATGTACTTGGACAGCTCTGTGTTTTCATCCCAATAGGTTACTTTCTGCAATGGATACTACCGTCTCTTTAGAAAAGGTGCCCAGTGCTTTTTCACTGTTTGAGCACTACGCAGACAGTCCAGGACAAAGCAACCAGCAATCTTCAAAGCATGCGGCTGGTAAGAATCTCTGAGTATTGTTTTTACAAAAGCTAACATTTTGGCAACGCTTTGGAAATTTCAGGAAGCTAAAAACAGAATCAATCTGAGAAGCATAGATTTGCAAACCCTGTAATTAGCAATCAGGGATTAACGTAAAATGAAGTCTAATTGTGCACAAATGTTTGGTTTATAGTGGGACACTAAGATAAGCAACTGAGGGAAAAGTACTAGAGTGAGGGATTCTTTCATCCTTTCAGATATTTGTACCAAAGACAAAGAGAAGGTTTCTGTCTGTAAATCTCCCACAGTACAGAAATTTCTGTTCCCTTGCAGACAGGGACAGAAGAAGCCATTCAAGGGTCTCCTGAGCAACCTTCCTCTGAGAGGGGCAGCCCTAGTATGGCTAGTGTAAGGAGGAGAGCAAGGGGCTGGCTGATGGCCACGGTCACTCACCTTGTGCCTTATGAATGACAGAGTCACCTGAAACCCCCACAGGACATGAAGGGAAAGCGGTTAACTGTAGCTGGACGCAGCCTCTGCTTCAGAGAGCACGATAAAGATGATTCATCACTATCTGATATTTCATGTCCCTTAAAAAGCTGGCTGTATGGGCTTTCTGCTCTGCCTGTTCATACAACTACAGAAATTAGCTGGGGCTGGACAGCTGTCAGTGAAGAGATGGTCAGCATCAATATGTGGATTCATTTTACACCAAATGGGGTCCCACTTAAATGCTTCCTTCTTTAGAGGTTTATTTAGGGAGTTTGCATCTCACTGTCATAGTCACTGTTAGTGTCATTCTGTCTTTTCAAACACAGCCCCTTCACATATTTGGTCCTTGAGCACTGGTGCAAGAGTGTTGATTCCCCCAGGCTGCCTAATGGAACACCAGAGAAGTGCTGTCCTGCACAGACTCAGCAGTGTCACTGTGGGGAGACCATATGTCTGCTTCACACCACTACTTCTATTGACCTGGAGGAAATTCATACCTCTGAGACCTTAAGATCTTTTTCACATTTGTATGAATCTGCCTGTAGCATTCAAAGATTCTCGGGTGAAGATGGATAAGCATTTGTCTGTACAGTCTTATCTGTGTATCATTTTTTAGAACATCAAATTTAAAAGACGCTTTTGTAACCCACTTTCCAGTCAGAGTTAACTTAGTGGTGCAAGTATGTCTTGGGTTAGTTCCTAAACTTCCTCTTGGAGACCAAATCAGTGCAGCAATTTTTTCCTCCCACACTCATATCCGCAGGCAAGGTCATCCAGGAGTACAGAATTATTTTGTCAGCCTGCGCATCCTTTTCCCAAATGTCACTCCAACAAGTTTTTCCCTAAAATGCTGAGATCCCCTTTTCAGTTTGCATTAGATGCAGTGTTTGCTGAACACCAAACGGTTCCAGATTAGTGTGCTTTGACAAACTGGGGATGAATGACTGTCCACTAGTGTGCGATGATTGAATCTTCTACCCCTGTAAATTTTCTTCTCTTTCTCTTCCTAAAATAGCTGGTTTTCATTCTTTGGTTCTGCTACCAGTATTTAAATTACTACAGTGATTTTTACTTTGGTGAGCAATAGACAAAATTTGTATTTTTTTTCTTTACCCAAAATTACGCCTTTCCTTCTTTGAAGAAAGATATAGGCAAATGTCTACATGAAACTTTATTTGGAATTTAAGGCCTTGAGTATATTATTTGTCAGATACTGGAAGCAAAGGTCAGACATTCTCAGAATTTTTTGACTGAAGCCATTTAATTACATACATGAGAATTCTGCATGTTTCTCTAAGTCACAAATTTTTTCCTTCAAAAAGCATTTTCTTTTACTGAATCATTTTATAGAACTCTGTTTTCATCAATTCAGAAACATCCATCCTTCAAAATTATCTTAATTTCCAAATCTGTCCTCCACTCATGAAAAGCCCTTTGCCCTCAAATTCTTCCTTTCATGTAAGCCACTGCCATTAGAAGACATGTAAGCATAAAAAACCCCCTTGTAGTGTGCTGTGGACTATAATGAAGCCCAGGCTTTTCCGCAAGAACACTGGGAACAATTTAATTATTTTTTAAATTACTTTTTTAAAACCTACAATGAGTACTGCCTTTTGCACCAGAAGGTTGGTATTATCTACCTTTTATGATATGTCATCTAGGGTTATTTATACCTTTGCTGATTGTAACAGACTTCCATCAGAGTTACAAAGAAACTGCTCTTCTTCTTCAGGTCTCTAAAGCCAAGGGAATGCTTTTTTCATTACATTGGAAAGGGATAAATATCAACCAAACATTTGGGACTACTATTATTATTTCCTTCTGTGGGGTGTGCAGATTGGGTAGCGTGAAGAAAACCTGTCTTTGCGTCACAGCATTTCACTGAAACCTGAACTGATGAGGAAATGTCTTACTTTTCTTCTGAAATACATGATTTAGTCAAACTTTTGGTATAAATATACAGTGGTTTTGACTAAAAATCATTTTAAAAGGATCTAGCACTTCCATTACATGTAAATGTTTTGTTCCCGAAGAGAATAGTTCCACTTCTTGATTTGGAATTAGTATCTTTGGAAAGATTCTGTCATATTATGCTGAAGGAAATTGGAAATCAAATGTTTCTTAATGGTACCAAACTGAATTTGGATCTTTGAGTTGATTTGTGTCTGTTGGTTTTTGTTCGGAATTTTCATTCATTAAGCTAGCTGATGTTCGAATCTGGCTTAATAATAAGTCTTGCAATTGTGAGGTTTCTGTGATCATAAATAGCAGTTTCTAGGCAACTTCACATGAAGAAAAAGAGTTAGTTTCCCTGGTGGTCCACAGAAAGGAAGTATTTTCCTAAAGATCAATTTTTAAACTGACCAGCTTCAGATTGTGTCAAAAAACAAAATACAGATAATTTTTAGCAATGAGAAGGATACTGTTTTTTCAAAGGAAAGCAGATGCAATCCCTCCGTACTGGTAGCTCTCTATAAATCATAAAGAAACAGCCAGCATCTGCATTTGCCTTGTTCATGCCACAGGGGATTATCATCATTACTGCAAAGATAACTGAAAAAAGCAAAAGCTTTCTGCTGAAATTCTAAGAGAATTCATGCAATATGGTAATTTACTGGGTGAAGAAATAGAACCATACATTTTTGTTCCCTGCAATCACTTTAACAATGAACATCTTTGAGGGCTTTTTCCCCTCGCTCTCTTTTAAGCCATGATCCTAGAGGCAAAAAATATATCATCAGGGATGGGTCTGTGCTGATCATAGAATTTGGAAAGGACCTTGAAAGACCATCCTGTCCAAACCCCCTGCAACAGCAGGATCACCTAGACCAAGTCACACAGGAACACATCCAGGCAGGTCTTAAATATTTCCAGTGAAGGAGACTTCACAACTCCACTGGGCAGCCTGTTCCAGTGCACCCTCACTGGGAAGAAGTTCCTTCTCATATTTATGTGGAACCTCCTCTGTTTCAGCTTACAACCATTGCCCCTTGCCCTATCACTAGATGACATTGAGAAGAGCCTGGCTCCATCCTCCTGACACCCACCCCTCAAATATTTGTAGACATTAATGTGGTCACCCCTCAGTCTCCTCTTCTCCAAGCTCAAGAGACCCAGCTCCCTCAGCCTCCCCTCATAAGGGAGGGGCTCCACTTCCTTCATCATCCTCGTTGCCCTATGCTGCTCTCCAGCAGCTCTGCGTCCTTCTTGAAGTGAGGAGCCCAGAACTGGACACAATATTCCAGATGTGGTCTCACCAGTGCAGAGTAGAGGGGGAGAAGATCAGGAGACAAATTTATATGAAATTAGGAGAACCTTGGAACTATTTGAATTATATATATGAGGAATGATCCTGATTCTCCCATGCGGTTCTGGTGCTTTGGCAGACCTCAGGTTCACCTGTGCACCAAGGATTCTGTTTCCACTAGGTCTGTGGGGAAAATTATCATGCCAGGCAGGAGCATGTAGTTGTGCACCTGCAGTATAAGTTCATCTCTGGTCAGGGCTGTAGGAATCCTCCTGCTCCCCAGGGCTTTTAGGGTCTTCCTTTGCCTCAAATACATCCCTGCTGCTGTCCGTGTCAGTGGATTTGAGTCACTGCATGAATCCCTTCCTGATATGGTAGGTCTTCTGGCTCAGCCCACCTCTCTGGGTTCAGATATGTACATGTGTCTCTGGAGGAGGCTATCTTTATGCCAGCTCTCCTCACTAGTGAGCCATCCTATGCTGTTTGCTACAAACAAGTGCTTTCAGACCTGTCAGAGGCGTCCTCTTCAGAGGGTGTCCCCTACTCTCATGCCTGTGCTGTAAGACAATATCAGGTAATGGATAAGGTGGCCACCCGAAAGACCCTGCATTAGGATCCAGGGCCTTCTGGCCTTTACGAGGTTGTGGTCTGAACTTCTCGGGAGTCTTATGTTGTTTCATCAGTGTATGTGCCTCAAAATGGAGCACAGAGCTAGAGAGTCTCACTGTAACTGAAGGGATCAGTTCTCTTGGAGGAAGGAGGATTTCTGAAGCTCTATGGTAGCTCTGTGTGTCCAGGATTGCCAAAGCCTTGAGAGCCTTCCTCCTGGGGGCCAAAACCAAATAGTTATGCCATGACATGCCTGCATGAGTTCCATGCCCATGGGGAAAGACTCCAACAGCTGGGCAGGGCGTGGTCACATGCTTTACACTGGTTCAGGTGGGTTCCATGATAGCAGTTAACTTATTTTGTCCAGTCTGTGAGAGAAATGGACAGATTCAAATTCTGAGCAATTACTTCTTTCTGCTCCTAGTTTAGGAGGACCTATTGCTCTAAAATGGTATTCCATGTTTCATGTATAAATAAGCAACCAGGTTACCTCATTACCTCATGAGCCAGGCTACCTCATTAATTAGTAGGTCATTCGACTGGAAGTACATGTGTGCAAAATAACCATGGGAGGCTTTCTTCTTAGTCCCACAGACACCAACTGTTGTACCTCAGGAACCAAACTCAGCCACCAGCACCTCCATTGCTATCTACTGGACTGTGAATGATGGAGATGCCATCGACTGCTTCCAGGTCTACTGTATGGAGGAACCACAAGCAAGCAAAGATGCGGGGGGTGTGTAAGGCCTTGCTTTCACAATGGTGGGAGTACTTTCTGCTCTTGTCTGGAAGAGACATGCAACAGGGAAGGACTCAGGGTGCAGAGAGAACTTTCACAGGTTGTGAAGGCATCATGCATAGAACGAAGGATGGTTAATGGTGGAGAAGAGTGAGGTAGATGCAATTTTTTCTCCTTCCTTTCATTCCCAAAAATGCAAGATGGATTCTGTGTTCTGTGAAGTGCAGGACAGATGTTTGTGGAGAAGTAGCAACATCACCATTGATGTACCCTTTCATGAAGTGGTCTGAACTTCAAAGAGGATGTCTGTGCTGCCCCATCAGTACTGATGGGGACTGCAGACTGAGCTCACAAAGGGATGGACTTCACTTGTTTTTTTCAGCCCAGTATGCACTTTAGAAATGTGTCCTAATAAAGAAAGATAATGGAGACATTAAAATATTTCAGATGTTAAATATGAAAAGGAGGAAAGAGGATTTAAATGCTCGTTCATTAGAATCCTCAGTCTGATCATAAAGTAAAGCTCAAAGCACTGCACTGTCCATGTGTCTACATGGATACGCGTGTATGTGCATATGTTAAAGGACGCTAAATGCTTTTTATAATAGATAATATGTAGCTAAAGGCCATAAAGTCAATTATAAGCAATGTTATAGAGTTGTGCAAACAGGGTTGACATACACTGATTGTATGTCTCAAATTTGCAGTCTAGTCCTCAGTTGGACCAAGGGCCATAATTTGCCCTTGTCGTCAGTGGGGTTTAAGAGCACTCAGCTCAAGGGCACATCAGAAACTTTCTGTCAAAACTTTGATAAATTAAACTTAAATAAGTCTGGGTTAATGATGCTTTCAGGATTTTTTAATAGACTGTTTCAAATATTTTAGTTTAGAGGCATAGCTGCAGACTTACCAGTGCAACATATGAGCATGATGACCTACATGGGCGTGATGTTCCACGTGTGTGTGTGTCTGTGTTCCTCTTAGCTTTAGTGGAAGAGTACAGAGTGACAGTGAAAGAGAGCCACTGCATTTTGGAGGACCTGGAGCCAGATCACAGCTACAGTGTGTGGGTCATGGCTGTGAATGGCACAGGCTGTAGCTTACCCAGCGAAAAAGCCATTTTTAAAACAGGTATGTACACATTTTGGCATCTGAGTCTTATAAGCTTTGGGTCCTTAGACAAGTTCTTGTCCATTGTGTTGTTGAAACAGGAGAAAACACTTCATTTACCCCATTTGGCAGCTATCAGGCAACTCATAGTTGTTTCTCTTCCTGCAAAGAGACAGCAGCATAGTTGCTCTTGGGAGGAATCTTGAGAAATCTTGAGGAATCTTGAGGAATTTTGGGAGGAATCATGTCTCCAGTTTGGGGCCTGGCAGCACATTATAAATTTTAGTTCTGGGTACACTCCAGTGCTCCTCGCAAGCTCTGAGAAAGCTACCCAGATGTTCACTGCTGCTGCTTCTCCTGTGGAAAATGGAGGCAATAGCTACATTTTTTGCCTCTCTGCCATCCTCGCAAGTACATCTATATTGCATTGATTTAAAGTAATAGCTCAGTCCTGCTTTACTGACATCACATGCTTAGCCTACCCCAGTGGGACACAAATCTCAGGAATGGCTGAGAGGTTCTGCTCTGTTTAAGGGGTATAAATTAGGTTGAGCAATTAGACAAGCGTTGCTAATGAGCATCTTTTGACTGATTAATTTTTCTAAGCTTTAATTTCTTCAGTAATTTGTATTAACAAAACTGTTGCTTCTTGAATTACAGGCAAGGTGAAGTAACTCTAGTTTGGAGCCCTCTTGCCAGAGTGGTTTTGCAGTCACAAAACACAGACATGGATATTTAACAAATTCTTAATGAAATAACTCTGTACAATACTGAGTGTATTGTTTAAACTCTTGGCAGCAACCACAGCTTCAAGCCTTTTACTGAATTAACTACACTACAATTTTTGTAATAATTCTGCTAGATATTGAATTTACTTTTTATAGCTGAGATTATACTCCAGAGAATTCCAGTACTATTTTTAATAGAATAATTGATTAATTATAATAGTATAATATATTAATAATATAATACAGTATTAATAAAAATAATATTAGAATGGAAATGCACATTTTATAGCCTCAACTCTCTGTCATCATGGTGCAGACTTCCTGCAAAATGCTCAGATAATAATGAGTTACTTCTACCTAATAAGTCATTATTTTAAAAGTTCTGTTCTCTCTCTCTAAACCAGTAATTTCTAAGAACTGCCTTTGCCTTTTGGCATCCGGCTTGCCATTACTTTTTCCAAAACTGAAGCCTTCTGAAGTAGTTAATTTCCTCAAGTCTTTGAGGCCTTCCTTTGGTCTTCATCAAACTAGATCAAATAAAGTCTCATTAAGCACCTTCCTTCAAGCTAAGGTGAACTCCCTCTGGAGTGCACTGTGCCCCACATGTGGGGACACTGGTGAGCACCAGCTCTTCAGAGCCTTCCCACTTTTATATAAAGCCAGAACACTTTGATTCTTCAAGGAGCCTAATGAACTCAGAAACAAGAATATAGAGTTTATTTTTAGTAATTCAGATTTAAAGTTGCCACATACAAGATAATAATTTTCCAGCATATGCAGTTACAGGAATATAAGCAGCAACAAAGTTCCTTTGTTGGGATTGCATCCATATCGGTGGCAGCTGGCCCAAAAAAACATAGGCAGGTGCTGCTGCAGCATTCCTCCAGCACTTCCTATCTCCTGTACATCCACCTCACAAACACACAACTTGCCCTCCGCTTGGGAACACACTTGTTCCCAAGTTTTCCTTTCTGGCAGAGAAAATCCTATCTGTTTCACTCTGACCTCCAGAGCAAGGCTCTTTTGCAAACGTAGAGACATTGGAGTGCCCCTTCCCCCGTTGTTCAAGACCTATGAGATTTACACCTTGTGTCTGAAGGACAGAGTAAGAGTTTTGGTGCCTTTGTCTCCTACAAGATCATTATATGAGTGCTGAAATACTATGAGGAAATCATACACATATATATTTTCTAGTTGTAGTTAATCTGTTAGAATATCTCAGAAACACAGTAACAACTTCTTCTGGTATGCTCATTGCCTCTACTCTTTAGACTGTTCACTTCAGATTAAAAAAACCTAAGACTGCTATCTTGTTACATACCGTTTGCACAGGCAGGAACGTGGATATGTGTGTCAGTTTTATTGCCATATGAGAATCTATCCCACATATTCCTTGTTCTGCCGAATACCTAGATTTTTGAACCATCAAGTACATCTTAACCTGAACTGCTAACCTCCTGATTTTCACTAACCCAGGAAATTGATATGTACTTGTGGGTAGTTTTCTTCCCTTTCCTACTAATAACAAATGATTTTACTTACAAAGCAGAATACATCTGGAAAACCAGTTGCTCTTCTATAAGACTACTTTGTCATAAACTGTTTATTTTCTACTTTCGTCTTAGGTTTCCTGTTTGGAACCCAACCTCTTTAAGAGCAAAATGACTTTTTATGTCCTTTTTAAAATTAATTATCTTCTTTTTAACTGTTGGCATTAAGACTGTTTATATGGTTTTCAACAAATTGTAAAGTTCATTTATGTTGCTATTCCCTGGAAAGGGTTGGAGCCAAGTGAATACAAGTAATCCATTTTCAGCCTGTGATGTCAGATGTGCACTTGCACACAATAGCTTCTGATTACTTGCATTCAGTGCACTATTTTGTGTTCTGTTTTCTCACTTGTACTTGGGCCTGTAGTTCTTAAGCTCTAAAAAAGAGAAATTACAAGACCAAATTTTAGCGTTGCAAAAATAAACAGGACATAATTAAGCAGAAAGTCAGCACCTCCCTGTCAGCTCTGCTGCAGCACATTTGTTTATGATGCAGTTTGTGCAGGGACTGCTGAGTGTAGGACTAAGGTGATGCACAGAGGACTGCAGGCATTACTGCCTTGGTGATCTACACATTGAAGAAACTGTGCTTGAGGAAAAGCATGCAAATCTACACAGGCATTCTAATGATGTGCAGAAAAGCACAAATATTTACAGCAACTTTCCCATCACGGCCATTTTCAGTCATAAAGAACCTCTCTACCATAGAAACACAAGCAAGCAGAAGTTCAGTGTTGGGTGGGAAAATTAAATATCCCTTGGGTTTTTGGGGAAGTGAATCTCCCTTTCCCTCTGGAGAGCATCTGCTGTTAGCACCCTGCTTGCAGTACATCTAACATTTCCCTATGTCCCCAGCACCTGCCATCCCCACCATCAAGGCTGAGGACTGCACAGTGTGTTGGGACACTGTCACCGTCCGTTGGCATGTTGACTTGGTGTCGGCTGAGTCCTTTACCCTGGAGTACTGTCGACAGCACTCACCGGAAGGAGAGGGTCTCAGGTCAGTGCTGCAGTTCAAGCATCACAGGGCTGGGTTAGGCAGTCGCTAACAAGCATCTCAGACTGTGGCCTGAGATTATTCTGCCTTCAGCTGTGCCAGGAAGAAATCTGCTTCTGCCTGCTGAGGAACTTGCAGCATGTGCAATAATCTATGGGATTAGACTGAAACATAAATATATTTCCTTTTTATTCTACTTAACCTGGTAATAATTTTCATTTGGAACCTAAATCCTGGAGCCATCGTGCTGTCTGCAATCAGCCAAAAGCTTCAGGGCTGTGCTGGACAGGGAAGAAAGTGCTGTCCCACAACTGCCACAGCTGTAGGCAGGGCTGGAGAAGGTGGTTGAGCACCATGGGAAGGAGTGGGATGGAGGACCCTGGCCCAGTTTGCTCTCTGCTATGCAGTGAACAAGATAGGAACTGGCTAGGGGCATAGCGAGAGTGAAATGTGTGTCCCAGTAACACTGGTGACCCATCTGAGCTCTTCGGATATGTGGGCAGATTTCTCCCAAAGCACAGCTGAACTCAGCGCTGCTCAGCTGTGCTGGCGTGCCATAGAGGTCAAAGACCAGCCCAAAGAGCAGCTTTGAAATTAGGAGCAATGTCTGCTTATACCAGACTCTTTCTGATTTCCCCTATGCTAAGTCCATGATATGTAGAGGAGAAGGCGAGGAGAGACACACAGAAACCACTGAGCCATGCAATTGTGCATTATGCTAAAATGTAGATAAAATTATTTGGTGTTCTGTATGTCCCTCGGCTTGGGTTTTGTGCGTTGTATAAAAACACTGACAAATGTACTCCATCACAATACAGTTGCAATGATCTGACAAGCTTAGGGAAGTGGAGGTACAACTTGCCAAATAAGACCTTGTACAAAAACCTCAGCACAGCTGAATTTGTCTTAGAACTGTAGAATCTTTGACATTGGAAAAAAACAACCTACACTTTATGATTAAGTGCAACCATTAACCCAGTACTTCCAGGTCCACTGATAAAACATGTCATTAAGCACCACATACACGCATCTTTAAAATACCTCCAGGGATGGTGACAACACCACTTCCCCAAGCAGTCTTTTCCAACGCTTGATAACCCTTTCTGAAAAGGAATTTTTCCTAATATCCAGACTGAACCTCAGATTATGCAACTTGAGGCCATTTTTTCTTGTTTATTTCTTTTTACTTGGGAGAAGAGAACAACCTTCACTTCACTACAATCTCCCTTCAGAGGGGAGGGTGATACGGTCTCCCCTCAACCTCCTTTTCACCAGGCTAAACCCTAGTTCCATCAGCCACTACTCATAAGACTCATGCTCTAGACCCTTCACCAGCTTCACTGCCCTGCTTTGGGCACGCTCCAGTACCAAAGGTCTGTCCTATAGCGATGTATTTCTTCACCCACTGTGACTAGGGGCTTCACCCAGGGTGAGGTACACAAAGTACACATTGACTTCATGGAGATGTGGCAGAGAAGGAAGAGCTCCATCTCCAGCAGTCCAAATTAGTTAAGCAGACTAAACAATTCACAGGTTTCTAGTAGACAAATATGACAGTGAAATTGTGCTTTGCTCCTTGCAAAAGTAGGCTAAAATTTGAAAGAAATAATTTCTGCAGGGTTGGCAGATCTGATTTTCACACAGTACCAGTGTGCTGCATTAATGCAACCAATGAGAGGTCTTTCTCAGTACTCCTGCCTCTCAGAGGGCAGCTTTGACCTGCTCTGTTTCATACATATTTCATGAGGCTATCAGGTCCTTGACAATCTACCAAAGTCACTGCTGGTCAGGGGTAAAGTTGCTGCTCCCAAAACTGGTGCTCTGTATTTGCTGTTGAGCTTCTTTGTTGTTAACTGCAATTGCCTCTTTTTCTCAAAACTGAGTCACAATATGTGCTAGTTTCTGTAATCAGCGAGTGAAGTTGATAGCACCAAACCATTTGCTTTTGTGGTGATAACTGCGGCAGAAAGTTGCCAGAGCTGACCCTTTCTCAAGCGACCTTGTGCAAAATCTAACAAGTTTATAATTATTCTCCATCACTTTTGACTTTTTGGCCTCCCCATGGGAAGAAGCTGTCCCAGTAAGATATGACACGAGAATATGACAAGTGCAACAATTCTCAAAGAACAAAGATGTACATTTTCTCAGAATTGTTGCAGTTTAAATTTCTGTATTTGTAAGAGGGACTCTGACCTTTTTATGCAATGGCAAAACCCATCTTTTACCACTTATTTTCCATCAAAGCAATGGCCTGTTTTCTTTTTTTTTTTTAGAAAGCAACCCCTGAGTTTGATCTAGAATGATACTCTGATGGCTCAAGATGTTTCAGTGATGGAGATTTGAGTTTTTGATATTCCTGTTTCTATTTAATTTTTTACATAAACCCAAAGGAAAAAGACACTATTAGTAGATACAGCATACTCTTGTTATTCCTTCCACCCAAGGCCTCCAGGATGCAAGCTGATGACGTAATCACAGTATCACAGTATTATCAAGGTTGGAAGAGACCTCATAGATCATCAAGTCCAACCTGTCACCACAGAGCTCAAGGCTAGACCATGGCACCAAGTGCCACGTCCAATCCTGCCTTGAACAGATACGTTTACCTTCTGGCAGTACCTGTAGAGAGCTTAGAGANGGATCACCTAAACCAAGTCACACAGGAACACATCCAGTGAAGGCGACTCTGCAACTCCCCTAAAGAGACCCAGCTCCCTCAGCCTCTCCTCAATAAGGGAGGTGCTCCACTTTCTTCATCGTTGCTCTGCGTTGGACTCCATCAAGCAGCTCCATGTCCCTCTTGAACTGAGGGGCCTAGAACTGGACACAATACTCCTGATGCAGTCTCACCAGTGCAGAGCACAGGGGGAGAAGGACCACTCTCTCTCTGTTAACGACCCCCATTCTGATCCATCCCAGGATGCTGTTGGCCCTCTTGGCCACAATAGCACAGTCATGGCTCATGGTCATCCTCCTATGCCTATATAAGGTAGAATAAAACTATGTCTTTATGCACACCAACATTTGGGTCTTGAGGTGCTGTAATTTCTTGAGGTGGCTTTTCCTGAAAGCTTGCAATTTGTCCTTCATGGGTTTCCTGAGCAAAACACATGTTGGAGATCAGCCAAATGTGGAGCCCATGGGCAGACAGTCTGTGCCTCTCATATCTGAGACAATCCTGTCAATGAGTAGTTTCCCAGTACCCAGGTGAGGGTTCAAACATCATTTCTTAGCATGTTTCTTGGTTCATACAATTGTTGCTGTGGGCACAGCACGAAAGTGGAGTTTGGGAAAGGACATTCAAGGAAAGTTCTGGAGAAAGTAGCGCATCCCCCAAGGCTGTGCTTGTCATTCTGGAAGATAGAATCATAGAATCATAGAATCACTATGGATTGGAAGGGACCTTGAAAAATCATCTAGTCCAATCCCCCTGACAAAGAGACAGGCAGAGAGAGATGCCCCCACTGAACAGCTAGAGATATATGTGGAGCCCTTGGTCTAGACAGGACTTCTGTCACGCTCAGCATGTCACAAAATAATAGGATGGCTGAGGTTGGAAGGGAGTTTTGGAAGCCGTCTGGTCCAACACTCCTGCTCAAGCAAGGACACCTAGTACTAGTAGGCCAGACAGCTTTTGAATATCTACATGGACTAGTCCTGGTATAGTGCCAGCTCCCTGGGAAAGAATTTTAAGCACATGTGAACATCAATTCTCATTAAAAATTTCCTTCTAAATACTGTTTTCTAAAAAAAAAAAAAAGAATCTATGTTTCTTCCTCTGAGTTCTCTCTTTTTGCCATCTTGCCACCTGTGGGACATGGTTTCATGTAAAACCATCTTAAATCTTGCATAACAGTGAGTCAATGGCCAGCTGCTCTGTTTTTAGGTGTCCTTCCTGGGTTAATTCTTTTTCTAGAATCTTTAAGAGGCTTTGAAATGCTTCTTTCTTTTTCCAGAACTCTATTTTCTTAGCATTCAGCCTCTTTGTGTCAAGAAGTCAGTGGAGCTGTGGGTGGAAGATGGAAAACTGCAAGAAATGTAGTCCAGGGATTAGGTGTGTGGGCTGTTCAAATGGAAATCATGTATCATGTGAGAAATCTGTGAGTCTCAGGGAAGCAGAAATTAGTACAGTACATGGTGAATTGAGACAGTGGAAGACACTTAGTGTCATGCTCTCTACCAAGGTGATACTGGTGCTGCTAGTAACTGAAATTTTCTGTCTACATCTAGAGGAGATCAAATGCTGGACAAAGGAGACCCTCCTGTTGTTGGAAAAAGTCTCCCTCCTGTTTCATTGCCCACATAGCTGTCCTGCCACTCAGGAATCAAGGTCTGGAAAACAGGGAATATTCCTCCCATCTGACTGTGCTGGGCTTGCCATCTCAGGTAGCAGCAAGGGCCACTGATGTGGGGCTTTGGACACCTAACCCCCAGAACAGCCGGAGCTGGGACAGGGAAGGGGAAAGGAAGCATGAGCACAGCTGGGAGCAAATTCAGAGCTATTTGTTCTTTATTTTCGTCTTCAAGAGCCTCTTTCTGCTCATAATGCACACCTTCTACACGTACATTGAGAAGCCAGCATACTTTCAGCTCTAACTCTGCATTGGTTGTACCAGCACAGGTCTAGAGGTACTGTTTCAGTGGAATCTTGGGGGTGGAAATAACAATTACAGATCAGGGGGTGTTCTGAATCACTGTGTGGAATATCATTTGCAGGTTCATGCTGTATTAAAAAATATGCTGAAAATATTCACATATTCTCCAGGCAGAAGGACAGGCAGTAGCCTGAACCTGGCTTAGAGAGTTGCAAATGAAATTCCTTCTTGTTGATACATTCTCTTTCATTAGTTGACAGCAGCAAAACAGTTTTAAAGCCGTAACTGTAAGGCTCTTGTTAGGCAGTTTAAAGCTGACTAAAATAGATTAACAAGCAGACAATACTATTAAAAAAATTATCAGTGTTTTAGTGGCCAGATCTGCTTGAAGTCCAGACTTTCCATCTCATTATTACAGCTGAAAAGAGTCACGCTATTGATCTCAGGTTTCAATATGCAAACAAGTTCTGAATTGAGGACTTTCAGATTTTAAAGAGGCCCAGACATGAACTTTGATGGCTTGTCCTATGGTACAATTCCCTGGACCTAAAATCTCTCTTAAGACCCAGGGTTCAGAATATGAATACCCGAGGTCTGCTC
This sequence comes from Rhinopomastus cyanomelas, assembly GCA_013400115.1. Taxonomy (NCBI): domain Eukaryota; kingdom Metazoa; phylum Chordata; class Aves; order Bucerotiformes; family Rhinopomastidae; genus Rhinopomastus; species Rhinopomastus cyanomelas. The sequence continues at coordinate 22,840 of VXBP01003484.1, read as the reverse complement.
CCTACGCTAGAACACACCTGTCTACTTGGGTTTAGAAACAATTTTACATTTTATTAATGTAAATAGCACACAGCAGAAAAGATCTTCTCACTGGGCAGGGGGATTGGGCTAGAGGATCTTTCGAGGTCCCTTCCAATCCCTAATGATTCTATGATTTCTTTGGAAGGATGCTGACTTCTGGAATTTCCCAGAAGACATAAAGAGCCATATACAGGGCATTAATGTGAATAAGACACGTTCATCTTCATGTTGCCACAAACATCTTCTGACAAGTAGATTAGCACATCGTCCATCTCACTTGTAACTATTTGCTCAAAACTTCTTTCTGTTGGTCTGTGTGTCATATTCACACCAAAGATGTCAAGATGGTGCTTTTTAAGGAACAGATAGAATGAGACTTTTCTAGAAAGCATGGTCTAATTTCTTCAAAAGCTAACTGCCTACTTCTTTTCCCCTGCTTCTGCTTCCATCCTGGTTTTCCTTTCAAGTCTTTTATATTTTCCTCCACGCAATGGTTTCCATCTCATACTTTCTTCAACTCATCTTCACTTTTTTTCTCCTACACACAGATAAGCCTTTTCCCTTTCAGTCAAAAGATCTCAGTTTCTCATCAAGCAGCTAATAAGGTTGCACCTCTTCCCAGAATGTTTCAGTATGAACTGATCAGCTTGCCAAATGCCCAGTGCCTTGCTGAAGTGCTCTTGCAGTCCAGGCTTTGGTTGGCCACAGAGGTGAAGTAAACCCTGTTTGGACAATACAATTCTGTTCACTGCGTCAGCTCCAGCATTAACACAATACATTACCCAAAGGTAGCATGGCTTCATGCTCATCACACAAGAGCCCTAAACTATCTGAAATCCTTTGCAACCAAAAAAATACATCACAGATACATGCAGCGCTTTTTCTCAGTGCTTTCAATCACTTTTTATGACAGCTGTCTATATAAAATACCTGTTACACTCTAATAAGGATGATGTGTCAGTCTCTCCCCAGGATGTCATCCTCACTGACATAGAGATCCATGTGTGTGGAATCTGATGTCTGTAGGGCTATGGTATTATCCTTCATGAGATAAATGCAGCAGCGGCGGGCATGCGAAAAACCCTGAAGGCTGAGCACTGATTATTCTACAGATTGTGCTGCTCTCTGGTGGGACATTTGAGGAAAAGCAGTCACTGCAAATGAGTAGTGATCTGGTCTGATTCCTGACTTGCTGCCTTCCCTCCTCTGGGGTCACAGTAATTAGCTGGAAAAGGTAATTTATTTAATCTAGCAGGAGGGAGACAATCCTGGGCTCTGCTCTCAAACCTGAGGTGGAAGGGAAAGTGCCTTGCATCCTCTCCAAACGAATGTCTCACACTTGTGAATTTAAATACATGTCTTAAAGATTCCTACAAGCATTTTTTTCAGAGGAAATTATCTGCTTTATACATATAAATAGTCCTTACCTGCAGACATGTACTGTAGTGGGTATTTATTATCTAGTGCTGTCGTTACGATACATGACAAAAATGATGAAAAACATGACCCAATGCATGAGAAAGTGTTAATTTTTCATACTCTTGACAGTACAGGGGGAAAAAAGCATATTCCTAGCCACCCAAAATACTTTCACTGGCACTTCAAAGCACGTGTGAAGCAGATTGAGTGGGTGCTGGCTCTTGCTTTCTGGCAGTGTGTCAAAGTATCAATGAAGATGCGAGGGCTGCAGCTTTTGAGGCACCACACAGGGAAAATGTAGTCCAAGCAGGGCACTGTGCAAAGACCGTTCCCTTGCTGCTGCTTCATGCAAAACCAGCCTATTAGAATGCACAATGCTGTGAGGGAGACTAAACCAAGATTTTGTTGACAAAAAATTTGTGAGGAAAGGGTTCATAATAAGCATGTGACTCCTGTGCTGTCTCTGTGTACAGTCTTCTTCAACTTGAGCGTTTGCCCAGACAGTGCAAACACAACAAGCACATTCACTGTCATGCAGCTGAATTAATTAAAAGGTTTTTTTTTTACTTCAGAAGCCCGTTCATTTTGTAAAGCAGACTTTTCACAAGAGGCAGACAAGGACTTGATTCTGTGCTGCTTGCGTTTTGTATGGTGACTTATGCTGCAAAATGAATGCAAAGTCAGCATTACAGCAAATGACTGCACAAAGTAAAAAGGTGGAACAGGAACAAAGGCCTGAATATTTGTCACAAAATGTAAGGACGATGTCTCAAGTGAAATCCTGAAGCTGCTCTATAACCCAGTTGGTTTTCAAAACAGAGATTTCTCTCTCATGCCTGTTGTTTCAGTAGTCAGTGACGCTGTTATGTGGCTTGGCTGTCTGCACAGGTTAGCACTTCCTGGACTGGGTATGTACGGTTTTCATGTATGAAAATCTTCAATATTTGCAGATCTTTTACTGGTATAAAGAGACCTGAACTGAAAGTATCCTTGGAGCCCAATGTGAACTATTTCTTCTACCTGAGGGCTGTCAACTCTTTTGGAACAAGTGAACAAAGTGAAGCAGCTCTCATCTCAACAAAAGGTAGATTGCTATTTTCTTTTGTCAAAACAGTGTGATGGAGGGGCAAAACAGATGAAGTTGGCATTTTTCATGCCTGAACTTTCCAATATGGGAGTGAGCAATGTGTTGACATAAAATTTATCTTCTCAAAATTAGCACAATTAGGATTATTTCACTTGAAGCTTGAAAGACTGATGTGACCTCAGAGGCAAAAGTATTTAAGTTTGTCAGAAATGAGAAATGCTTGTAAGTTCTTTATGGAACCGTTTGCCTGAGTTTGGTAGAGCACTTTCTGATAAAAGATGCTATGGCTTTAAAAAAACAGGCCTCACAAAATCTACAGATTTTAGGGTTCAGGAATGAGGAAGCATGCAGAGCAGTATTAAACTGTAAAGGAATATTTTAATGTCATGGGTTCCAGGTAAAGTATTAAATCATGTATAGTTCTCCCGAACCAAACTCAAAACTCAAATCTGCTATTTTGAAGAAGCAAGTGATTGAAAATTACTCAATCTTCTTAAATACTTCTATCTTATCACCTAGCTATGTTTCTGGATATTAGACTGCCATCCCATCTGACACAGCTTGAATACTCCTTACATTTTGACCCACTTTTCTATTGCTCCTTCCTAGCTGCCTGTAGACACAACTCTGTCCAGCTGAGATGGCAGTAATTGTTGCTTAATGATTTATGTTTCATGTCATGTTAACATTGTCAGCCTCTCAGAACTGGTATCTCTTTGTCATGAATTGTTCCAGGAACTCGCTTTCACCTGTTGGACTACACAGCCCACCCTGCTTTGCAAATCTCCTCAAAGGAAACAGTGATCTGCCTTCCTGAGAATGCCACATTCACCGGGTGAGTAGCAGCATGTGGAGTTCAGTTGCATGGTGTTCACACCTTAAGATATGCATCTCAGTGCAAAGATGAAATTACCTTCACTGTCAACACTCAAATCTTTGATAAAGTCCTGCAGTTAGAAGAAGAGTGATTTTAGATGTTGCTACACTGTGTAACTGTAAGAAATATCACAGTATGGTTGGTCTGCCACCACACTTGCTTTACTGAACACCTTTTCTGCAAATAGGTTTCCTTCAGTCCTGGGTGAACTGCTGCCTGCTCGGGGACGTCATTACTGGGAAATTGTTGTCTCTGCCTGCAGAAGCTACAGGATTGGTATTTGCTACCACACAATATCACAGACCAATGTCTTGGGGCTAAGTGATACATCCTGGTGCATGCGGTGCTGTCCTACACAAACCAGGTAAAGCTGAGTCAGTCTAGTTGCTTGGGAAGTTACTTGACCCTCATGTAAATAAGGCTGGCAAACTGTAATAATCTAGAGTAGAAAGGAACCATCATTTCTCTTTCTGTAAATCTGAGTAATAAGGAAATATGATGGGTTAGGTCTCATGACCTAATTAATTAATTTAATTAATTTAATTTTTAAAAATTTTATAAAGCACCTTAGAAAATAGAATTAAGCTCAAACAGACCAGTTCACCACCCTTCACCCAGCTAGTGAATAAAACATAAAAAACTGATTTGCTACTGCTTTGTCACTGCAGGCTCATATCATGAACTACTTTGCAAAACCCCAGCAAGTGTATTTATTTCCTGAAGTGCAGTTGTCTTAGAATTTACTTCCATCTGCAGGTGTCAAACCTCCACAGAGGATTCCTTCTCCTGCCTTGACCTTCACAATAATAGGCACTCACCTGCCATTGTGACAGTGCTACACAGTGCTGGTGCAGACCTTAGCAGATCAGTGCCAAGCTGCTTGGAGATTTGATCATTAATGCTGTCAATGATGTAAAGGTGCTCTTGATCGAAACAAGTGTACTTTTGTTAGTGTGAAACCATGTAGATGCATGAACTAGCTAAATGAAACATCTGAGATGCAAAGTTTTGCCAAAGCAGAGCTCATGCATAAATCCCCACAAAGACGTGTAATAAGAAAGATACAAATGAATATGATTGCAGCAAGTCTGCTTTTATCCTGAGAGTCCAAAGATGCCAAGTGAAAGGGCTCATCAGCATGCTAAGCAGGGCTTTGAAGTGATGCCACATTTGCTTTGCTTACATGCTAAGCAAAATGCTGTTGCCACACGATAAGCCGCTGTATGTGGCCACTTCTTAGCAGGTGTGAATTAAGCCCTAGGTTACTTCTGGTAAATCCCCACGAAGAGACTCACTTTATTTTGGTTTCCATTTTCCCACAGCTTTCTTTACAGACTTCTTCACACTGGTGTGATGAGCTGTGTCCGTGTGACAGAACACCCAGCCAGGATTGGCATCCTGTTGGATTACACTGACGGCAGGCTGTTGTTCTTCAATGCAGAAAAGGGACTGGTGTTGTTCACCATCAGGCACAAATTCACTGATGCTGTACACCCAGCCTTTGCCCTGGAGAAGGCTGGAGAGCTTACCCTGTGCACGGGCATGGAGCTGCCAGAGTTTGTGAAGCACAGCTAATTGTCAAGAAAACTCCCAAGAAAACTGACTATTGGAGTGTCAGGGGATAGGGAGGGGAAAGGAGGTGCCAGTGAGGGATGTATAGTTTTCACCAATGAGTGCCACACACATAGCTCTCCCACATGTCACCGTACCTGTAGTTAGTGCTCAGCCCTGTAACCACGCTGAGCCTGGAAAGACAACGGACTCCTTCAGACAGAGTGTGCACACTACAATATACACAGAAGTACTTTTGAGGGGAAGAAACATGTTTGTTGGAAGCGAACATTAAGAGAGGGCAAACGTACTTTCCATGTAAAAATAATGACAGTGCAAGCTGTCTTTTTAAAGTTGATTGTGAGCTAAGCCTGTGTACAAAATAAATGCATCTCTCATTGCAGCACATGAAAGTTGTCATTTTATCACTTGCAAGGACAGTTGGAACCTGAATCCAAGATGCTGTGTTTGGAAAATGTGCAAAAATCTCAACAATTGAACCATTCAGCAGGCTAATACATCTTATGTTAATATTTGCCATCTCCTTCTTAAATGCACAGATTAAGAAAACTTAGAAACACAGTAATCTGCACATTTCCAAAAAGAGTGAGTCCCAGGCTAATCTTCATATCAGTCCTGTGAAGTCTGAGTATACAACACATACCTATCCTGCTTACAGCCAGAATAGCCATCACCTGGCATGAAACACGTGAATGAGGAAACTTGATAGCAGTGAAAACCTTCCATTCTGAGCTTTTGGCTGGGTGGTTACGATGGTGAATGGAAGGTTGCCACCTGAGACCTTAGACAAGAATGAACTTGCCAGAGACCTTCTTGAGGATCACCCTTTTTCCGTCAAGCTTTTTACCTTTGCATTTACCAATTTGAGGGTCCTACTTTCAAGCTTGTGTGTATTTTCATGTACCTGTTCTGCACCCTCCTGTGATCTAGCGTCAGCAGCACACCAGCAAGGCATAGTGTTTCAGGGCCATCAAAACAGGCAGGCCAACAATGGCTCGAGCCAGCAAAGGAACAGGTTGATTATTTTCCCTCTTGGCTTTTTCAAACTGTTTTTCCAAGTACTTCACACACTGGTGATACAGCTGTCTGTTTGCCTGTCCCAAGGGCTGAATGCACAAGTGCCAGTGGTGCTGCACTCCAATGAATGCTGGGGAGAAATTAATTTAAGACAGGCAGGCAATGCTTTTTATGCTGAGCCTCCTCCAGAGATTTCTGCTACAGGGGACTACATGGATAGACTCATTTCTGAGTGCAGCTGAAGAGCTGTACTGCCCAAAGGAAAGCAGATTTCAAGAGTCTGAGAATGTTTGCTTCTGAAAAGAGGACTTAAATGAGTTATAAGGAGGCTTCAGTTTTTCATGCTTGGAGGAGGTGCCTGCTGATAGTGTTTTATTTATGGTTTAATACCACCAAGGCATGTGCTTGCTGTTTTAGCCTGCTACATGCTTGGTGACCCAGAGGAGCCACACTGTCACAGCAGGCTTGGGGAAAGTAGCTGAGGCAAGATAAACAGGATCCTGTGAACACTTATTTCAAGACAGAGCTCTTTTTGTCACTTCAGTTAAAGAGTGCCCATTCAGAGTCTCTGCCTGGGAGAAAAGGGAATGGCTCAAGTGAGTGTTTTGTGGAGGTGTGGAAGAGGGCGAGTAAAGGTCCGGGATTAATTGGAAAAGAAAGACAGAAGGAGTGATAAGCATAGTCTTATCGTAAAGGTAGAGGAGGAAGAAGCATAAGGCAAGCTGGAAAGCGGCAAAGAGCAGATGGTGATAAACCAAGAGGCAGATCAATGGTGTTGGCAGGGTGCGTTCCGCAGGCTCCCACAGCCAATGAGCTCAGTGAGCTTTCTCCATCCAGAGCTGAAAGTCGTGCTTTGAACTAAACCTGAAAAATTCCAGCACCAAGGTGATTTTCTCTACATTCTCTCCTTCCCACTTAAAGCTACAGTTCAAAAAATGGGATTGTTTTTCTTGGAGGCCACTCATTCTTAGAAATACTTTAGTAATTTCGAAAAATAGCCTGATTGTTTTCTTGCTTATTTTTTAACAGGGTTCAGCTTTTACATTTGAGCAGTATCAAGCAGTGTTTATGTGAAAGCTGGATAAATAAATTTTAAATGTAAAATGCCACTTAAAGAGCCTAAACGTTACTAATAGGAATGCTTAAATCTGATCTGCATTAAACTATGCCAGATGAAAGAATGCCTAGAGATAACATCTTGTTCAAAGACATGAAACAAAGTGCAGAGTAAGCAAAAAGCAATACATAACTGTTAAAAGATAAAACTGATATTAGTGAGGAAAGCAGATCCTGAAAGCCACAGCTAAGCTGCTAGGATTTATAACGCGTGACACAAACTCCCCTGTTCTTGAAAAACCTAGAGGCATGTCTGCTATGATGTTCTACTTGCCTGGTGGGCACGAAGTGGCACCATGTTCAGGAATTCACTTTTCACAAGGTAACAGTCCACAGATGTCTGAATACGCGGAGCAGTACACGTGACTTTGCATTCAGACAAACAGAGATTTTGAGGGTTGTTTCACCTATTTTTTACAGTGATTTTGTTTTATAACCATACACAAGAGACAGAGAAGCAAAGGCCCAGTTAGAACTTAAGCTGGCCACCTCTGTGAAAGATAATAAAAAGCATTTTTATAATTTATCAATGCTAAAAAGATGGGTAAAAAGAGCCTCCACTCCTTACAGGACCAGGAGGGGAACACTATAACTAACGATGAGGAAAAGGCTGAGGTCCTGAATACCTACTTCGCCTCAATTTTTAATAGTGAGGAGGGAGGAGTTCGGGGCAAATGGCCTCTTGAACTGGGGGATGGGGTTGGGGAGCGGTGTGCAGCCTTGGAGATCCACAAGGAACTAGTCCATGACCTGCTGAGCCACTTGGACACCCACAAGTCCATGGGACCAGATGGGATCCATCCTAGAGTGCTGAGAGAGCTGGC